>OZ024881.1:52982657-53582657 GCA_964017185.1 Rugalucina vietnamica
GTGGTGGTATTAGTGGTGGTAGTAGTAGTGGTAGTAGTGGTGGTAGTAGTAGTGGTAGTAGTGGTGGTAGTAGTAGTAGTGGTGGTGGTAGTAGTAGTGGTAGTAGTAGTGGTAGTAGTAGTGGTAGTAGTAGTGGTAGTAGTAGTGGTGGTGGTATTAGTGGTGGTAGTAGTGGTAGTAGTAGTAGTGGTGGTAGTAGTAGTAGTAGTGGTAGTAGTGGTGGTAGTAGTGGTGGTGGTAGTGGTGGTGGTAGTGGTGGTGGTATTAGTGGTGGTGGTGGCAGTGGTGGTGGTGGTGGTAGCAGTGGTGGTGTTGGTGGTAGTAGGGTTAGGGCAGGGTTAGGGTTATTTTGTTGATGATAATGATCATGCCGATGGTGGTTGCTATGATAATGGCGATGATATTAATGGTCTAGTTCAGCTTCATAAACTAGTCTCTTCTAAATCGTCATTTGTTTATTTGAAAGTGTGCACGGTAACAGTATGGGCAAGCTTGAAGATGGTCATGACTGTTATTCAAAGGACCTGTCAATCTCAATAGCTTTGGCTCTTTTTCCTGTCCAGGTGTTTGCCTTGGTATATCCTTGGTATATCCAATATGTGCCTAAAATGCGATAATAGTTATAAGTGGCTGTCATGCCTAGCACTCAGCATCATATGGCTCGCACTGGACCTTGGTTCAGCGCCCCTTTGGTGTCGTGTTGAGTCCCTGAGCAAGGCAGATTTTCACTGTAAAGTACTGTTTAATACTCGGGAATAGGAGGCTGAAAAATTGTTGACTAGGGCGTTATACGTTGAAACATGCAAACAAACAAAACATGCACTTGCTTCTCTTCTCTCATTCATTGATTACTGTTATTAAAATAGCATGGTTCAAAATTCGTCTGTTTCATTTTATACGACCCTCTAATAAAGCAATGTGTATTTTTGGTATTCCAGGAATGAATTGGACTGTTATAAAGTTGAAAGTCACATTGAAAATTATCAGTAGCGGGGATAAATTACAACCAAAACAGGTATATTTGAATATCTTTATCTTTTTTAATGAATCCGTTCGTGACGAATAGACTTGTCCACGAATGGACTTGTATATTAAATAACTGTGTTTTATAGACTGCGGGAGGGACTTCATTTTCAGCTCACTTGAGCCGTTACCTGAGCCGTTCGGCTCCCAATACGAACTAATTAGGCTCCAAAAAGAGGTAGTGAAATTTTGTTCCAATGGCAATTTCGAGATCTCTCTCCAAAGATTGGAATAAAGAAGACATTTGTTTTTATGAAGATTTTGGAAGTGTCAGTGAAAACCGGAAAACTATTGCAATGCTGTTCCATGTAAAGATAATCTATTTGCACATACGGAGCAAAGCATTGGTTGAAACCGAATTAATTTGCGCTATAAGCACCAAATCATGTTAGAATCGGTAATAAAAAACTTAGTGGAAATACTTTCGGTTGCAACTGTCAGTTTGGGTCGTGATCATCGACAAATTATCTTTGAATGGAGCACAGCAGCATTGCAATAATCATCCTTCTTTCATTAAATACGTCGAATGTATTCTTCATAAAATCACTGTGACCTATTTCTGGTTACCTTTGTAACAATCTCGAAATTACCATTGTAACAAACTTCCACTAGCTCATGTTTACCACCCGTGAGGCTCCACCGTCCGGCGTCGTTTTCGTTGTAGTCACTGTTCAGAATGTACAAATATTTTCTTTTACTGAGCCCCACAAATTTTAGAAAAACAAACAAACAACAAAAAAAAAAAAAAAAACAAGAACAACAAACAAAAAAACTGTGTTCTCGTTCGTTAACTATCAACAATACAATATTCATATAATTTATGTTTATGGAACATTGATCAACATAAAAGGCCTTAATGAAATATATATGTGGTTCCTGTTTCATGCTCCCAAAAATTAGGGTAGGTAGGTAGGGAGTATTATTTAATTTAGTCAAAACATTTAACGCAGAAAACGGCCGCAAAATCATAAAACGTGGTTATTTTTAGTTGTTTTTCTCTCCAAACACCATTTTAACGTTTACTAGGGTAGAAAGGGAAACCGGAACCACGCGTATAATTCATTTAGGCCTTATAAAGAATATGTGCGGTTCGTAATTGCAAATTTGTTAAATTTTGGTTGAGGATCAGGTTTCAGTTAATTGAAAAATAAACTTTAAAAATTTAAGGAACACCTAAAATAATTGAGGCGGCCCCCGTGGCGGAGCGGTTAAGCGCGCTCGACCATCTCACCGCCGTGTTTGGTGTGGGTTTAAGTCCTGCACTGGACACATGTTAGACAAGCCAAGTTCTGCTTGCGGGTGTACCAGGAGGGTTTTCTCGGGATTTTCCCATTTTAGCCCGTCTCATATGAGCTTAGATAATCTTGAAAGGGACGTAAAACTGAATTAAAAATGAATGTAGTTTGGCCGGTTGGGAATATGGGCCCCCGCCCATTGGGGCTTAGAAGAAATAGATGGGCTGCTTGTGTCTCCAGGCAAAGCTTCTGAACTACTGACCGACCATCTGATTACTGGTTAACCGCTCAAGTCTGAGCCTGCCCAGGAAATGTGGTTTAGTCAAACCATCCATACATAGAAGCCTTACAGGTTCACTTAGGTGGTTATATTTATGAAGCACATTTTGAGAATCATGATATCCTAATGTTGGGTAAAAGTCCCATAAAATGGTGACAACATTCCGACATGACCATTGCTGTTGACTGGGACGTAAAGCATCAATTCAAACTATTTGGAAAATTGTCATTGTTGATAATTATGATTCCCTATTGTACGACAATCTGCAAAGTCCTCTAATACATTTAATAGCTTTTATTTCTTCACATTGGTCGATATTTCACGTAGGCGAAATATTATTTCGGGTAAAATCAAGTGTTTTGAAATAGTGACAATAGTAATCCCAAACGAAAATCAACACTTTAAAACCGGGTGTTCCCTAACTTTGTTCCTTGTGTACACATGCACTTCTAAATGACCATATGATGTTAGAAATGTTATCCTGTGCATATTATGATTTACCAATTTACGTTTTCTCCTTTGACAGATGTGTTCTATGATCAAGCATTACATGTAACAGATAAAAAGAATCTTTGATTGTAAAAGTGGGCTGAAAAAATGGAAGTTGAAGATTCGGATGATGGTAGGTGTTGTTACTTTTTCTCAAATTGTATGCATTAAAATTGTTGATGAAACTTTACGTGACAAAGTCATCGCTAGCTTATTTAAATTGCCAAATGGAGCTCAGTTTTTGCTGAGACCTTCTCGGACGAAGGTCAAGTTCATGTACTCTTAAAGTGTACCAAGTAGTCCTTAAAGATAGAAATAACATTTTTAAGGATGTTATGAACAAATAAAAAAAAAAAAAAAAAAAAAAAAAAAAAAAAAAAAAAAAACGCAACAATTATGTTTTCTGGATCAATTATGATATTTTCAGGCACATATTCATTTTGTACATTTGCGCTATATGTCAGACATAAAATGACGGAAACTGTTTTTCATTCTTATGAGTACTGCAGGGTGCGAAAAATGGAAAACCTGCTTTGCGCATGTGCAAATGCCTGGTTTAAATTAACTGTAAACCTCCATTTAGAATCGATATGAACCACCCAGTAGGTAACTCACACATGAAAGAAATAAATAAAATAAAACATGAATTATCACCCTTTTAATTAAACACATAGGAGTCTAGTTGGTTTCCTTTATGGACTAATTTTTAGTGAAATTAACGTGAATTTTATTAAGGGTGTAGAAGTTATCTTTTCTTGAGCGTTTTAAGATAAACAATATGAGCATGTGCTGAGTTCATTTTACTTTGTTGGCATTATTTTATGTTCAAAACTAATACACTCATTCAAACTTAATCAGAATGAAAAACGGATTTAAGGTTGGTCGTGTGGGAATATGGGTCCCGCCCATTGGGACCTAAAGAAAGAAAGAAAGAAAGAAAGAAAGAAAAAGCATAAAATACAATAAAATATGGATACCTCATGCCTCAGGGCAAAGCGTCTATGCTACTGACTGACCATCTGATTATTAGTTATTTGCTCAGGTCTGAGTCTGCCCAGGAAAAGTGGTTCAGGTCAAACAATTCATACGTATAAGCCTTATTGTTTTAGTTGGGTGTTTATATTTGAAGCACTTTTTGTATGTCATGACGTCCTAATTTTGTGTAAACGTCTCATAAAATGAAGACAACGCCCCGACATGACCTCAACTGTGGACTTGAATGTTAAGCATTTAAACAAACAAAAATCGGACCTTTGCATTTTGTATCCGGATATAAAATGACAATTGGCAAGAGAGAGAGAGAGCAAAACCAGCATATATTTGTTTTACCATTAAATTAGAAAAATCTTAGGCGGTGTTTGTTTTGTTTCTTTTTTTGTTAGCTCACCTGAGCCGTTAGGCTCACAATGCGAGCTTATAAGATACCCATGATCAGGCGTCCGTCCGTCCGTCGTCGTCCATCATTTTCAAAGTTCTTCTTCTTTGAAACCTCTTGGCATATCAAAGCCAAATTTTACATGAAGCATATATAGGAAGGGGAACTAATGTGTGTATAAATAATCCAGGTGACATGACCAAGATGGTCGCCATGCCCATATATGGTAAAAACCCTTCAAAAATCTTCTTCTCCAGAACCACTGAATCGATTTCAAGGAAACTTGGCATGAAGCATCGGGGACTAAAGTACAACAATGTATATATAAATCATGACCCTGTGATGACCTTGACCTATTTTACGGCAAGGTTAACATAGGACCCCCATGCACTTGAATGGGGAAAACTTTTAAAATGTCATTTGAAGGAAATGACTTGCAGGAAATGGGCAACTGGACTGAAGATTTATGATTCTGAAAAAAAAAAAAAAAAAAAAAAAAAAAAAAAAAAAAAACTGGACCCCAGGGGTCAGTCTGCCCCCACCATGGGGCAATATACATGTATATTACAAAAAATATCTTCTCAAACCGCTTTGCCAATCAAAGCCAAATTTTACATGAAGAATCTTCAGGAAGAGGGAATCAATGTGTTTATAATTAATCTAAGTCACATGCCCAAGATGGCCGCCATGTCCATATATGGTAAAAACCCTTCAAAAATCTTCTACACCGGAACTGGTGGGCCGATTTCAATGAAACTTGGCATGTAGCATAAGTGACCAGAGTACTTGAATGTGTTTATAAATTATGACCCTGGATGACATTGAAATATTTTATGGCAATGTCAACATAGGTCGCATATGCATTTGAATGGGGAAAACTGTATAAATGTCATTTGAAGGTTAAAACTTGCAGAAAATAGGCACATTGACTGAATATTTATAATTGTGAAAACATTTGGACTCCAGTGGTTAGTCTGTCTCCACCCTGGGGCAATATACTTGTATGTTACAAAATTATCTAAAGATCTCCATCTCTGAATCCACTTGGCCAACCGAAGCAAAATTTTACATGAATCATTTTTAGGAAGTGGAAACCAATGTGTATATAAATAATCCAGGTCACATGACCAAAATGACCGCCATGCCCATCCAAGGTAAAAACCCTTCAAAAATCGTCTTCTCCGGAACTGCTGAACCTATTGCAATAAAACTAAACATGTAGCAATTCGGACCAGAGTACTACAATTTGTTTATAAATCATGTCCCTTTGATGACCTTGAGGCAAGGTCAACTTAGGTCACAGATTGCAGAAAGCTGTTTAAAATAACATTGAAGGGAAAACTTCAGGAAATGGGCAAATGGACAGAATATTTATGATTTTGAAAAAGAAATTGACCCTGCCTTTGGGCTATAAACATAGATGTATACATATGAACATTACAGTCAAACAAATTTATTGGTATATATCTAAGATCTCAGTTGAGCGTTTACAGGACCATTGGTCCTCTGGTTCAGTATATATTTTTTATCACATCGTGACAGATTCATGTGGTTCTTTGTTACTTTGCGGAAACTCGAAGCAGTGCTGTGGCAAATCGATTCAAAGCAGTGGTGTGGCAAATCGATTTTAAAGCAGTAGTAGTGTGGCAAATTGATTCAAAGCAGTGGTGTGGCAAATCGATTCAAAGCAGTAGTGTGGCAAATTGATTCAAAGCAGTGGTGTGGCAGCTCGATGCAAAGCAGTAGTGTGACAAATCGTTTCAAAGCAGTAGTGTGGCAAATCGATTCAAAGCAGTGGTGTGGCAAATCGATTTTAAAGCAGTGGTGTGGCAAATCGATTCAAAGCAGTGGTGTGGCAAATCGATTCAAAGCAGTGGTGTGTCAAATCGATTCAAAGCAGTGGTGTGGCAAATCGATTCAAAGCAGTGGTTTGGCAAATCGATTCAAAGCAGTGGTGTGGCAAATCGATTCAAAGCAGCGGTGTGGCAAATCAATTCAAAGCAGTGGTGTGGCAAATCGATTTTAAAGCAGTGGTGTGGCAGCTCGATTCAAAACAGTGGTGTGGCAAATCGATTCAAAGCAGTGGTGTGGCAAATTGATTCAAAAAAAGGTACAAGTAGGCAAAGATCAGGAAAAGGCGCAATCAGAAAAAGATTCCCACTCCAAAAACCGAGGCGGGAAAAAACCAAACCAACAATCAGGTACTTATACCATGAAAACATTTCGTAAGCCGAATGAGCAGCTATTTTCCCAATAGGTGGCCACTCAGTTACCTTAACTTAACTAAAAATATGAAAACATACATAAGGCGCCAATAGCACAAAAATATTTTAAACACCAAGACATAAAACAAAAAGAACCACCACAGAAGTATCGACTTGGAACGATCAGTAACACAAAGTTACTGGCGGGTTTAAATCGATTTTACATGGCCATAACCTCACCCTCAGCTTCTGCAGTGGTTCATAACATTTAGTTAGTTCTTCGGTCCTCGTGGTGAATCTCTAACTAGTCAATGAATCATCAAGAACAAACAAATAAATCATGATGAACATCCTGATGAATCAAAAACCAGGACTCACAGATTCAGTAAGCTGCCCGACGATGGAGATCCCTGGGCGCCGAATAACTTACTAACTCCGGAGCAAAAGAAAAACAGACAAGAAAGCAGTGGTGTGGCAAATCGATTCGAAGCAGTAGTGTGGCAAATCGATTCAAAGCAGTGGTTTGGCAAATCGATTCAAAGCAGTGGTGTGGCAAATCAATTCAAAGCAGTGGTGTGGCAAATCGGTTCAAAGCAGTGGTGTGGCAAATCGATTCAAAGCAGTGGTTTGGCAAATCGATTCAAAGCAGTGGTTTGGCAAATCGATTCAAAGCAGTGGTGTGACAAATCGATTCAAAGCAGTGGTTTGGCATATTAATTCAAAGCAGTGGTGTGACAAATCGATTCAAAGCAGTGGTGTGGCAAATCGACTCGAAGCAGTGATGTGGCAAATCGATTCAAAGCAGTGGTGTGGCTAATCGATTCGAAGTATTGCTGTGGCAAATCGATTCAAAGCAGTGGTGTGGCAAATCGATTCGAAGCATTGCTGTGGCAAACCGATTCAAAGCAGTGGTGTGGTAAATCGATTCAAAGCAGTGGTGCGGCAAATCGATTCAAAGCAGTGGTGTGGTAAATCGAATCAAAGCAGTGGTGTGGCAAATCGATTTAAATCAGTGCTGTGGCAAATCGACTCGAAGCAGTGGCGTGGCAAATCGATTCGAAGCAGTGCTGTGGCAAATCGACTCGAAGCAGTGCTGTGGCATGCCTAGGTATTACCCAATCGTGGACAAACTAACTCAGTAACGTTGACGAAGGCCTCTGACAATAACAACCTCGCCTATTTGGTCTTATTTGACGCTCATTGGATCCTTTCTAGGGCACGACCTTACTCAGACAGAAAGCTTGCAAGTTTCAACGGCTGTTGCCGGTCGTATACCCGGTTGGTCTCACATACCCCTGTGACAGTAGTCCTACCGGATGAGGAAATTTTAGCAATCACCATTACTGTTCAAGGGTAATCACTGGGTGCTTCCTTGGTCCCGATATAAAAAGGTTTTGCTTTACTTTTTGGAACCGGTTTTTTTTCTAGTATGATAACACAGCAAATCTCGATGGACACACGATTATACCCGATGCAGTCACGAACGATACACGAAGTGGTAGTTTTGCATACGATGTTGATGCGAATGGTATGCGAAGGCTTGACGATGTCGTGAAGCCATCGTGAGGTGTAAAATGTATTCTCGAAAGTGTCCCGAAGGCATAACGACACTTCCCGATGTTATGTATCGATCAATTAATGAGACTAAAAAGTGATGTTGAGAAAACAACAGCTTTGTCAGTTTCTTTCTTTACAAAATTAAATTGGAAATGCCACCGAAACCAGAAGAGAGCGTGGGAAGAAGATTGCGCCTGTCGGCTCCACCCAAGGTTCCAATCGAATACTCCAGTCCATGACTCCACTCAAAAACTCCAATCCATAAAATACACGGTGTCTATATTGTAGGCGGGAGATTGAACGAGACCCTTTCATTCGCGTGCAAACATGGTCTCTTTTGAGAAGGTACATTGCATTTCATTTGTATGATTTCGTTGATGACGTCCACGGTAAAAATTACTACCATGACTGTACTGTCAGTTACTTTACAACACTGTTCAAATTTCTCGGTGAGAGTTTCGTTGTATTTCAATCTATTTTTCGCATGGAACTGACACAAAACTGTTCTTGAGTTTATAGTAGATGTAGATAAAAGACTCGTTTGTCGAAAACTGCAGTGGGTATTGCTCTACTAGAAAGAAAACAGAGTGCTGCTTGAAAGACAACATAATAATAAACAAACCAAATACCTGTAAGAGATGGTGTTGCTCCTGCAAGATGATTTTATCATGTTCCAGTTGCGTGTAAAGAAGCAATGCTGCAGTCTTCTTCTTCCTGTTTGTCTTGTCTTCGAAATACACCATGATTTTTGTCAGAATAGAATCAATAGTACTGAACTTAAGAATTTTTAAGAAAAAGGCCGCGTGTGTGTGGATGCTGATTTTTGTATGTACACGTTACCCTGGGATATATTGGAAACGCAAAAATTGCAGTTTTGGTTAATATCGTGTTTCTATCGGGATGCCATCGTGTTCTAATTTTTGTCAGATACGATACTTATATGATGGCGTTGCGAGGGCTATACAATGTCGTGTTGCCTTCGTAACACAATCGGACAGCATCGCGTCTCCATCGTATTGCCTTCGTGTAGCAAAACTTAGCCGATGGTGCCGATGACCAAACGACAGAAGTACGATGTAGTCCCGATGTCATATGATGGCCTCAAGATGGCTTTGCGAAGGCCACGATGCACCCGCGAATTCAACACGAATATGAACCATCGTGTGTCCTTCCTATATTTTTTTTGCATGTCAAAGATTTTGGTGCCGCCCGCGATGGTGATGCCGATGGCTTAAAAGTCTCCCGATGGACATACGATGGGTAACGATGCACTCACGAATGGCCCGAAACGATCCCCGCCGAAATTGAAACTTTTCATAAGCGTGTGTCCATCGCGTGTTAAAATCGACATCAAGCCAATGTTGAGCCGAAGCATGTACGAAGCCTACCGATGGACACACGATGGAAACACGATTATACCCGAAGAAGTCACGAACGATACACGAAGTGGTGGTTTTGCATACGATGTTGATGCGAATGGTATGCGAAGGCTTGACGATGTCGTGAAGCCATCGTGAAGCTATCGTGAGGTGTAAAATGTATTCCCGAAAGTGTCCCGAAGGCCTAACGACATTTCCCGATGTTATGTAAAAATCAATTAATGAGAAGTGATGTTGAGAAAACATCAGCTTTGTCAGTTTTTTTTCTTTCAAAAATAAAATTGGAAATGCCACCGAAACCAGGAAGAGGGCGTGGGAAGAAGATTGCGCCTGTCAGCTCCACTCCGAAACTTCCCTCCAAGGTTCCACTCCAATACTCCAGTCCATGACTCCACTCAAAAACCCCAATCCATGAAATACACAGTCTCTATATTGTAGGCAGGAGATTGAACGAGACCCAATTTCATTCGCGTGCAAACATGGTCTCTTTTGAGAAGGTATTTCATTTGTATGATTTCGTTGTTGACGTCCACGGTAAAAAAACACTACCATGACTGTATTGTCAGGTACTTTACAACACTGTTCAAACTTATCGGTGACAGTTTGGTTGTATTTCAATCTATCTTTCGCATGAAACTGACACAAAACTGTTCTTGAGTTTATAGTAGATAAAAGACTCGTTTGTCGAAAACTGCAGTGGGTACTGCTCTACTAGAAAAAAAAAAAAACAGAATGCTGCTTGAAAGACCACAGAATAATAAACAAACCAAATACCTGTAAGAGATGATGTTGTTCCTGTAAGATGAATTTATCATGTTCCAGTTGCGTGTAAAGAAGCAGCGCTGCAGTCTTCTTCTTCCTGTTTGTCTTGTCTTCAAAATACACCATGATTTTTGTCAGAATAAAATCAACAGTACTCAAGATTTTCTGAGAAAAAGGCCGCGTGCGTGTGGATGCTGATTTTTGTATGTCAACGTTTCCTTGGGATATATTGGAAACGCAGACAAAACAGTTTTGGTTAATATCGTGTTTCCATCGGGATGCCATCGTGTTCTTAATTTTAGATACGATGCTTATACGATGGCATTGCGAGGGCTATACGATGTCGTGTTGCCTTCGTAACACAGTCGGGCAGCATCGTATTGCCTTCGTGTAGCAAAACTTAGCCGATGGTGCCGTTGGCCACACGACAGAAGTACGATGTAGTCTCGATATCATAAGATGGTCTCACGATGGCTTTGCGAAGGCCAAGAAGCACTCACGAATTCATTACGAAATTGAACCATTGTGTGTCCTTCCTGTATTTTTTGGCATGTCAAAGATTTTGGTGCCGCTCACGATGGTGATGCTGATGGCTTAAAAAATCTTCCGATGGACAAACATGTACGATGGGTAACGGTGCACTCACAAATGGCCCGATGTCTTTACGATCCCCGCCGAAATTGAAACTTTTCATAATTGTGTGTCCATCGCGTGTTAAATCGGCTTAGGTATGACGCCAGCATGAGCAAATAAATCGAAACCGTCAGCTCAAATAGCTTCTAGACAAAAAATACCAATGTGTATAAAGTATATATATCTAAGGCCAAACAACCTATTAAGTTTTTATGGCCAAAATAAATTTTAAGTAGAGATTTTGTATTGATCGTAAAACGAAATGTTTACTTGAAGATTTCGTCGTGACAGTTTTATAATGCTAACATACGATGAATCATTTTTCGCGGAAATTGTTTACTTCCTTTTCAATGAGTTTTTTTTGTTCAGGGAATTCCCTCTTCCAAAACGTTAATAGCTAAAACCTTTTTTCATTTACAAATTTACGATTTTCATTTTTGCTGCACAATTTTGTGCGAAAATATTTAAACCGTCTGAAACAATTGCAAAATGTCTACAAAAACCTTATCAGAAACTAGGACATTAGGTCGCCACAACTATATGTTACCTTTTCATACTCGAAATGTTATCTTAACAGCATTATAGGGAAAACGCATTTCAAACTTATTACAAAGCGGTTAATGAAGTGTTGTCATTCTTGGGTCGTAAAGTTTCTCCAAGAAATAGATAAAATGTTGTACAATGTTGTACAATGATAGCCATTTATAATAAAATAAGGTTTATATATTTTATTGCTTCGCAGTACAGTCAATAGCTATGGTCATGTCGGGACGTTTCAAATCTATTTTATGTGACTTCTACCCAATATTGGGATGTCATGACATGCGACATTTGCTTTGAAATATTTCAACCCAAGTAAATTACTCAGGCTTGTATGGGGGAGAACGGTTTGACAAAACCACTTTTCTGGACAGGCTCGGGCCTCCTAAGCGGTTAAGCCGTTTCATGTGGTTGGTGATCGCTCATTCGTTTATGATAGTTCGTCTCTCACAAATGAGAAAGACCATCATTATTTCTTGAATAGTGCTGATGTGTGTTGGTGAGTTCTTTGATGGCTGACTAGGCCAATTCTGGCTCTAAACTGTCGGTTGCAAGTAGAGCAAGTCAATGTCATAGAGTCTGATGGTGGCACATTTGTTTTGGCTTTGCGCTCTCTTCGCTTTCTTTCAGCTTCACAGATTCTCTTCTTTTCATAAAGAGCTGCTCCTTTGTTGATGAGACCTCGCCACTTTGATCGCTCCTTTGCAGTCTGTTCCCAGGACTCCATTGGTATTTCGAAATCCTTCAGAGAGGCTTTGAGGGTGTCTTTGTAGCGTTTCTTCTGGCCACCTTGAGAGCGCTTTCCCTCCTGTAGTTCTCCATAGAAAACTTTCTTTGGAAGTCGCGCATCAGGCATTCTTATAACATGGCCAGTCCATCTTAGCTGTGCTAGCTTTAAGACTGTATGCATGCTTTGCATCCCTGCTTTCGTCAGGACCTCTGTGTCTGGAATCTTGTCCTGCCACTTGATTTTTAACAACTTTCTCAAACAGCTTAAGTGGAAATGGTTAAGTCTCTTTGCATGGCGTTGGTATACTGTCCAGGTCTCACATGCATACAAGAGGGTTGGCAGCACCACAGCCTTGTAGACTTTCAGCTTGGTGTCAAGCTTGATTCCATTTCGCTCCCAGACATTTGCACGGAGTCGTCCGAATGCCACACTAGCCTTTGCAATTCTGGCAGTGATCTCATCATCAATATGCACTGCTCTGGAGAGAGTGCTTCCCAGGTAGGTGAACTTGTCAACAACTTTCAGTTTTTGCCCATTCACAGTGATGGTTGGTTCAATATATGGCTTTCCGGGCGCTGGTTGGTGTACAACCTCTGTCTTTTTTGTGCTGATTGTGAGATCATAGTTATCACATGACTGTGAGACTTGATCCATGGCTCTTTGCATTTTTGCCTCTGTGCTGGCATTCTTATCCATATCATCTGCATAGAGGAGCTCATATAGCACATCAGTCTGGACCTTAGTTTTGGCTTGCAACCTTCTGAGGTTGAATATGTTGCCATCAAAACGGTACCTGATTGGAAAACCAGTGTCACTGTCCTGAAAAGCATCCATAAGCATGGCAGAAAACATCATGCTGAACAGTGTTGGTGCCAGAACACAGCCTTGTTTGACCCCATTTGTTACTTCAAATGGTTCAGAGAACTCTCCATCATTTTGCACACGTGCCTGCATGCCATCATGAAACTGCCGCACCATTGCTGTGAATCTGGGTGGACAGCCAAACTTGGCCATGATTTTCCAGAGTCCATCACGACTAACAGTGTCAAAAGCTTTGGTGAGGTCAACAAACGTCATGTATAGATCTACATTCTGTTCTTGGCATTTCTCCTGAAGCTGTCTTGCTGTGAAGATCATGTCTATTGTCCCTCTGTCTTTTCTGAATCCACATTGACTTTCTGGGATAAGTCCCGTCTGATCAAGATGAACATTCAGACGATTCAACAGAATTTTTGCAAGTATCTTCCCAGCAATTGATAGGAGGGAGATGCCTCTGTGATTGTCACAGACTTGAGGATTTCCTTTCCGCTTGTATAGGTGGATTATGGATGCATCCTTAAATTCTTGTGGGATAGCCTCCTTTCTCCACATACAGTGAAACAAGTTTATAAGCTTTGCCTGGAGGCACAAGCAGCCATTATATTTTTTTTACGGATCCAAGGGGCCGGGGCCCGTGTTCCCATCCTGCCACCCTTTATGATTGTAATTAGAATATGTGTGAAGCGTTTCTAGCTTTGTTCAGTATATTTTAGTTTACAAACGTTTGTTATTTTTTTTCCAGGATCTATTTGTACATAGTTTATCTTTTATAAAGGATCTTTAATTGTTTCCGCAATAAAAGAAATTTCGCATGTGAATTCCGAAATAAAACAAGTTTGGCATGTGAATTAAGATTATCACCGCCTAATTAAAGATCTTTGTTTTTCAATCACCTATCGTTTTTGACAAAAGCTAGAATCCTTTAATAATATACCCATTTTGCCTCACGAATCCAACCTAGGGAGACACATGTGGTATAATTACATTTAATCCGCACCATATTTACTCGCGTACACAAATTTTATAGTCTACATTCAGGGATCACATACAATATATGACAATAATTTCCCACAGGGGTGATCGGGTGGAAATATGGGTCCCGCCCATTGGAACTGAAAGACGAAATAGATGGGTTGGCTGTTTGTGCCTCCACGCAAAGCTTCTATACTACTGACTGACCATACTGGTTAACTGCTCAGGTCTGAGCCTACCCAGGAAAAGTTGTTTCAAGTCAAGCATCCGTACATATAAGCCTTGGATGTTTACTGGGGGGTGATATTTGATGCATTTTATTTTGGATGTCATGACATCCTAATGTTGGGTAAAAGTCACATAAAATGGAAGCAATGTTCCTACATGACCATAACTGTTGAGTGGGACGTTAAGCATCAACTCACACACACTTATCTCCCACAACCATTTTTGGTTATCACTGTTGCTTTCGTGATTGATTGTATGAAGCACACACAGCATTTGTAGTCACTTCGATCGTGCGAGCTTCCCCGTGCGTGTCACACTTTGGTAGTTTTTGTTTCATATCTTGACACGCCAAACTTGAAGCATAGATACCATGTAGTGTTTATTTTCATTCATGGCCTCGTATCTCCGGTTTCATGCCCGTGGATTAGGCTAGGTTTTAAAATCTAGAACACCATCGATGTTTTGGTCAATTCAACTTACACACAAGTAGGCAATGATCAGGAAATGGCCCAATTAGAAGGAAATTCCCACTCCAAAAACCGAGGGGTGGTACTTATACTTATACAAAGACTTATACCAAGAAAACATATCGTAAGCCGAGTTAGAAAACATATCGTAAGCCGAGTTAGAAACTATTTCCCAATACCCGAACATAACTAAAATCATGAAAACGTACATAAGGATCAAACAGCACAAAATTAGACTCAAAAACACAAAACAATTAGAACCACAAAAGAAGTATCGCCTTGGAACGACCAGTAATATAGAATTAGTGTAGGGGAGGCTTAAACCGATTTTACAGGGCCATAACCTCACCCTCATCTTCTACAGTTGTTCACAATATTAAGTTAGTTGTTCGGTCCTCGTGGCGATTCTCTAACTAGTCAATGACTCATCATGGACAAACAAGCATTATGATAACCACCATGATGAAACAAACCGAAGGCTCACAGAATCAGTAAGCTGCCCACAATGGAGAACCCTGGGCGCCGAATAACTTACTGAAATCTGGATCAAAAGAAAAGCACCAGTTGAACCCCGGTGGGCCAAGCAACAGACAAGAACTTCCGGCCCAACCAGCTAAAATAAATAGCTTTAAGTCGGGGCCATCACAGAGTCTGACGCCCGACCCTTCGGCGTGCAATTAAAGAAGGCAGCGTAGTTATCAACCATGATCGGGCTAAAAACTAAGCATGTAGATTGCCGCATAACATTTAAGTTATACCCTATACGTCTGTTATGTGTCATGATTTTTCTGAACTGAAAAGAAAAATCATTCCTTCTCATAAGTTTCTTAAATTCGTAAACAAAGTCACCATAAAATTCTGGTTCCGAAAGGCCCTAACGTAAAAACATCTTTAGCCCAACAATAAATTTGGAAATCAATTCATAGTGTCTGCGGTAAAATTTAGAAAAGGTTTTTTGAAGTTTATGATACCGATAGGCCTGCTGTAGAAGTTTGGCTGTTAAACATTTGTTTCGAGCGTTGAAGTCCGTAACATGATTGCCGACTCTAGCAAACCTAATAAGTTGCGAAATGTATACACCATAAGAAGCGCGACGAGGAACGTCACCATCCAAAAAAAAATTTAAAATATCAAAATCAAAGTCATCGCGTTTATCATAAATTTAAGAAGAAAAAAATCCATTTGCAATAGAAAGATGTAAATCTAAAAAGGGGGGCTTCGGCATCTGTGGTGTTGGCTTTATTCAACTGTAGTTCAGGAGGATAAATTTGTTTGACCATGCCTTCAAAATAAGGATTGTCAGTGTTCAAAAGGTCATCGAGGTACCTAGAAGTCGAACTAAAAGCCTCGATAACATCAGCTCAATTGTCATGGTTAAGAAAATTCAGGAAATCTCTTTCGTAGCAGTATAAAACTGAATCAGCTACGAGAGGGGCGCAATTTGTACCCATCAGAATTACAACAATTTGTCTGTATAACTTGGTTCCAAATCCAATATAAATATTATCCAGGAGATAGGATAAGGCGTCGCATACATTTTGACATGACCAAAGTGTATATCGACTTTGGTCAGAGGAAGTGAAAAAGAGCCTTTCTGTCATTACAGGATAAATAAAGTGAACAATAATTTTTCAATGCTATTTTGAAGGTCTATTCTATCACATCAAGTAATTTTTGTTAATGAGATATTGTGGCAATTCTGCTTCTGCGACGCCGACAAAACCAGAGAACTTTTCGACGTTTGGTTGGGAAAAACGTGTGGAGCCAACGCACCTGGAAGGAACAGTTGGATATTTGTTTTCAAAAATTGACATTTATACTGGCTTTGCCAGTGGGATTCGCACCAGTACGGTGGAAGTATATAGTAATATATGAGCCTTTCCGGATAGAAATCGACCTTATGACATAAAAAATCGATTTTCAGTTTTTGATATATCAAGAAAGTAGAATACTTAATGAGCATTTTGCAATTTATATTACCTTTCTAACGTAATTATTAAATATTTTATGGGGGTTTGAAACAAGGAGGTGTCAACGTAAAGACACTCTTTAATGACGTTGCGTTGTAACGTCACGTTAATTTTTAGCGTTTGAACACACAGAAAACATTGCAAAACATTTTTTAAAAAAATATTCAAATTCATCGAAACCGCGGAGTTTAATTTCAGCAAAATTTCTGCTTTTTATTTACATGTCAATGGAAATCACTAAAATATTACTCCTCTGAAAACGTCGAGTTAAACGAGTTCCTTAAGTCCCCTGGATAAAAAGTCTCATTTCCGAGTCCAAATAACTTCTTACGATCAGCTGATGTTCCCGTCGGTGTTCCGTGAATCCTCTCAACACAGAATTAGTGGACCGAGGACAAGAAGTGAAACGGAGAGCGGATAAGCTATTCGATCTTCTGAGAGACCAGCGGAAAGGATGACATCCTGGTGCCCTCGAAGACGTCGACCGTGGCCATGCCGTCTTTCAACGAAGGACTGGGATGAGTCACTCAGCATCATTCAAACCGACTACAGCATACACATAACTCAGCGTTCTTCACATGCCGTGAATCAAAAGAGGCGAAACTTCCCAATGCCACGCATGGTGAAAAATAGAGACAAAAGAATGCGTCCCATTGGCCCACACAAGCCATTTACCTAGAGTTTTGTACCGCTCACTCTTATTGCACCTTACCGATATGTCAACAACCTGGCAAGTTGGACCACGTTATTGATGGTCCTTTTTCTGTATCGCTTATTTTCCATTCCAAAGCAAACTTCGCGGCATATAAACATTTGGTGTGTCCGTCTATTGTGTGTACATGTCTTTCATTATTCGAGATGCCATATGGACCCATAGTTACTCGAAAAACGGAACTCTCCATACAAATCCAAAACAACTTGGACTTATACAACCGCTTACCCAGTCTTGAAGCGCAGACAAAAAAAAAAAAAAAAAAAAAAAAAAAAAAAAAAAAAAATGTGTATTCCTCTTTTGCAGCTAGATGTATTAAAATTATCTGAAACTTGGAAATGTCGTGCGTTCACGTGCAGCACGCATTCACGTGCAGCACCATAATTAAATTTGGTACCCAGTATTTTTTAAGTTTGCATGCGTCAAATTTTATTTTCTCTCCGAAAAATAGCAAAAATGTTCCAAGTTCGTTTCATCACGAGGATTAGGAATTTGTAATTAACTTTTAATGATGATTTTAATAATGATATTTGATGAAACTGAGAACAAGTTTTCGAGCTGTGTTGCATTTTAGTGTGTTGTTGGCGTTGTTGCATGACAGTCCGTTCGGCAGATTAAGACGCACGCAATAAGAATTATTTGCAGTTTTAGGAGATTTTGAATCCCCCAAAAGAATCATCGGATGTCCCCTGAACCATCTACATGTACTTTCTTCTGAGTTACCACCGGGTAGTGCTTCGGAAGTTAAGCAGCCGATTTAAAACATGATTCTAAAATATTTCTTAAGTCATAGGTGTAGTCTTCCTTCCCAACTGGCAAAGTTCTGGGCCCAGAATTACAATCATTCCTTAAGTTAAGGTCTCCTTAGCGGTTTAAGTTAAGTTTTTACCTTAGCTAGGATTTTCCTTAAAAAGCGCATTTGTAATACACTTTATGACAGACCTTTACTAAGGTGAAGTATTCGTAAAAACTTACGGGACTGCTTCGGAAACAGTCGAAAACCTTACCGGAACAACACGAAAATTAATAAGTTTTATATCGTGTAAGCGGCATAATACATAGTTGCAATATTTTGATTTTAAGTATTAATTTATCGTGCCAGCTTCATTACACTCTGTGGTGTAGTGGTTAAGACGTCAGTTTGACCTCTTGCATCTTGATAAGTTGGTTCTGAGTTCGATACCTGCTCGAGGCATTTTTTTCTTCTTTTCTTTTTTTTTCTTCTTTTCTTTCATTTTTTTTTCTTTTTTTTTTTTTATTATATTTTTTGTTATTTTAAAATCCTGTGTGCGTTCTTCATCTTTTGCGTTGTTATCTGTATACCAAAAGTTATTTTTCTTGCAATTCATCATTGTTACACAACATACACATGAGCAAAGACTCATGTCGAAGACAAACGTGGTGATGGAACTAATCCAAGGAAGCATTATTTTATCATAATAGTATATATTGACGATTGCAAATAAAATATAATGGTTAGATCCTTTGGAAAGTAGTGAAAACATTCAAAGGGAGGTAGTGTGGACAATATTTCGCAATCAATAGTTCATAAAAAGTAAACCCCGATCAGAGACACCTTATAAGCCGACAACGAAAGCCAGACAAGGAATTATATCCGACATGTTAGTGTACGAGAATTGTTCTTTCTTTCATTCTTCCTTTTTTCTTTCTTCCCTCCTTCCCTCCTTTCTTTCTTCTTTCTTTTAAACATTCTCCCACCATCGTTCACATGTGCATGTGCGCAGGCAGGGCTAAAAAGTTTGTTTTTGTTTTTTTCCACAAATTTTTATTTTGCAACGATGATTTTCAGAACGCGCTCCCGGGGAGCGCGAGTGCAGAGTGCATGAATTGCTAGTGCATGAATTGCCGAATTCTATGGCAAGAGCCCATATATTGCTAACCTTCTCCCGCTGTTTTGGTTCCAAAACCCGACAAGTTCATTACCCATTGGGGCTGTGAGAAATAATAAATGGTAAATGTTCTTACCTCCAGTTAAAGCTTATAATTGACTGACCGACCAGCAATCGCTTAGTTAGTCTGGGCCTGTCCAGAAAAAATGTAGTTTAGTCAAACCATGCGCCATACATATAACCTTTAGTTGTAAAATCCTTGGGTGGTTATATCGTAAAGCACATCTCGCCTGTAATGATGTGTAGATATCTTTATAAAACTGAAGCAACTTATCGACATGACTATATCTGTTGATTATGACGTAAAGCAATAAATTGTAATAATCAAAGACACTACAAATTTACCCAACACAGTACCTGTAAATTTTCATGGAAGCAATATCTCAACATGATTGAAAATTGTTGACTGAGTAGATACTAAGACACATCGGGCATGAAACATCTTAATTTTTCAATTTATAATAAGTCTACATGCACATATGGACAGACAAGTTCGAATCTCGAGCTGTTTCGTTTGACCAAAAAATAGTTAAACGACAACAAGAAGATTAGGGACTCTATACACGCTCTATACAACCATCTCCGTGAAAAAAAAAAAAAAAAAAAAAAAAAAAAAAAAAAAAAAATATAGCGAAAAATGTGATATATGTAACATAGCTTTGCATGGTTACACCGTGTGCATAAACATATTATTAAAACTCCCTTGAATGATGCATAAACCGTGCATTTTTGTCTAGCCTAAGTAAAATCTTAAGTTAAGGTAGCTATCGAGTAACCTTAAATATTTAAGTTTTTCCTCAAGTTAAGGTCTACCTTATAGTAAGAAAATCGAATGTAATGCACTTTTGTCGATTTTAAGGAAAATCTTAAGTTAAGGTAGACCTTAAGAGTTAAGGAAGCATTGTAATTCTGGGCCCTGGTGATATGTCTGAAACATGCTTATGAAAACGGACATTGATTTCCGACATGATATCAACTGTTCTCTATGAGCGTAACATAATGGTTAAACGTTTCTGCCAATGCTTGTACTTTTGCGAGGTTCGATTTTCGCAAAAAAATCCGACCCAATAGGTTGTCACCAATAACCTTAATATGGTGAGATTTGGGTATCTCGAGATCATGAATTTGCGTAACCATCAGAATAAAGTTGACACTAACTAAACTGCCACCACGGATCAGCCTTCACCGGCTGATCGTGGCGTGTGCCAGAAAGGCAGGTAAATTCGTAACGATAATAGAAATAAAACTGAGATGAGCCACTTGCCTTGGAAACCAAGTTGTGGCTTCGATCATGATCCTGGCTAGCCTTTTGGACGAAACATTAAATCGAAGACGACGAAAACTGTTAAATCGGTCGTAAAAACCCCAAACATTGAAATATTGATCCCTGGCCTATTCATCCCCAATCTCCCCTACAAGTTAGGTTTTTTTTTCAAGGGAAATAATTCATCAAATATAGTCATTAATTCTTTATTTTGACAAAATCGAGATAGATTTACTTAATTCCACTCGTTTGTATGTTTTTTGAAAATAATTTCAGTATTATGGTATAGAAATTACACGCACTAAAGGTACACTTTTATAACTTTTGAAGAAATAACGTTTAAGAGAGAAATGTAAATTCACAAGCATAATTATTTTAATATTTATCAATGACAGGTATATATACTCACATTTTTTCGATAAGAAGCCCGATTGTCATCCCTAATTAAAATTATTTTGTATTTTCTCTCTCTCCTCTCTCTCTCTTCAATATAGGTATCAAACATGGGTTTCTGTGCATTAATATCTGCAGGGCCTCCCCCCCCCCCCAAAAAAAAAAAAAAACGAGACAATGTTTATTTCAATTAATAAAGACAAAAGCAATTAACGCAATTAGGTGTTCATTTAACCGTGGGAGAATTCAAATACGGCAATGGAAACGCTAAATCCATTGACAATATTGTAGCAGAGTTTCTAAACTTCCAAATAAATGCAACAGTACGCAAATCGGCGAATGCATAGCTTAAATAAAGCCAGAAACGTCGGGACGTATTTGTGGCAGACGACGAACAATTAGCGCGCAAAATTTCTCTGACGTAACGTCGCGTTCTCGACGTCATTTTCTCACGTTCAACGTCGTATGTCATAAGGTCGATTTCTATCCGGAAAGGCTCATATAGTAATCAGAAGCCAACAACGCCCCATGAATTAATCTGGCCATTGGGTTGCTGAATAATCGCTTGGGGGTAGGGGGTAGGGGGGGGGCAATATGTTAATTGCATTCTATGTAACTCCAGCCTCTATTGACAACCCTATTCATTTGAAAAAGTAACCCCCATTAGGCGGTCTTTATCTTAACTTATTTCTATACTTTGATTTTGATTTGAAACGTTCATTAAAGAAAAATCGGCGAAAGACTATGTACAAATAGATTATGAAAATGCTGTAGCTGAGAGTGCAGTAGTGCAAAACTTTATACTTGAACGCATATTACAAATGTCTTGCAGATTTCGAAAGCCGTTTCAAGTTTCAGGATATGAGTCAGTTTCCACCTCCAGAACCTCTCACTCGCCTAAAACATGGGCATAAAACCACAGGTATATGAAAATAGTTTTGGCTATATCCACAAACACACATTATCACCAAACTCCTAGTACATCTTGTGGCTGAACATTATTTATAACTTTTTTGCTCCATTTTGTCATACTAGTACATACACATATATTTTTTTCCTTTTACGCTATGAGACAGACGTTTTGGCGATCCTTTTTTTTTGGACCTTTTCCGTGTCTACACACGGTCTACTCATATCTCCTTCACTTTGTACATACAGACACCGCCTTTATCTATTTTTACAACTGTGCTTTGTTCATGTATGCACTTTGAATTTAATTCCTAATAAATTTTAATCGTTCATTTACATTTGTAGCGGTGTGTTTACAAGTGATGTTTCACTGTTGCTTGGCCCACCGGGGTCCAACTGATGTTTTTCTTTTGCTCCGGAGTTAGTTAGTTATTCGGCGCCCAGGGATCTCCATCGTCGGGCAGCTTACTCAATCTGTGAGTCCTGGTTTTTGATTCATCAGGATGTTTCACTGTATCATGATTTATTTGTTTGTTCTTGATGATTCATTGACTAGCTAGAGATTCACCACGAGGACCGAAGAACTAACTAAATGTTATGAACCACTGCAGAAGCTGAGGGTGAGGTTATGGCCATGTAAAATCGATTTAAACCCGCCAGTAACTTTGTGTTACTGATCGTTCCAAGTCGATACTCCTGTGGTGGTTCTTTTTGTTTTATGTCTTGGTGTTTAAAATATTTTTGTGCTGTTGGCGCCATATGTATGTTTTCATATTTTTAGTTAAGTTAAGGTAACTGAGTGGCCACCTATTGGGAAAATAGCTGCTCATTCGGCTTACGAAATGTTTTCATGGTATAAGTACCTGATTGTTAGTTTGGTTTTTTCCCACCTCGGTTTTTGGAGTGGGAATCTTTTTCTGATTGCGCCTTTTCCTGATCTTTGCCTACTTGTACCTTTTCAGAAGGCAAGCGGTCACGCTATCCGTTCAATCTCAATTAGTTTCTCAACTTTCACGGATCTAATATTTTGACGAATCTCTCCTAGAGGCAAAGGCGCAATCAGAAAAAGATTCCCACTCAAAAAAACTGAGGTGGGAAAAACAAAATTAACAATCAGGCTCAGCAATAAGGTACTTATACCATGAAAACATATCGTAAGCCGAATGAGCTGCTCCAAAAATTTTAAACACCAAGACATAAAACAAAAAGAACCACCACTAGAACTTCTTTGATGTCCGAAGACAACAGGATAAACATAAAAACTAATGAAACGAAGAGGGCGTCTCATTTTTAGCTCACCTGAGCCGAAGGCTCATAGGTGAGCTTATAGTATACCCATGCTCCGGCGTCCGTCCGTCGTCCGTCCGTCCGTCGTCCGTCGTCCGTCGTCCACAATTTCAAAGATCTTCTTCTCTGAAACCGCTGGGCCGATTGTTCTCATATTACACATACACCATCTACAGGTAGGGGGAAATAATAATTGTGTTTTTTGTTTTGATCGGATAAGGACTGTGGTTGCTATGGCAACTTATGCTTCCCATAGACTTATAATGGAAAAAAGTGAAAATTGCCGGTTTTTGCTGTCTTGTTGGAGATATTTGAATTTTGTTTTTGCAGAAATGTTTATTGAGTAGTCCTTTACGTTTCATGTGACTTTTGTCCTAATCCTTCATTTTGATTGGTTGCAGGGGCCCCATATAGGGCAAAATTTCGAAAAACATTCAAAAATCTTCTTCTCAGAAACTGTCAAGGGGATTAAGCCTATACTCTGTATACATGTTCCTGACAGTGACCTCTACATAATTTGTGTTTTTTATTCCAGGCGGATAAGAATTCTGGTTGCTATGGCAACTTAAAGTTTCCATAGACTTATAATGGGAAAAGTGGAAATCGGCTATTTTTCCGCTAAAATTGCAGAGATTTGAATTTTGTTTTTTGCAGAAATGTTTATTGAGTAGTGTTTGACGTTTCTTGCGAGCTTTGTCCTAATCCTTTATTTTGATTGGTTGCTGGGGCC
Source organism: Rugalucina vietnamica (assembly GCA_964017185.1). Classification (NCBI taxonomy): domain Eukaryota; kingdom Metazoa; phylum Mollusca; class Bivalvia; order Lucinida; family Lucinidae; genus Rugalucina; species Rugalucina vietnamica. Next base: position 53,006,526 of record OZ024881.1, read on the forward strand.
CCATTAAGGGCAAAATTTTGAAAAAAAAAAAAAAAAAAAAAACATTCAAAAATCTTCTCCTCAAAAACTGTCAAGTGGATGAATCCTGTACTTTGTATACATTTTCCTGACAGTAGCCTCTACATAATTTGTGTTTTTTATTCCAGTCGGATAAGAACTCTGGTTGCTATGGTAACTTTTAGTTTCCATAGACTTATAATGGGAAAAGTGGAAATTAGCTATTTTTTGAAAACTATTGCAGCCTGAGATCTGAAAAGTGGTAGATGCAAACAACTAATGGATTAGATGAAGGTATATGATTAATTTAGGTCAAGGTCATCTCTTGACCTTGGCCGGTCTGTCGTCCATACACACTTTTCAAAGATATTTTTCTCTGAAACCACTTGGCCAATCAAAGCCAAATTTTATATGAAGCATCTATAGGAAGTGGGAACCAATGTATATATAAATGATCCAGGTCACATGACCAAGATGGCCGCCATGCCCATATATGGTAAAAACCCTTAAAATATCTTCTCCAGAACCGGTGAACCGATTTCAACGAAACTTTGCATGAAGTATGGGTGACTCAAGTACTACAATGTGTATATAAAACATGACCCTGTGGTGACCTTGACCTATTTTATGGCAAGGTCAACATAGTCAACATAGGTCGTCAATGCATTTGAATGGGGAAAACTTTTAAAATGTCATTTTAAGTGAAAGTCTTGCAAGAAATGGGCAGTAGGACTGAAATTTAATGATTCTGAAAAAAATGGACCCCAGGGGCTCATCTGCTTTTTAAATGTTATTTGAAGGGGAAAATCAGCAGGAAATTGGCAAATGGACAAAATATTGATTATTCTGAAAAAAAGAAAATGGCCCAAGGGCTTCATCTGCCCCTGCACTGGGGTTAAATACCATAATATTCAAATATGTTTATTGGTATATGAAGCAGATCTCAGGTGAGCGTTTACAGGACCATTGGTCCTCTGGTAGTTTAAAGGGTGGTCGGATGGGAATATGGGCTCCCGCCCATTGGGGCCTAGGAAAAATAGATAGGCTGCTTGTGCCTCAAGGCAAAGCTTCTAATCTACTGACCGACCATTTGATTACTGGTTAACCGCTCATGTCTGAGCCTGCCCAGGAAATGTGGTTTAGTCAAACCATCCGTACATATAGGGCCTAAGCCTTATTGGCTTAGTTGGGTGGTTATATTTACGAAGCACATTTTGAATGTCATGACATCCTAATGTTGGGTTAAAGTCCCATTAAATGGAGGCAACGTCCCGACATGACCATTGCTGTTGACGGGGACGTAAAGCATCAATTCAAACAAACAAACAAACAAATCATTTAATACTACGTTTACACTATGTTCCCGGCGGCCTCGGCAGCCCCGTTTGCTCGAAACGCAGCGTGCCGTAGAAATTTGGTCATATATTTCTCTGTTTTCAAGTTCTGTTACGTCTTGTTAAGTTTTCGTATACTGCGTTTACACTATGTTCCCGGTGGTCACGGCGGCCACGTTTTAGACAACCGTGATCAAAACGGGATAAACGTGAGGCAACGCAGGGGAACGGGATAGGCAAACGTAGCACGCCGGGATAACCGTGGACACCGTGACAAATTTTTTGATAGTTTAAAAATCTGCCACGACAATCACGGCGGAAATGAGAAACGTAATGGGCCGTGATAAAACGGACTGAACGTAACACACCGTGACAGAACGTAACAATACGTAGCTAAACTTGGAGGCGGTCCGTAGCGCAACAGGAAGCTAGTGAATAGCCCGGCAAGCTACGGATCTTTCACGTTCAGCTGCGTTTGATCACAGTCGTCTCACGTCTCGTCCCGTTTCCTACGGAATACTCAACACGTTTTGTTGCGTTAAGTTACGGTGCGCACGGTCTTTGAAGGTGTTGACCCCGTTCTACTACGTATGACACGTTATGGCGCTTGAAGTTTACAAATATAAAATGGCATATCATGGGGACAAATTCCTTCATATTGGAGCAGTCACTATAATGAACAATAGAGACCATACGGTGCACTATGCCATTGAAGAAGAAATAGTCAACTCTGCAGTCGGATGTTGAGGAGCAAGGTTGTTATTATTTCAAAGGGCTTAATCTTATATAAAAGGCACAAAAACGTTTTCAATTGCACGGTGTCTACGTTTCGTCCGTAGCTGACCTTGACAGAACGAACAAGTAGCCCAAGGGCAACGATCGCTCACCTGAGAGTCAACAAGTACAGTCACTGGACAAAGTGGTTTTTTTTTTTTATTTTATTTTATCATATATGGGTATGACGGCCATCTTGGTCATGTTTTTGGTCTATGGCTGCAATAGTTTCCATAATATCATTGGTCCTGTAAACGCTTCCCTGAGACCTAGTTGTCACGTTTTCCCATGTAAAAGCCTATGTTTCATAAATTGACCTTGACCTAAATTAATCACATACCTTCATCTACTCCATTAGTTGCTTGCATCTGCCACTTTTCAGGTCTCAGGCAGCAATAGTTTTGAAAAAAATCCATAGTTTTCACATTTTCCCATGTAAAAGCCTATGTTTTCAAAATTGACCTTGCCGTAAAATAGGTCAAGGTCATCATAGGGTCATCATTTGATCAAACTATAATGGGCTGGAGTCCTAAATGCTATATACTAAGTTTCGAGAAAATCGGCCTGCCGGTTCAGGAGTAGAAGATTTTTGAGTGGTTTTTACCATATATGGGCGCGGCGGCCATCTTGGTCATGTGACCCGGATTTGGCGATCAAACTTTCGTTCCTCCGACTCCACATAAAATTTCACTTTGATTGACCAAGCGGTTCAGAGAAGAAGATCTTTGAAAAGTGTGTATGGACGACAGACCGGCCAATGTCAAGAGATGGCCTCGACCTAAATTAATCACATACCTTCATCTACTTCATTAGTTGTTTGCATCTACCACTTTTCAGGTCTCAGGCTGCAATAGTTTTCAAAAAATCCATAGTTTTCACATTTTCCCATGTAAACGCCTATGTTTCCAAAATTGACCTTGCCGTAGATAGGTCAAGGTCATCCCAGGGTCTTCATTTGAACACACTATAATGGGCTGGAGTCCCAAATGTTACCAAGTTTCGTGGAAATCGGCCCGCCGGTTCTGGAGAAGAATATTTTTGAGTGGTTTTTACCATATATGGGCGTGGCGGCCATCTTGGACATGTGACCCAGATTTTGCAATCAAACTTTTGTTCCCCATATCCATGGATGCTCCACATAAAATTTCACTTTGATTGGCCAAGAAATTCAGAGAAGAAGATCTTTGAAAAGTGTGTACGGACGACAGACTGGCCAAGGTCAAGAGATGACATTGATCTAAATTAATCACATACCTTCATATACTCCATTAGTTCTCTGCATCTACCACTTTTCAGGTCTCGGGCTGCAATAGTTTTCAAAAAATCCATAGTTTTCACTTTTTCCCACGTAAAAGCTTATGTTTCCAAAATTTGCCTTGCCTTCGGCTCAGGTGAGCTAAAAACGAGTTACGCCTTGGTCAAAACGCAACTGACCGTATCAGAACGTAACAGGCCGTAACAGAACGTGCTAATAATCGTGATAGATCGTGGATAACCGTAACGTACCTTAGCGACTCCGTGACACACCGGCTTATCACTACAACGGCTTGTTACGGATATCGTAATACAACGTAGTTTAATGTATTTTGGGGCGAACCGTTTACTGGATAACCCATTTAAAACCTGTTAATTGTTTTACAGAATTCACTTATAATGACGACCCTGACGATGGAGGACGAAGAAAGATTTCGGTTTCCAACGTTCCACCAGATGTGACTGAGGATGACTTAGAGTGGATATTTACAAATAAGAAGAAGCAGGGTGGTGGCGAAGTTAAAAGCTTGAAACTTGACACTGAAACGAGATCGGCAGTAATTGAATTCAAAGATTCAAGTGGTAAGCTTCATTCTTAATGACGAGGTTGAAATCCGCTACACCATAATTTTATGTTTTTCTCGAAAACTGCGTGACTGTAGTCGGCCAAACTTTTGTAAACATGTTTATTAGGGATGTGACTGAGGATGAATTAGAGTGGAAATTTACAAATAAGAAGAAGCAGGGTGGTGGCGTAGTTAAAAGCTTGAAACTTGACACTGATACGGGATCGGCAGTAATTGAATTCAAAGATTCAAGTGGTAAGCTTCATTCTTAATGACGAGGTTAAAATCCGCTACACCATAATTTTATGTTTTTCTCGAAAACTGCGTGACTGTAGTGGGCCAAACTTTTGTAAACATGTTTATTAGGGCTGTCTCATATACAAACAAAACTTGAGTGAAAACGTTTCACGTAAATCGAAATTTAAAGTCAAAATGCCAAAAGTTTTGTGCATCCTGTGCACGCTGTCCACACGTCATTAAACCCCTTGAATAAATGGACAAATTAAAAAATCATTTTAACCAGATAATGAAAAACAGGGTTCGCATTGTATCGATGCTCGAGTTTGGTTGAAATGAATTTGACGTAGCTTTACCTTTAAAAGAGGTAAGCGCAATATTTACGTCTGTAACCTTTAAGGGTGACAGGTACATATACTGATAGGTCACCTCTTGCTGTGCCATGTTTACCTACCGTGAGGCAATCAACGTCATCTTCGTGACACGTTTCTGTAAGCGGGATTAAAATCATTTTGTCACTGGTAACCGAAATGTCATGTGGACTACGGGTCTAATGACCACAGACCCTACCGTGGCGCGTGGACGCTAATAACGTCATTTATGAATCCAGTAATCATACCCAGGATCGTTTGAATGTTTACCAATAGTCGATAATGAATGATTCTGTTCCAGGAATCCCAATTTCAGGGATTTTAATGAATTGTAACAAAATAATGATGAATATAAAATGCACTATGTTGTAACGTTTTGTTTTTTTTTAAATCTCGTTAGCATATATACGTTTAAAAGGCCTAGTGTGATCACAGGACATTGACGTTTAATGTCTACAATCAAAATAAAAGGCCCAAAGTGCCCTAGAAGCCCCATTACTGTATCGCTCAGCGATTCAGAAAAAGGGGGTTTTAGGGCACTTTGCAAGCTTTAGACCCTTTAGTTTGCTTGTAGACATTAAACGTCAATGTCCTGTGGTGTGATAGGGATGAGACAGGGGTGTTTGACATCATTACACTATGCCTTAAAATAATAGGATCCACATATCAATACCGTCCTTCGTATTGTCATGTTAACACTTATTTGAAACAATGTTTATGATTTATGATTATAATTTCAATCACATTTGGATAAGTTTTTATCTGCACGGTCAACAATACAAAGTCTCCCTAGTCTCAAAATATATTGTCTGTTGTCAGGCTACCACAGATAAGTTACGACTTTTGGGTTGTTAAATGATGTCATGACCACATTTTTCTTGTGGTGTGTCTGGTAAGTGCGATTTAAAAATGCAGTTTCTTTAAACTGCATTTTTCAAAATCGCACTTTCCAGAAACACCACAAGAAAAATGTGGTCATGACATCATTTTGCAACCCAAAAGTCGTAAAAAAGTGCCGTAACAAGTTTGAAAGTCAGGAGCGGAGGTCTCAAGTTTTGCATACAGACGTTCATATGAATCATCAAATGATATACTGATCAATTCATTGATTTAATGGTTCATTAACACACGTCACCGATATTTCAAACGTCAAGGTGACGTAACGCACAACTGGTCGGGCCTGTATTTCCTTATGCAAAAAAAAAATAATTGCTGTGCAGATACTGATACCATATCACAATCGTTTAAAATTTCGAAGCACAATTCCAAAAACATGCAAGATAAGCATGACGAATGTTGGTGGTGTTTATTTGAAGTTTATTTGAAAGCACCTTTAGACAGTTCACATATATAAAACCTGAGTCAGAAACAAGTATAAATGTGTAAGGTTATTGGTTCTGCAAATAAAACATCAGTTATATGTATTCTCCTTATGAGGATATTTTCTCTTGTTTTCAGCTGTGAATATTATTATGAGCAAGAGACCAATTATAATCAAAGACACCGAGCTGAAGGTTGAAGAATACGAACAGCCACTACCGCCTTTGCCGCCAGTTCCAGTGCTAAATACAATTCGGGTAACTCGTCTTCCTCCTCAGGCTGACCGAGATTTCCTGCAGTTCTATTTCCAGTCTTCTGACAAATCAGGTGGCGACGCAAGTGCATATGTGACTTACAAGGAAGGTGAAACATTTGCCAGTGTAACGTTCGAATCTGATGACGGTATGTATAAACAATTGAAACATCCGAACCAATAAATAAAAATTAAAACTGAGATCCTTTAAGAGCAGTGAACACATTAATGAGAAAGGTCCGGTAATAGACTGTATTCTATTGAGTAAACCATTCAGGAACATAACATCGGTTCATTGTTGTGAAAACGAGGAGAAACTTTATTGTGCTACGTTTCTTCGTAATATTTATCTACAAATGTACTATTCCAGAGATATTTTGCCTACATCAGGATGAACACTCTCCATAGATCTTCCAAGAAAACCGATACTTTGGCGAAACACTTTCGACTATGCTATCGAGATCATTTGTGTTTGAAATACTGTTTTCAAATGTTAATTCCTTGCATTCTATTTCAGTTGCACAAAGAGTGGCAAGTCAATCTCACAGAATTTTTAATAGCCCCGTGGACGTGACACTGGATACAAGTGGACATATGGAGGGAAATCTTGAAGGTACAAGTATGGAATAAATTGTTTTAAAATGCTTGTTGTATGTGTCAATATCTGAGGGTTTGGTCATTGTTTACAAAACCATAACGGTTACAATTACTGCTGTGACAAAAACCGCTTCGGCGTTTATTTTTGGAACTTCACAGAACTCACAACTATGACGATTTAAGCCCCCATTATTTTATATTACTGATCGTTCTAAGGCGATTCCTGGTGAAATAATGTCATTTGGCGTGTCACCAGTAAACTATTCAGATTCAGATACTTCTTTGGTGGTTCCATTTGATTTATGTTTCGGAGTCGAAGTTTTGTGCTGTTTGCACCTTATGTACGTTTTCATAATTTTAGTTAAGTTCGGATAACTGATTGGCCGCCTATAGGGAAATAGCTGCTCATTTTGTACGTTAAGAATCATCTTCTTAACAGTATTTTGATTATTTGGCCCCTTTGGGAATATGAGTCTTTGATTTAGACTACACAGATGTAAATTCTTGAAATTGCAGCAATAATGTCTGGCTTTCGCTACCAGTTTTGTAAAGGGTCACTGATGAAGGTTCATTACCCGAAATTGTACAATATGGCCCATCTTCTTGCTTTGAATGTTTTACTGCTTCCAAAGGATCTAACAATTATTTTTATTCACTTGGCTTACGATATGGTTTCTGAGTATAAGTACCTAATTGTCAATTTAGTTTTTCCCTCCTCGGTTTTTGGAGTGGGAGTTTCTTTCTGATTGTGCCTTTTCCTGATCATTGCCCGCTTGTACCTTCTGTGAATAATAAAACTGGAAATTGAACTGACGATTCTGGTTTACACTCAGTAGTAATAAATATATCACATTTATTTATAAAGAAAAATGCTTTTGATGCTCAAAATCATCGCATTCACGTTAGCAGGTAACTGATAGCCGTGAAGGACCACTGGTACATGCTACGATTTCCTTACACCTGGTACGTATAGGAAACATATTCCCCGATGAGAGCATTGTATATTTCGTCTTGGCTTTATTTGTTTCATGTTCAATCGTCGATTTATGTACTGTTTGTGCCGTTTATGTGAGTTTTTACATATGTAGTTAAGTTCAGTTAATTGAGTGGCCACCTAAAAGAATTGTTATTGTCGATTATACCACCTTGGTTTTTAAGATAAGAACCCATTTCGTGACCAATGCTTACCTTGCATAACTTGAATGTTATGTGACAGTCTGCATGCTTAGTTTTTAACCCAATCATGGTTGATAACTATGCTGCCTTATTTAATTGCACGCCGGTGGGTCGGGCGCCAGACTCTTTGATGGCCCCGACTTAAAGCTATTCATTTTAGTTGGTTGGGGCCGGAGCTACTTATCTGTTGCTTGGCCCACCGGGTCTAACTGGTGTTTTTCGTTCGCTCCGGAGTTAGTAAGTTATTCGGCGCCCAGGGATCTCCATCGTCGGGCAGCTTACTGATTATGTTGAGTCCTCAGTTTTGATTCATCAGGATGTTTTTTATGATTTATCTGTTTGTTCTTGATGATTCATTGACTAGTTAGAGATTCACCACTTGGACCGAAGAACTAACTAAATGTTATGAACTACTGCAGAAGCTGAGGGTGAGGTTAGGTACCTGTAAAATCGATTTAAGCCCGCCTGTAATTTTATATTACTGATCGTTCCAAGTCGATACTTCTGTGGTGGTTCTTTCGTTTTATGTCTTGGTGTGTAAATTTTTTGTGCTGTTGGCGCCTTATATATGTTTTCATATTTTTTGTTAAATTTAGGTAACTGAGTGGCCACCTATTGGGAAAATTGCTGCCCATTCGGCTTACGATATGTTTTCATGGTATAAGTACCTGATTGTTAATTAAGTTTTTTCCCATCTCGGTTTTTGGAGTGGGAATCTTTTTCTGATTGCGCCTTTTCCTGATCTTTGCCTACTTGTACCTTTTTACCTTTAAGTTTTCAATACGGCGGAGAAATATTTTGATGAATGGTAGTGCCGTTAATACTTTTTATTATTTGAAATACCAAAATAAGTGTTTTCGAAACGTAAGACAATGTTTTTAGCAGCCAGCTTAGTCACAAGGTTAGCCTGATCAGTTCTATATATTTGCAATATAAAATTAATCGTAAAGTTTGTCATCTATACTTCTTTTACTCCTGGCATGCTGATGTCTGTGTTCTAGAACAAGATGCAGCGAAAGGTACATCAGAGGAAAAGCACAGGCCTATAGTACCCAGTCGTGGTAATCGCCCGCTTATAGAATCGCTACGCAAAGAATTACAATCAAGAGAAAAATCGAAAGGTACCTTCAAAAATTTAAGATTTAAATTCATATTGTTCTTGACAAGGCGAGACAAGCAAATAGAATTTATTTTTAGGCAAGACTTATAACATAGGAAGTGCAAATACCTTTAGTTTAGTTTATAAAGTGGATGGTTACCTTTGCTGTCACCGTATTATTGAACTGCCATATTAGAAGTACTGGGGCAGTTTCATCAATATTGTTCCCAGGACAAATCTTTTAAGTGTCTGAGGGCATTTTCTGAGACGCGCGTCAGTCGGTTTTATCACGACGTACTTATTTAAAGTGTACTACGGCCTAAATCTGCGTTTCATCAAATCCTTCTTAAGAAGGATTGTTAGTTAGTTGACTAGTTAGAGATTCACCACGAGGACCGAAGAACTAACTAAATGTTGTGAACCACTGCAGAAGCTGAGGGTGAGGTTAGGTACCTGTAAAACCGGTTTAAGCCCGCCAGTAACTATGTGTTACTGATCGTTCCAAGTCGATACTTCTGTAGTGGTTCTTTTTGTTTTATGTCTTGGTGTTTAAAAATTTTTTGTGCTGTTGGCGCCTTATGTATGTTTTCATATTTTTAGTTAAGTTAAGGTAACTGAGTGGCCACCTATTGGGAAAATAGCTGCTCATTCGGCTTACGATATGTTTCATGGTATAAGTACCTGATTGTTAGTTTGGTTTTTTCCCACCTCGGTTTTTGGAGTGGGAATCTTTTTCTGATTGCGCCTTTTCCTGATCTTTGCCTACTTGTACTTTCTTAAGAAATCTAATCTAGCTTGATTTGTCGTACTTTTTTTCTTTTTTAGACTCCATGTATATTGCTTTCTTAATTTCCCACTATGTATCTTTTATTTACATATCTGAATAAATTTCTGGCAAATTGCAACTCTTGATCATACTTCAATTACAAAAGTAACTCATATATGTTCATCGTTTTGGATCTAATCTAGCTCTGTTTGTCGTATTTTTTTCTTTTTTAGACTCCGTGCACTCTCGTATATTGCTTTCTTAAGTCCCCATTATGTATCTATTAATTTACATATCTGAATAATTTTCTGGTAAATTGCAACTGTTGATCATACTTCAATTACAAAAGTAACTCATATATGTTCATCGTTATGGATGATGCTGTAACATAGCAGCTAAATCCAAACATGTTGTTATGATTTTACGAAGTTTTTTTTATATACTTTTTTTTTTCCAGTTAACGATGACACCAGCCAAGAGCCAGAAGCAAACACTACGCATATTATTGTGTACAATGTACCTGCTGATGCAGATAAAGAGTTTCTTGAAATGTTCTTTGAGAAGTATGGGGGTGGTCCCGTGAAAGATATTGACATTGATAGAGACCAAGAGATTGTTGTCATAGAGTTTGAAGAGTTAGAATGTGAGTGGAATGTATCAATAAGCTTTCCTTAACGCAAGTACTTACATTTCCCTCAAATCGCGAATATACTGTAGCACCCAACCGAGTTAATTAATTTGCATTAGCTTTTCTTTTTAAGTTACTACATTTGAATGGCCAGTTGCATAGTTTAGCGTACTAGAAATTTAGGACAATGTTTAGCTGTCAATTGATATAAAAAGGTACAAGTAGGCAAAGACCAGGAAAAGGCGCAATCAGAAAAAGATTCCCACTCCACAAAACCGAGATGGGAAAAAAAGAGAAGCAGGCAGCTTAAGTATGAATGAGTTTGTGAGTACACCCCATTCATCAGAATTACATTATCTAATTTTGTGTGGATGTGTTAATTAGCATACGAAGGGCGTTCAAAAAGTTCGCGGAAAAGTGCCACCATATTCTTATTTTGTAAATCAGCTGAATTAAACTATTACAGTTATATAGACAAACATTATTTGTACTTATACAGCAAATTTTGTTGCTCTGGCATGATTACAATGTTAACAGTGGTTGCTATGGAAACCGTACATCACGATTACCGGCCCACTTTTGTTCATTTTTGCAAAAAGTCGATGTTTAATGATGATGTAGCAATTGATAGTTTACCGTGCTTTTTTCACCAAACTTTGTATTAGCAAAGTTCAATATGTTTGCGGTGAGCACATGGCGTCATATAAGTGTGTGACGTCATTTTGGCGTACAGCGGCCATATTGTTCAGTGGGTATGCCTAAAATGCGAAGGGAACAACGGTATTCGATAAATTGTGTGTTTGGATCGAACTAAAAAAGAAAGAAACACTGCCAAGAGCAGAAAGCGCATATGGCAACAAGGAAATTAAGAAAACGGCAATGAACAAGTAGCATGATTTCTACACGGCCAGAAAAGCGTCCATGTCGATTCGCGCAGCATAACGTCAAATAATGTCATGCTGTCGAAAATGATCGGCGTGATAGAAAAAGAGTAGAATTTGTAAAATAATCAACATATCGAATTGTAGTTTCGGCACAATTCACCGCATTATACACACAAAACTGACAATTAGACGCCCGTATGCCAGGTAGATTCCAAAAATGCTTAAGAGCTAGCCAACAGCGGCATGGATGCGTATAGCATGACGTTGTTATGACGTTTGGCCGGTTTTACGGTTGCTACCTTAGAAACGCACGTGATTCAATGCCTAATTTTCATCCGATTTTATTCAAATTTTGTGCATATGTTAACTACATGTTAGTTAACAATATGCACAGAGAACGTAAATTTCCCATGACAATTACAAATTTGGCAGCACTTTTCCTCGAACTTTTTGAATCCCCCTCGTATAATCTAATTTTGTGTGGGTGTGTGTCAATTAGCATATTAACAAACCTGCACCACTTTTAGATTTGAACATAGGTATAAATCTATAATATGTTAAGTGGTCAAAAGGTTGTTGCTTATTTCAAGTCATTATTATCACAACCAATTGATACAATTGTCTAAAAAGTACAAGTAGGCAAAGATCAGGAAAAGGCGCAATCAGAAAAAGATTCCCACACCAAAAACCGAGGCGGGAAAAAACTAAATTAACAATCAGGTACAAATACCATGAAAACATATCGTAAGCCAAATGAGCAGCTATTTTCTCAATAGGTGGCCACTCAGTTACCAAAACTTAACTAAAAATATGAAAACATACATAAGGCGCCAACAGCACACAAAAAATAAACACCAAGACATAAAAAAGAACCACCACAGAAGTATCGCCTTGGAACGATCAGTAACACAAAGTTACTGGCGGGCTTAAACCGGTTTTACATGGCCATAACCTCACCCTCAGCTTCTGCAGTGGTTCAGTCACACATGTTGCCGGGTTGAGAATGCTTATCGAACTTTCCCCCGTTTAGTGCCCTCATAATCAATTGAAATCAAACCAGGTAAATGATCACGATGATACTTGTAAGAAAACTGAGCATCAATATTTTTAGGTATGATATGGGGAACTTTCAGCAGGGGCTTGGCTTATTTTAACCGCCTTTCTAAGCCCAAGTCCAATTGCCCTTACGATCGTCTTACGACCAGTTTAGGATCACATCAATGTGGTAATCTTAGGCAAAATCGGTGGATCGCAAGAACAATCGTAAACAATTTTGGATGGTCCCTTGAAATAATAATTCTAGGGGCAATTATAAGGACCCACGGGCATTCCAAAATGTTCGATGCTGTAATTTAAAATACGGATGTACTTTAGGGTCAAAGATCTTGTCATACACAAACATAATGTGAAAGAAATATGTTTATATACCAAAAGAAAACCGAGATAAAAGGCAAAATCACTGAACCATGTAATCAGGTCACGATGCCCTAGAACTACTTTAGGGTCAAAGGTCTTGTCATACACAAACATAGTTTTGAAATGTGTTTTTTATGAGAAAATGATGCTTTGAAACATAATCTTGAAAAAATAATCTTAAGTGTCTGAGATCATTCTCTGCTCGATCCTAGCGTTGTTTCGCAATCATAGGATTAAAATACGTTACAAGCGGTTTTCGAACATCTTAAACATGTCCTATGATTACAAATGACATGGTACGCCAGTGAGAATACGTCTAACCACGTAGATCAGGAAAAGGCGCAATCAGAAAAAAGATTCCCACTCCAAAAACCGAGGTGGGGAAAAAACTAAATTAACAATCAGGTACTTATACCATGAAAACATATCGTAAGCCGAATAAGCAGCTATTTTCCCAATATGTGGCCACTCAGTTACCTAAACTTAATTAAAAATATGAAAGCATATATGAGGCGCCAACAGCACAGAAAATTTTAAACACCAAGACATAAAACAAAACCAACCACTACAGAAGTATCGCCTTGGAACAATCAGTAAGAAACCATTTGATTTCTAAAAAACTTTGTTGTTTAAACGAAACTGCAAGAAGGATCGCTTGATCGGTTCAAAAATGTTTCCACCACATCTGGGCATAATGCGCTATCTTTTAACTCAGTATAGTTGCGGGCAATGTTACATCCGAAAGATTACTAAAGATCTGTCTTGAGTTCATGCAAAAATTCTAAAGATTGGTCTTAATTCCCTCGAAACTTAAAAATATCTTGCATTTCTGCAATCGTAGGCTTTAGTGAGACTGGGCCTTTAGCTGCTCCACTTCGTAGTCATAAGACTATTTTATTGAAGCTATGTACTTATATATCACCTTACACGTTTGCTGTTTTTCGTTGAATAGCTGTCACTACAGTACTTGAAAATAAACAAGTCAAGATACGTGGGAAACTAGTGGATATCAAAGCATATACTCCTGAACCACAATGCACCGTGTGTGTAACAGGGCTTAACGAGTCTGCTTCAGAGGACCTCTTGGAGCTGTACTTCGATAGTGAAAAGAAATCAGGCGGATGCAATGTGCAAAACATACAGATGGATGAATCCAAGGGAACAGCATATGTGACATTTGAAACAGAGGAAGGTGAAATTTTTATTGTATTTGATTGGTTGAAAAAGAAACGTTACCACGAATAGTAACATAAAAGCGATGACCAGTTTTGCAGAGAAGAATATACCTGAAAATATGCATTGAAGGTTGCTATTCCTGGACTTCCTTTCTTTTTTATTTCGTTTTAGGAACTACGTTAAATAATTATTATACACTGAATAACGCCACTTAGGCCATTTTTACTTTAAAATAAAAATGTTTGTTAATGACATATTCACGTTTGGCTCTGTTAGATCCCATGTCATTGATATCTGGGTACGCGATGCAAGTTGGAGCGCAGTGACCTAATGATAGAGCATCGGATTCCGGAACGAGAGGTCCTGGGTCCGATCCCCACATGGGGCACCATAGTCCTGGAGCAAGACACATTAACTCCCCACAGTACTGGTTAATACCCAAGAAGCTGTGGCTCCGTCCCGACATGACTGGGACGTTAAACCTCAAAATAGCTGAGCTGCTCACTCGGCTTACGAAGTATAACTAGGTATAATAGGTATGACTACCTAATTGTCAATTTAGTTTTTGAAGTGGGAACTTCTTTCTGATTGCGCCTTTTCCTGATCATTTCCTACTTGTACCTCAATACAAACAAACAGACAAACACAGTGCAAGAATCTAATTTTCATTAGTTCACCTGAGCCGAAGGTGAGCTTATAGTATGGTAGTCGAGCCGTCGTCCGTGCGTCCGTCTGTGCGTCCGTCCACACTTTCAACAACAAATATCTCCACAACTAGTCAGTCAATTGCAATCAAATTTTATCAGAAGCATCATTGGGGTAGGGGAAAGGTTGCATAAGGTTTTGGGCCAGGTCGGATCAGAACTCTGGTTTCCATGGCAACAGATAGCTCCTAGATAGTTACAATGAGAAAAATGTTGTGAACACTCTAGCGCCTACATTTTTGATAGGATCTTCTTCAATCTTGCAGGTTATGTGGACAGTCATAAGATCTGGGATGAGTTCGAAATTCGGGTAGATTCGACCATGGACTGCGGAGTTAGCTGCCCTTGAGTGGGAAAGATGGTGCGAACACTCCAGCGCTTTCATTTCTGATCAGATCTTCTTCATTCTTGCAGGTAACAAAGACAACTATAAGATCTCGCATGAGTTCGAAATTCAGCAAGATTCGACCATGGACTGCGGAGTTGCCTGCCCTTGAGCGTTTGGAAAATGGCTGTTAAGTGTTGTGAACACTCTAGCACCTACATTTTTGATAGGATCTTCATTCTTTCATGTAACAAGGACAGTCATGAGATCTCGGATGAGTTCGAAATTCGGCAAGATTCGACCATGGACTGCGGAGTTAGCTGCCCTTGAGCATTTGAAAAAATCCCCATTGACTTACAATGGGAAAGATGTTGTGAACGCTCCAGCGCCTTCATTTCTCATAGGATCTTCTTCATTCTTGCAGGCAACAAGGACAGCTATAAGATCTCGGATAAGTTCGAAATTCAGCGAGTTTTGACCATGGACTGCGGAGTTACCTGCCCTTGAGTGTTTGAAAAATCAATATTTTGTGTTGTGGCCAGTTTAGCATCTTTGTTTTTCAGTGGATCTTCTTTATTCTTGCAGGTAACAACGATAACTACAATATCTCGGATGAGTTCGAATTTCGGCCAGATCCGACCTCTGACTGCGGAGTTAGCTGCCCTTTAGTGTTTGAAAAATCAATATTTTGTGTTGCGGCTACTCTAGCATCTTTGTTTTTCAGTGGATCTTCTTTATTCTTGCAGGTAACAAGAATAACTACAATATCTCGTATGAGTTCGAATTAAGGCCAGATCCGATCTCTGACTGCGGAGTTAGCTGCCCTTTAGTGTTTGAAAAATCAATATTTTGTTTTGTACTGTGGCCACTCTAGCGCCTTCAATTTTGATCGGATCTTGTAACTAGGATAACCATAACATCTTGGATGAGTTCGAATTTGAGCCAGATTCGACCCTGGAACTGCGGAGTTAGCTGCCCTTGAATGTTTGAAAAATCAATTTTTAGTGTTGTGGCCACTCAAGCGTCTTCAATTTTGATCAGATCTTCAACCCCCCCCCCGAAAAAAACAACAACAAAAAAACAAAAAAAAAAAAAAAAAAAAAAAAAAAAACAAAACAAAAAAAAAAAAAAAAAAACACACTTTGTCCAGTGACTGTACTTGTTGACTCTCAGGTGAGCGATCGTTGCCCTTGGGCTACTTGTTTTGAGTTGTTTTAGTCGACCAAATAGGTCGACCGATCGTACGCAAAATAATTCACTTCACATGTTTTATATCTAACTCAGTATTTGTATATTATTCAGTTGCTAGAAGAGTAGCCGAGAGAACACACACACTTTCAGGAGCTACTGCAAATGTTAAACTGCATAAACGACATATTCCAACCGAACGAAATGATGATAGTCGAACTGGTAAACATTTATATGTTTTATCTTTATCACCAAATAAATTTCGACTTGAATACTAAATAGCCAGATCAAAGGAAAAAAAAAAAAAAAAAAAAAAAAAAAAAAACAACACTGACGAGCTAAGGAAACAGTATGAGGAATGAGGATGAAATTTAATAAACTGTATTCCTCGACAGTGAGCCTTTATTATTATTTACATCCCAACCCAGACACTAAGCGGGAAATAAAGTATAGTAAAACACCATAAAATATTACAACACGCACAAAGAGTTTGGAAATGGCAAAAGTTTGGGTGTTTAATTGCAAGTGTGCCCTGTGAACAAAAATAAAGTTTTGATCCCCATCAAACTTTGAGTAGTATATTTATCATGCACATGTACCAACTGGTTCGATTCTGTCAAGTCAGTATGTTATTTCTATAATAGACACCGACGACACAAATCAAGAGCCAGAGATAGACAATACGCACATTATTGTATACAACGTGCCACCTGAGGCAGATGAAGAGTATCTTGAAATGTTCTTTGAGAATACAAAGAAGAAGGGGGGTGGTCCCGTGAAAGAAATTGACATTGATAGAGACCAAGAGATTGCTGTCATACAGTTTGAAGAGCCAGAATGTGAGTGGAATTATATTTATGCCCAGTCGTATTTTTATTACTAGACGATATATACTTATTATATAATAAGTTAAAAGCGCCTTATATAACATGTTACGTAATATCTCTTGTGCGAACAAGAAACCAAATGTTTTGAACCACTGCTGGAATGATGATAGACGTGGTTCTTACGTAGTAATTGCCCGCTGAGCGACAGGTGGGTATGATATTTTCCTGACCTGTCCAGCCAAATGCATGCACCGAGAGCCCGAAGGGCTCGAGGTGCATGTATTTGGATGGACAGGTCAGGAAAATATCATGCCCACCTGTCGCGAAGCGGGTAATTAACTTACCTTATGACCCCACTGAGTGAAATTACAGTTTGTAAGACCTACGCAGCGATAATGAACACCGGTAAAGTGTTTTTTCTCGTGGCGTAACTTTTGACCGAACACTGCACGTGCAAAACGAGGAAGTTTGTCCACTGTACCGCTTCGCTATTGTCAAAAAATAAGGGAGTATTTTCCCCTGTGCATTTAAAAATTATTGAGACATAATTTTTTGGTACTCTTTAGCATTTTTTTTTTCTCTCAAAGTTATTAATCTACAATAGGCTTTATCTTTTATCGAAACAGTTAACAGACTGGGTGGTCATCAATAAAATTGATCTGTTTATATGCAAAAAAACATACTACCACTTCGTAATAGTTTTTAGATAGGTATATATATATTGTGTGTAAGTTTGTATTGCAGGTTTTTGAAACCCTCGGACCTAACTTTCCCAAGTCCACATGGTCAGTTAGGGGACCGGAGTACGAAATGCCCAGCTGTATTTAAGGGATACAGTTGGTCGTTTCTAATGATCATAATCGCAATGCAAAAAATGTGAAATTGGTTTCTGATTCATTGTTTTTGCACAACAATAACCCACTAACCATAATCTGCGAATCTGAAACCAACTTCCAACGAGAGAAGACTCTGAGCTCTACGTACCTGCTCAGTCAGATCAGTGTCCAACATTCGCAGTGGACAACTATTTACTTTATAGCTTTAACTTTTGCCTCAGCTCTCAAACAAGAAGTTAAAATCTTTATACTGGAATCGTTGTGAAACGAATTTTCACCACCTGTCTGGAGGTAAGCAAAGTCACTTTCACCATCTGTCTGAGGGTAAGGAAAGTGACTTTCCTCACCTCCAGACAGGTGTGAAAGAACTTTCACCACCTAGATAACTGACCATAACTTCGCACTTATAATACAGTATGAAAAATAATTTCCTATGATTTACATTGAAGTCATAAGGTAATGTACATTATCTATCAATTGTTTTGGTTGCTTTCCTGTTGCTCGAAGACATTGCATTGTTTCTGACTAAACTGCCAAAATTCATCTTAGAAACTAAAAAATCGAGCCTATACTTTTAAAAATAAGATATTTTGTTACAATATGGCTGCTTTGGCTAATGATTTTGAAATGAAATGAAAAACCTCTAGTATGTTGGAATTTTGCTACTCTTGGTGTTACATGGGAGAAGTCAGAAGGACATATTTGATATTTTAGCCACCATAATCAATGATTTTCTGTATTTATAGGAAGTATTCTATTTATAACTTGTTCGACCAGGCATGCAAATGCGTCAATTAAACTGTGCACAAAGACCGCATTTACTTACGTTTTCTTTCTGAAAGCTTTGACTTTGGTATTCAACCATCAAATGAGTAAAGTCCCTAAAAATTCTATTTTTTGAAAGGGGGGGGGCAATTTTTACATCACGTAAATAAAGCAAAATTTTAAACTGTATAATTGGCTGCATATGTAAGTTGTATAAAACAGACTTAGAATGGTACAAGAAGGCAAAGATCAGGAAAAGGCGCAATCAGAAAAAGACCCCCACCCCAAAAACCGAGGTGGGAAAAAAACAAACCAACAACCAGGCACCTATACCATGAAAACATTTCGTAAGCCGAATGAGCAGCCACCTTCCCAACAGGCGGCCACCCAGCCACCCCAACCCAACTAAAAATATGAAAACATACACAAGGCGCCAACAGCACAAAATAGTTTAAATACCAAGACATAAAACAAAAAGAACCACACAGAAGTATCGACTTGGAACGATCAGTAACACAAAGTTACTGGCGGGTCCAAATCGATTTTACATGGTCATAACCTCACCCTCAGCTTCAGCAGTGGTTCATAACATTTAGTTAGTTCTGCGGTCCTCGTGGTGAATCTCTAACTAGTCAATGGATCATCAAGAACAAACAAATAAATCATGATAATCATCCTGATGAATAAAAATCCAGGACTCACAGATTCAGTAAGCTGCCCGAAGATGGAGATCCCTGGGCGCCGAATAACTTACTAACTCCGGAGCAAAAGAAAAACATCAGTTGGACCCCGGTGGGCCAAGCAACAGACAAGAAGCTCCGGCCCCGACCAACTAAAATGAATAGCTTTAAGTCGGGACCATCATAGAGTCTGACGCCCGACCCACCGGCGTGCAATTAAAGAAGGCAGCATAGTTATCAACCATGATTGGGTTAAAAACTAAGCATGCAGACTGTCGCATAACATTCTTGTTATAACCTATACGTCTGTAACGTGTTATGATTTTTCTGAACTGAAAAGAAAAATCATTTATTCCTTTAAGTTTCTTAAATTTGTAAACCAAGTCACCATAAAATTCAGGTGCCGAAAGGCCCTCACTAAAAAGCGTCTTTAACCCAAACATTATATTTGGAAATCAATTCATAGTGTCTTCGATAAAATTTAGAAAATTTAAAATTTAGAAGCATTCCCAATAGTCATCAGGAAGAGATAACTCTTGATTTTTGGATTTATGACCTTCTTGAATATGTACAATTTCTGACACAGCCCTGTTGGGGCTCCTATATTTGACTGCCAGTTTTTTATATGTACTGAAGCACAATGGATGTCGACGATTAAACTAGTTTTGGTCTATACTATGTATTGCACAATACTGGAACATACTTAACGGTCATCGTTTGTTCAATCATGCTTAACTACTTATGCCCCCCCTTCACCCTGCTACTTATATTGTGTAATTATATGTAAGGTGTCTCCAGTAAAAAAGGATTTGTTGGGTCAAGAGGGGCATACTTCAAAACTAAGAATAAAAATGGTCCCCATTTTAGCTCACCTGAGCCACACCTGAGCCAAAGGCTCATAAAGTGAGCTTATGGGATTGCCATGCTCGGGTGTCCATCCGTCGTTGGTCGTCGTCCGCCCACAATTTTAAAGATCTTCTCCTCTGAAACCGCTAGGCCAATCAAAGCCAAACTTCATATTTAGCGTTATTATGAAGGGGGAACGAAAGGTTATATAAATGGTTCTGGTCACAAGACCAAGATGGCTGTTATGTCTATAAATACAAAACATCTTTAAAAATCTTGTCCTCCAGAACCAGAAGGCCTATGATTTTGGAAGCATCAGGCAATAGAGCGCTACAAAGTTTACATAAATCATAACCCTGGGATGACTGTACCTATTTTACGGCAAGGTAAACAAAGGTGACCCATGTATTTGAATGGAAAAAATGAAGGAAATGGGCAAATACACAGAAGATTTATGATTCTGAAACAACCAAGAGTTATCTGCTCCTGTTTGCAATTGAAACGCTGCCAAATCCGTTCATACAACTTACATATATAACCAATAATACAGTTTAAAATGTTGTATAAATTACGTGTTTTAAAAAAAATTCCCATTTTTAGTGTTTAGTCCCCATTGTTTTAGTTTTGAAAATTCACACTGTACAATGTATAATTTAGGCTTATATCAAACTTAAGTCTTAACTAAAAAATATTCTGCATGTTTAACATCTGACATAAATGTATTTATCTTTAAAGAATTGATGTTGAACAGAGCCACAAGTTAGTTTTTATGCATAACTCTATTCTTGGCTCAAAATGTTTCGTTTTTTATTGTAAATTGTTCGGATCTCGGGGTTAATTTTGCAGTTTATTATTATCTGTGACTAATATAATGTGCTTTTATCGGCATTTAGCTGTCAGAACCGTGCTTAAGAACAGGCAGGTGAAGATTTATGGAGTACTTGTACAGATTGAAGCTTGTATACCCGAGCCACAATGTACCGTTCGCGTTTACGAACTTGCCGACTCTGTTACAAAGGATCTCTTAGAGCTATACTTTGAAAATGAAAAGAAATCAAGCGGTGGGGATGTGAAAGATATACAGCTGGATGAAACCGAAGGAGAAGCATGTGTAACATTTGAAACAGAGGAAGGTAACTCGCACTCATCCCTGTGACATAAATTGGCATGGATATGCACTTTATGGAAACTGCACGGTTGGTTTTATCAAAACACCAACAAGCACTGCATGTGTTGCAAGATACGCCTCCGCTGCAAGATGGCACAAACTCATGAACAAAGTTACATTGTAGAATTAACTGTAATAAAAAGTGACATTTTGTTAATTAGTTACATTTTTGCTCAATTAGTTAGATATTTAAAGAAAAGAAAAAGGGTGCGCTTGGCGAACTAGAACAAATTGTTTTGAATAAAATTATGATCATGCGTAAAATAGCTGCTTGAAATTTTGATTGTTTCCGACCTGGGTTTTAAGGATGGTTGCACTAGTTCTAATCATTGCCTACTTATTATAAATTCGTATTTGTATCGCATGCAACTTATAGATTATAATAGAATTAGAATAAAATGTAGTTTAAATGGATGTTCTTAAAAGGTACAAAGTAGGCAACGATCAGGAAAAGACGCAATCAGAAAAAGATTACCACTCCAAAAACCGAGGTGAGAAAAACTAAATTAACAATCAGGGCCCAGAATTACAATTCTGACTTAAAGTTAAGGAAGACCTTAAGGTGATAAATTTTCACTCAATATGTTACCGTCGAAATCAAGAACTGCTTTTACAAAACTGTACATGAGTGTAATACGATATGTCATTTTCATGATAAAACTGATAATTTAGACTTCAGAATGTCAAAGGTGCATCTTTTCAGATGCTGAAATTCGTCACCTTAACTAAGGTCTTCCTTAACTTTAAGGGAGAATTGTAATTCTGGGCCCAGATACTTATACCATGAAAACATATCGTAAGCCGAATGAGCAGCTATTTTCCCAGTAGATGGCCACTCAGTTACCTAAATTTAACTAAAAGAATGATAACATACATAAGGCGCCAACAGCACAAAACATTTTAAACACCAAGACATAAAACAATAAAAACCGCTACAGACGTATAGCATTGGAACGATAAGTAATATAAAATTACTGGCGGGCTTAAATCGATTTTACAGGTACATAAACTTACCACTCAGCTTCTGCAGTGGTTCACAACATTTATTTGTTATTCGGTCCTCTAGTTGAATCTCTAGGCAGTCAATGAATTATCATGGACAAACAAATAAATCATGATATTATAAATGCCATGATGAATCAAAAACGAGGACTCACAGATTGAGTAAACGATGGAGATCCCTGGGCGCAAATAAATTTCTAACTCCGGAGCAAAAGAAAAACACCAGTTGAATCGGTGGGCCAAGCAACAGACAAGAAGCTCCGGCCCCAACCAACTAAAATGAACTTTTTTTTTTGTCGGGGATATCAAAGATAATAAAATATAAACGTTTGATCCTTTGGATCAAAGAGTCTGACGCCCGACCCAACGGCGTGCAATTAAAGAAGGCAGCATAGTTATCGACCATGATTGGGTAAAAAACTAAGCATAAAGACTGTCGCAAAACATTTAAGTTCTATCCTATACGTCTGTAACGTGTTATGATTTTTCTGAATCATTCCTTGCTATAAGTTTCTTAAATTTGTAAACCAAGTCACCATAAAAATCTGTTTCCGAAAGGCCCTCGCGTAAAAGGGTCTTTAGCCCAACATTAAATTTGGAAATAAATTCATAGTGTCTGCGAGAAGTCCGCAACATGATTGCAGAGTCTAGAAAACCTAATAAGTAGTGAAATGTGAGTACCATAAAAAGCACGGCGAGGAACGCCACTAACCCTAAAAACTGAAAGTTTACTATTTCAAAATCAAAGTCATCGTGTTTATCATAAATTTTTGAAGAAACAAATCAATTTGCAATAGAAAGATGTAAGTCTAAAAAGGGGGTTTCAGTATCTGTGTTGTTTGTTTTATTCAACTGTAGTTCAAGGGGATAAATTTGTTTGACCATGCCTTCAAAATAAGGATTGTCAATGTTCAAAAGGTCATCGAGGTACCTAGAAGTCGAATTAAAAGCCTCGACAACATCAGCTTGATTGTCATGGTTAAGAGAGTCCATGAAATCTATTTCGTTGCAGTATAAAAATAGATCAGCTACGTAAAGACTGTCACGCTTAACTTACGTAAAGACTGTCAGGCTTGAATAATGTTACCATTTCCATGCATCATCCTGGTTGATACCTAAGTACGCCCCGAAATGTAAGAAAACATGTTCACTTAGGCATTAAGGCAAATACAAACGAATACACATACACAATGTCTCCGTTCGTGTATCTAAATTATTGACATTCTGTCTTACTGCTATCAAATCTCATGCCATAAGATACTGTAAGACTGTATTGTGTGTATGAAACTTCAAATAAATTAGTTTTGGTAAAAAAAACTTGAAGTTCGAAACAACATTATCTAAATTTTATCGCAGACACAATGCGTTGATTTCCAAATTTAATGTTGGGGTAAAGCCGCTTTTACATAAGGGCATTTCGGATCCAGAAATATATGGTGACTTGGTTTACAAATTTTATGAACTTATAGGAAAGAATGTTTGTTTTTTTTGAGTTTAGAAAAAAATCATTATACATTAAAAACGTTTAGAATATATCTTAAATGTCGACAGTCTGCGCGCATAGGTTTTTGATCCAATCATTGTTGATAACAATGCTGCCTTCTTTGCATGTACTTGCACGCCGGTCTGTCGGCGTCAGACTCTTTGAATACCCCGACAAAGCTATTATTTTTGTTGGTTGGGGCCGGAGCTTCTTGTCTGTTGTTTGGACCACCGGGGTTTAACCGGTGTTTTTCTTTTGCTCCAGATTTTCAGTGATGTTATTTGGCGCTGAGGGATCTCCATTGCCGGGCAGCTTATTGTATCTGTGAGTCCTTGTTTTTGATTCATGATGGTGGTTATCATGATTTATTTGTTTGTCTTTGATGATTCATTGACTAATTAGAGATTCACCCCGGTAACCGAACACCTAACTAAATGTTATGAACCACTGCAGAAGATGAGGGTGAGGTACGGCGTGTTTAAACGGTTTTAGCTCCCCCAGTATTTTATATTACTGATCGTTCCAATGCAATACTTCTGTTGTGGTATTAATTGCTGTGTCTTATTTTGTGCTATTTGCACCTTGTGTACATTTTCATGTTTTAGTCAAGTTCGGGTAATTGAGTGGCCGTCTATTGGGACATAGCTGCTTATTCAGCTTACGCCATGTTTTTTAGTATAAGCACCTAATTGTCATTTTATTTATTTTTGTTTTTGGAGTGGGAGTTTCGTTCTTATTGCGCTATTTCCTGATCAGTGCCGCTTTTTACTTTTTTGAATCTGTATAAGTGGAGAATTGTATCTACAAAATATTATTTAAATTCACAGTTGCACGAAGAGTAGCTGACAGAAAATTCCATACGCTGTCTGGAAAATATGTTAGGGTAGAGCTGAACAAACGGCAATACAAAAGTGTGTCTCGACAGGACAGGAAAACTGGTAGTTAATATCTATCTATCTATCTATCTATCTATCTATCTATCTATCTATCTATCTATCTATCTATCTATCTATCTATCTATCTATCTACCTACCTACCTACCTACCTACCTACCTACCTACCTACCTACCTATCTATCTATCTATCTATCTATCTGTCTGTCTGTCTGTCTGTCTGTCTGTCTGTCTGTCTGTCTGTCTGTCTGTCTGTCTGTCTGTCTGTCTGCCTGCCTGCCTGCCTGCCTGCCTGCCTGCCTATCTATCTATCTATCTATCTATCTATCTATCTATCTATCTATCTATCTATCTATCTATCTATCTATCTATCTAATTGCAGGTGGACACATTCACGAAGACACTGTATCAAACCCAACTGGCATCATTGTGGACAATTTATCCACGAAAGCAGATGAAGATTATCTCCAGATGTTCTTTGAAAATACCAAGAAGCAAGGTGGCGGACCGGTGAAACATGTAGACATTGATAGAGAAGAATCAATGGCTATGATAGAATTCGAAGATACAAGTTGTAAGTACACTAGAACCTTTATGCTGTAATTTTATACTCATTGGGTTACTGCTATTACTGCAGCTGGTGTTGTGCCGTGTGGCGGTCCTATGTTGTCAGTTCTAAAGGGTCGCTGATGAGGCTTAAATAGCCGATACCATGGTATGGCCCGTCCCCTTTCTCATTAATGTGTCCATTGCTCTTAAGGGATTTCCGGTTTAATTTTTTATTTGTATTCATTTGATTTATTTTAGTCAAGTTCTATGGGCCAACTCATGCACGACATTTAATTAGGGATATCGTAATGAAAATTAAGATTTTTAGAGAACGAAATGACAGTCAAAAACAGCTGCAATAATCAAACTGTCGAACGTCTGTATTTTAAGGTTCCTTATTACTATAATAATAGTGTTTTCTGCTCATAAATATTTCATAGATTTTTAAAAAAAAATGTGGCATGTTACATACCAGAGTAATCCCTAAACCTTAAACTTTCTTATGAATGATAATGTTTTCCAAAGGGAAGCCATTGTAATAGAAGTTTTTAGTGAAATTACCTATTTTTCTAATAAATTTCCATAAATAATCCTTTAAAATAAATTTTTGATTTTAATTGATAGAAACCTTTGTGAAGGTCTAAATAATGCTCTCCAACTAATTTGCAAGCTGAAAAATTAGCTTAGAAACGATTTGCATGAATAGCAGGTGCATCATCTTTATCAGATTTATTACTTTAAATAATATTGTCCGTCACTTATGCAAATACCTGTACCTTAAATATACCATGCCAAATAAATTAAGCAACTTTTACTTTGAACAGTGTCTTCATGCGTTTTAGACATTAGGGAAGTTCTTCTGACAATATCTTTTATATATCTAATAAGGGTAAAAACAATTGTTGTGTAATGTTGAAGTAACGTTGGATTTAAAGTCCTCTGAGACATGTCTCAAATATTAAAAACATAGATAAAATTATTTTGTACAGTATATTTATATGCATTATAGTATGTACACGCTGTGTATACCTGTTAAAATAGGACAGGTAGTCTGTTCATTCAGGTAGAATATACATATACAGTATATTTCCATAGCCTTTTTACTTAACAAATAAGCCCATTAATTTGACCTTGATTAGTCTAAAAAAAACGGGTTTTTGTCTGCAGATATTTCGGTAAGAATTGTTTCAAACAGAACAAAAATGATAGCAGTTGATAGATTTTTCTACTTACTAACTACCGTGCCAACACTCATCCCACAATATTTCTTATTTAAGCGTAAAACAATGCAAGAAAAATAAAAGCAGTTTTCAAACTAACAGTGCATTTCACTACCAACATGCACGAAAATGCAAATACAAATTCTGGTTATATTACTAGGATAACGTTTGTCATTCATAGCCCTTTCAGGAGATGTAATATCATGAATGATCTGTATCCCAGGACTGAGAACAACATGTTCAAAGTTTAGGGGGGGTTAGGGACTTTGTAAATATATCAATCCACGTTAATACTGGCTAATGTAATGTACTGTGGACAGTGTTGCGTATAATGTAGGTTTCCTGTCTAAATTTTGAAGGGCTCCGATACTTGTTTTTGTATAGAATATATGCTGCATGTTCCACACAATCAAACACATGGCATATGCAAAAGCATTATCCTCATCATGGAACTTTCTAAATGCAAGTTTCAAACGTTCTATGGAGCTTGTACTCATTGTTATTTATAATGCCGACTCAAACTACATCTTGTCTTGTCTTGTTTTGTCACACACAACCAGATTCGATCAGTGTCGTATGAAGAGAGTGAGAATGTTTCACGCACTGTAAAGAAAAATATTATTTTACACAATGTTTCAAGAATATACGATTTAATGATATTCAAAATGTTTTTTTTAATTTGCTTTAGCTGTTAGCACTGTGCTTAAACACAAACAAGTGAAGATGTTTGGTGAAGTTGTGAAAATAACAGCCTATTCACCGGAACCACAATGCACTGTTTGTGTTTCCGGACTTGCCGGCTCCATTACAAAGGATCACTTAGAGCTGTACTTTGAAAATGAACAGAAATCAAGCGGTGGGAATGTTAAAGATATACAACTGGATGAAACTGAGGAAGAAGCATGCGTAACATTTGAAACAGAGGAAGGTAAACCATGGCTATAAATAGCAAATACTTTTAAAAATCTCCAGGAGCTCTGCAAAGTTTATATAAATCATGACCCTGGGATGACTTTGGCCTATTTAACGGCAAGATCAACATAGCTCGCGCATGCATTTGAATGGGGAAATTGTTGAAATGTCATTTTAAAGGAAATGATTGTAGGAAATGGGCAAATGGACTGAAGATACAATGTATATGATCTTGAAGGAAAATGGACACCAGGGGTTGGTCTGTCCCCACCCACGACAATATACTCGTACATGTATATTACCATAATGTTTAAAGATCTTCCCTGAAACCGCTCGGCCAATCAAATCCAAATCTTAAAGGAATCATCTATACGAAGCGGGAACCAGTGTGTATATAAATAACCCAAGCACATATAAGGTAAACCCCTTCAAAAATTTTCATCTCCGATACAGATGCACATAATTCAAGGAAACGTGACATGTAACGTAAGAGAGTAGAGTATGACAATGTGGTTATAAATCATGACTATGTGATGACCTCGACTTAGTTTAGGGTAAGGTCATTATTGGTCGCTTATGCATTTTAATGGGGAAACTGTTAAAACTTTTGATGGAAAAAACGTGCAGGAAATTGGCAACTGGGCAGAATATTGATTATTCTGAAAATAATATGGCCCCAAGGCTTTATCTGGCCTGCACTGAGGCTATACATAGTTCCTGCATAATGTCGCAACAAGCATATTTTGACACATAAAATGGCTGATTTTCCAAGGCAAAGCTGTTATGTACAGTTACTGTTATTTGACTTTGTGAGTTGTTCACAAACCGTTAGAGGTTGACAATGGAATAGATGCATAATTTCTTACAAGCTGAACCAGCTAACTGTCACCTTACTGTATTCAAAATACAGTTGACCCCGTGTATGAAAACAAAAACGGCCATTTTGTCTGGCAGAAAACTTGATATTTGTCATGCAGGAACTATCTATATAGCATAGTATAGCTCGATTTTGACCTTAGACGAGCCAAAAGATCGACGAGTCTACTTGGTAGCACGTAAAAGTACATTCAGATTGTCAAGTACTGATACGTACTGCGCGTGCAGCCGAAGTGTAACTGAAAACTGGGGGCATTTCGTACTGATTTACTTTTCACGTGCTTTTCACGTCCGAATAACTAACTAAATGTTATGAACCACTGCAGAAGCTGAGGGTGAGGTTATGGCCATGTAAAACCGGTTTAAGCCCGCCAGTAACTTTGTGTTACTGATCGTTCCAAGTCGATACTTCTGTGGTGCACTAACAACTTTTTCCTTCTTTGTCTTTGCTCCTCTGAAAAGCTGGAATCCCACCAAAATCTATTTTTAGATCTGTATTTTCCAATAAATCAACATCACTGAGCATGCTCAGATAAATAAGGAGGGGTTATTACATGAATATTTATAAGCAAATTCAAATCTGACAGTTAGAAATTCACAAAATTTTGTCATTAAACAATCAAATTTTATTTTCTTTCTGTTGTTAACATATTTTTTTAAGTATTTTCTGTCTGCAAATGTGAAACTGAAAGAAAAATTGATTCAAAATAAAAAAAATAATTTATTTACTTTCCAAATATGGTCATCTATGTAAACAAAAAGTAGGGTCCAAAAACATGCCATGACTCTCGCAGCAAACGTGTGACTCAAAATAATTTTGATATATTATGATAATATAGACATCATTCTTTCCAGGAAAAGTCTGACCTGGCTCAGGAAAATTCATTTAAAGGCTATATTTCAGTGTCTAAAAACATGTAAACACAGGAAGTGGTACTGAATTTCCTATTTATAGGTATTCTTTGACGCTTCAAAATCATATTTTTTATTAATTTATATTTATAAATGCACTATTTTAGTTTTCCTTCACTTATCATTGCAAGGAATCAAAAAGTAATTAAAAAAAGAAAATATTTAAATTACCAAAACAAATATGGCTGCTAATTATGCAAGAGCAAAAGGAGCATAGAAAGTTGTTAGTGTGGTGGTTCTTTTTGTTTTATGTCTTGGTGTATAAAATTTTTTTGTGCTGTTGGCGCCTTATGTATGTTTTCATATTTTTAGTTAAGTTAAGGTAACTGAGTGGCCACCTATTGGGAAAATAGCTGCTCATTCGGCTTACGATATGTTTCATGGTATAAGTTCCTGATTGTTAGTTTGGTTTTTTCCCACCTCGGTTTTTGGAGTGGGAATCTTTTTCTGATTGCGCCTTTTCCTGATCTTTGCCTACTTGTACCTTTTTATCATAAACTCGTTGACTTCTTGACGCGTCTAGATCAAAATCGGGCATGTTTATTGGGAAATATAGCAGATCTCAGGTCAGAGTTTACCTTTCGGGTGTCCACCTTGTTCCTCTGGTGTTTTCGATATTAAACTATGTTTCACGTTTTTTTTTATTTGCTGCCTGCTAATGGTAAGTTTCATTTAGTTAGCAATGGTCTACTCCCTTAATATTGACCAAATAAATGCATTTTTCAGTTGCCAGAAGAGTTGTTGATAGACCACATACCCTTTTGGGTGTCCATCTGACAGTTAAGCTCCAAAAACGCCGTGTAAGAAAAGAGTCCCAAGCAGAAAATGAAAATGGTGAGTTGACAAAGTTGTTTGATGGTTTGAATATTTACATAATGTAGACGAGGGTGGGGTTAGGTACTTGTAAAATCGATTTAAGCCCGCCAGTAATTTTATATTACTGATCGTTCCAAGGCGATACTTCTGTGGTGGTTCTTTCGTTTTATGTCTTGGTGTTTAAAATGTTTTGTGCTGTTGGCGGCTTATGTATGTTTTCATATTTTTAATTAAGTTTAGGTAACTGAGTGGCCACCTGTTGGGAAAATAGCTGCCCATTCGGCTTAAATGTTTTCATGGTATAAGTACCTGATTGTTAGTTTAGTTTTTTCCCATCTCGGTTTTTGGAGTGGGAATCTTTTGATTCTAGCATCGAAATATTGTCAAACCATATAAAGAATGACTATTTCTAACATAACCTTACATGAAAAGATCAATTTATCCCACGATTTTCAGTGATTTTCTTAAACGTAGCAAAATCTATCTTACACCGTTGTCAGGTTTCTAATAAAAGATAAGAAATGCACGAGGCTAAATTCGATCGTTTCTAGCCAAAGCAACTGCTTTCAGCAATAGTCTTCAACGAAACCAGACAAAACTGGTGTGAATTTACAGCGAATATTCTTGATTCACGCTCCTTTTAAGATAAACACAAATCAAAACTACATCTCTATCGACTGTGACAACGATTTATTTACACTTGACGTCATTTCCGCAATATACACAACGTCACTATAGGTAAAGCACGGTACCAAGTGAAGTTACTGGTAAAAGAAATTAAGAAAAAGAATCCATCATAGGTGTTCAGTGTAGAAAGGAAAATCCCAACCCTCGGGTCCACCGTTCCAGTGGGAAACTCGGCGAGCCTCGTTTCCCACCGGAACCGGTGGACCCTCGGGTTGGGATTTTCCTATCTCCACTGGACACCCATGATGGATTCTATTTATCTTATCTTTTTTCTAGTAAAAAAATTGCCCAACCACGTAAGTTTCCAGTACAGGATGATTCTATAAGAATCTTACATGAGTATCAGGTATGGATGGACAAATCTGTCCTGAGGGTCACAGTTTGGCATCATGAGGCTCGTCGAGTGATGCCAAACTGTGACCCGAGGGACAGATTTGTCTATCCATACCTTACACGAATGATGGATTCTTTTTCTTGCACGCCTTAATGCGGCGAAGCTTGATTTTTATACTATTTGCCTAGAAGAATGCTACAATTGCGGCGTCCGCCATTTTGAATGAAAACGTTTTGACGTCATTGTGACGTAAGCGCTTAGCGACGAAATTACGTGACGTCCTATACAACCAATGTTAAAAAAGAACACTTGAACGCAGGGTGGATCGGGGTGAGATAACGATGGTGAGATAAATAGAATCCATCATGGGTGGTCAGTGGAGATAGGAAAATCTCAACCCGAGGGTCCATCCGTTCCAGTGGGAAACGAGGCTCGCCGAGTTTCCCACTGGAACGATGGACCCGAGGGTTGAGATTTTCTTTTCTCCACTGAACACCACTGATGGATTCTTTTTCTTACATACCCCAATTAGGCCTACATTCATTTTACCGGTAAAGTAACCTGGTACCGTGCTTTAACTCTGATGACGTAGTGTTTATTACGGATATGACGTCAAATGTAAATAAATCGTTGTCAAAGTCAAAATAGATGCAGTTTTGATTTGTTTTTCGTTGAAAACGAGCGTGAATCAAGATTATACCCAATGAATTCATACCAATTTAGTCTAGTTTTGTTGAACATTATTGCTGCAAGCAGCTGCTTTGGGCTAGAAACGATCGAATTTAGTCGCGTGTTTTCTTATCTTGAATGAGCAACCAAGCCAGCAGTGTAAGATCGATTTATCTACCACCACTAATATACCGGAATTTTTCTATCTTTATGATAGAGGTATGTAAGAAAAGAATTTCTCACATGGGGTAAAACGTAGGATTTTTCTATCTGGTGTGCAAGAAATACTATTTGTTAAAATTTCATTTATATTATCAATCACAATATTTTGTGTATATATAACGTTAACATGACTTGTACAAAACATGTATTAGGAATTGAACGTGTTACATATATTATAAATCACCCTGATACTACTAATGATAGTAAGTCTTTCAGTAAGTGCTAATATTTATATATAAGGTCTGGTGAAAAGTGAGCTAGAGGCGAGGTCCGAAATTTTATGATTGAAATTTTGATTTTTTTTACGGTAGTTATTATACGTTTTAAAGACAAAATTTTCAGTTTTAATACAAAAATGTACAAGTAGGCAACGATCAGGAAAAGGCGCAATCAGAAAAAGATTCCCACTCCAAAAACCAAGGCGGGAGAGTGGTAATTCTTTCAAAAAAGTACAAATACGATTACAAAACATTACCCATGTTTCCGTGTGGAATCTTTGAAACTAGAATACAATGTTTTTGAAAAAAAAAACAATCTGGAGTGTATATATCATGTAATCAAATAAGGCATAAACCACATTTAGATCTCTAAATTTAATATTTACAGTAAATATTTACACTAATACTTTAGAAAATATATTAACACATTTCTCCAGTTGCCCATTACTTGCCAGTGACGGTTGTTTATTAAAAAGAGTTGTCAATTTATTTATAGATATTGCAGGGGTACATAAATAGCTGAATGTCCTTTTTAGAGAGAAGCATGGTTTTAACCCTACGAAGAATACAAATATATTTAGGCCAGAGAAAATTGATTTTTAGATTCTCATCCTCTGTTCAAAACCATGCAAAATCATTTTTACTTTGGTTGGAAAAGAATAGAAAAAAATTTGAATAAAAAGGCAATATATTGTATAAATTTGACTTACTTAATTGCCTGTGTATCTTTTAATACAAGAAACACATTTTTCAGAAATAAGGTTAGGGAGGTCCTCAAGCTGGGCGCCCTAAAATAAAAAATCCACGTAATAAGAAAAATCAGTCCACCCATACTCGAATTTCGTGGAATCTGGATGCAAATTTAATTATTATCTTTCCCTGGCCTTAATTGTATTATTTCTTATTTACAGTGGCAAAAAGACCATGCAGCCAAAAGGTTTCCTTAAAAGGTGTTCCTTCAGATTACGGTCCTCATGAATCGAAACCTTGTTACACTGATCGACTGCTACTTAAAGGTACATACTTATATAGACAATCCTTTTATAAAATCATATTAATTTCCAAGCATTGAATTGTTTTAAAATATACATATGTGCATGTAGATAAGATTCGGAACAAGATTGTGATCTGTTATCGTAGTTTTTAGCTCACCTGAGCCGAAGGCTGACAAGGTGAGCTTCTAGTATAGTAGTCGAGCCGGCGTCCGTCCGTCCGTCCGTCCGTTCACATTTTCAAACTTAAATATCTCTAAGACAGCAATCGTGATAAAATAATATCTAAAGCATCATTAAGGAGAGGGAAAGGTTGTGTTAGGTTTTGGGCCAGGTCGGATCAGGACTCTGGTTTCCATGGCAACAGATAGCTCCTATAGACTTACAATGGGGAAAAACGTAACAAAAATCTTCTTCTTCGAAACCACATGGCCCAGAGCTTTCATATTTTGTGTGTAGCAATGTCAGTATAGTGGTCCTCTTTATAAATCCTGACAACCGTGCCCCTGGGGTTCATACAGGCCCAGCCGTAATGGGAAAAACAGAAAAAATCTTCTTCTCCGAAACCACAAGGCCCAGAGCTATCATATTTTGAATAGTATAGTAGTCTTCTTTATAAATCCTGCAAACCATGCCACTGGCGTCAAAAATGGCCCCGCCCCGGGGATCATTAGCTCCCATAGACTTACAATGGAAAAACATAAAAAAAATCTTCTCCAAAACCAAAAGACCCAGAGCTTTTCTGTTTTGTGTGTAGCTATGAATAAAGGTCCGCTTTATAATTCCTGCCAACTGTGCCCCGGGGGTCCATACAGGCCCCTCCCCGGGGGCGTCATGGAAAAAACATAAACACATCTTTTCTGAAACCACAAGGCCCAGAGCTTTCATATTTTGTGTGTAGCAATGTGTAGTAATTGTTTATAAATCCTGCCAACCATGCCCCTGGGGTCAAAATGGCCCCACCCGGGGTCATTAGCTCCCATAGACTTACAATGGGGAAAATATAAAATAAAATATAAAGGTTAAATATAAAATAAAATATAAACAATCTTGCTTGTCCATGATGATTCATTGACTAGTTAGAGATTCACCACGAGGACCGCACTACTAACTAAAAAAATACAAGTAGGCAAAGATCAGGAAAAGGCGCAATCAGAAAAAGACTCCCACTCCAAAAAACCAAGATGGGAAAAAAACCAATAATCAGGTACTTATACCATGAAAACATTTAGTAAGCCGAAGGAGCAGATATTTTCCCAATAGGTGGCCACTCAGTTACCTTAACTTAACTAAAAATATGCAAACATACATAAGGCGCCAACAGCACAAAAATATTTTAAACACCAAGACATAAAACAAAAAGAACCACCACAGAAGTATCGACTTGGAACGATCAGTAACACAAAGTTACTGGCGGGTTTAAATCGATTTTACACGGCCGTAACCTCACCCTCAGCTTCTGCAGTGGTTCATAACATTTAGTTAGTTCTTCGGTCCTCGTGGTGAATCTCTAACTAGTAAATGAATCATCAAGAACAAACAAATAAATCGTGATAAACATCCTGATGAATCAAAAACCAGGACTCACAGATACAGTAAGCTGCCCGACGATGGAGATCCCTGGGCGCCAAATAACTTACTAACTCCGAAGCTAAAGAAAAACATCAGTTGGACCCGGTGGGCCAAGCAACAGACAAGAAGCTCCGGCCCCAACCAACTTAAATGAATAGCTTTAAGTCGGGGCCATCATAGAGTCTGACGCCCGACCCACCGGCGTGCAATTAAAAAAGGCAGCATAGTTATCAACCGTGATTGGGTTAAAAACTAAGCATGCAGACTGTCGCATAACATTCAAGTTATAACCTATACGTCTGTAATGTGTTATGATTTTTCTAAACTGAAAAGAAAAATCATTACTTCCTATAAGTTTCTTAAATTTGTAAACCAAGTCACCATAAAATTCTGGTTCCGAAAGACCCTCACTTAAAAGCGTCTTTAACCCAACATTATATTTGGAAATCAATTCATAGTGTCTACGATAAAATTTAAATGTTGTGCACCACTGCAGAAGCTGAGGGTGAGGTTAGGGCCCTGTAAAATCGATTTAAGCCCTCCAGTTATTCATAACTGACCGTTCCAGGGCGGTACTACTGTTGTGGTTCACACTTATCAAAGTTATTCCAATTACGAGGCTGTGTGGCCATCCGAGTCGAGTATAATTTGGCTGTTCACTTAGCCCTCTGCATTTTACTTGTTCTGTCCAAGCTACCACTGTGACCACCTTACCTTCAATAGCTGTCCATCCTGCTTTCCGTTATTAATGTTAAATGTTGGTATCTATGTTTAGTATGTTCTCAATATGATTTTTCTTATTTCTAGTATATCACTGAACCGCTGCAGAAGCTGAGGATTAGGTCAGGTACCTGTAAAATCGATTTAAGCCTGCCAGTAATTTTATTTTACTGATCGTTCTAAGGCGATACTTCTGTGGTGGTTCTTATTGTTTTATGTCTTGGTGCTTAAATTTTTATGTTGTTTGCGCCTTTTTTATGATTTCATATTTTTAGTTAAGTTTTGGTAACTGAGTGGCCACCTATTGGGAAAATATCTGCCCATTCGGCTTACGATGTCTTTTCATGGTATAAGTACCTGATTGTAAATTTAGTTTTTTCCCACCTCGGTTTTTGGAGTGGGAATCTCTTTCTGATTGCGTCTTTTCCTGATCGTTGCCTACCTTTTCCCCTCCAAATCCACAAGGCCCAGAGCTTTCATATTTTGTGTGCAGCAATGTGCAATGATCCTTTTTATAAATCCTGCCAACCATGCCCCTGGGGTCAAAATGGCCCCACCCCAGGGGTTTTGAGCTCCCATAGACTTACAATGGGAAAACATAACAAAATCTTCTTCTCCGAAACCACAAGGCCCAGAGCTTTTATATTTTGTGTGTAGCAGTGTATATTGGTCCTCTATATAAATACTGCCAACTGTGCTCCTGGGATTCATACAGGTTCCGCACCAGGGGCGTCATTATCTGCCCTAGGCTTATAATGGAAAACACATGAAAAAATCTTCTTCTTGCAAACCACAAAGCCAAGCTCTTATATTTGGTGTGCAGCATTGTTATGTGGAGCTGACATAAATCCTTCAAACCATGGGGTCAAAAATGGCCCACCCCGGGGGTTATTGAGTGGCCACCTATTTGGAAAATAGCTGCTCATTCGGCCTACGATATGTTTTCATGGTATAAGTACCTGAATTATAGTTTAGTGTTTTCCCCATCTCGGTT
Source organism: Rugalucina vietnamica (assembly GCA_964017185.1). NCBI lineage: Eukaryota > Metazoa > Mollusca > Bivalvia > Lucinida > Lucinidae > Rugalucina > Rugalucina vietnamica. The sequence continues at coordinate 53,042,784 of OZ024881.1, forward strand.
TTTGGAGTGGGAATCACTTTCTGATTGCGCCTTTTCCTGATTTTTGCCTACTTTAACCTTTTTATTAGCTTCCATAGACTTACCAAGGGACAAACATATAAAATCTTCTTCTTTGAAAACACAAGGCCCAGAACGTCCATATTTGTGTGTAGCAATGTACAATGGTTCTCTTTATAAATCCTGCCAACCGTGCCCCTGGGGTCTATATAGGCCCCGGCGTCATCATCTACTATATTCTTATAATAGGAAACACATGTAAAAATCCCTTCTCTGTAACCGCATGAGCCATGCGGAGCTTTACATAAATCCTGCAAATCAAGCCCCTTGGTTCAAAAATGGCCCCATAAAAATATCTTCTCTGACACTACAAGACCCAGAGCTTTCATTCTTTGTGTGTGTTGCAATGTAAAGTACTCCTCTTCATAAATTGTGCCAACTGGTCCCTGGGGTTCATATAGGCCACTAACACCAGACCATATGCATATACTGGAAATACGTACATAATAAATATTCTTCTCTGAAACCGCAAGACCCAAAGTTTGTATATTTGGAACGCATGAATGTCAAGTGGAACTCTATTCATGCTCCTGTGGTCAAATATGGCCCTACACCGGGGGTCATTATTGGACCCTGACCTTTTTTGATGATTTTTTCAAGTGAGCCAAAATGACAAGAGGATAAACTATTCAGACAAGAGATATTCTCTTGATGTAATTAGGGTTTCCAAGTGACATGACCGAGATGGCCGCCATGCCCATACATGGTAAAAACCCTAACCACTTTGTACTTGTTGACTCTCAGGTGAGCGATCGTTGCCCTTTGGCTGCTTGTTTAATTATGACTTCGCCTTGTTCGTCATAGGGTCGATAACTTCAAGGGTCATACAAGCTAACGTATGTTATTTTCAGTGCGTGTACGAGTGTTCAATGTTACACGTATGTTTATCATTTAATTTTAATTCATCACAAAACAAAATAAGCTAAATTTACTTTTAAATAGGATTTTTGAAACACCTTTAGGCTGCATAACAAATGCGAAACGTTGTCCCAGCGTAATATGTGATTTTGGTAGACTAATTTTGTTTAATTTGCATCTAAAACCCGACGTTTATATGATCATTTGGCGTCCATTCATCAATTTCAAAGGCCTTAGCTAATCAAAGCTGAATTTCATGTGAAGCCTCTATGAAAAGGGGGAACGCAACTTTGTATATGGTCCACGTCATACGACCAAGATGGACGCTTCGTCAGCCATAAAAAAATTCTCAAAAACCAAATATCCCATGCTCTTGAAATCTGGAATGTAGCATAAGCGATTAAAGCCATGCCACGAGGACCAAACAACTAACTAAACGTTATGAACCACAGCAGTAGCAGTTGAGGGTGAGATCAGGCACCTGTAAAACTACTTTAAGCCCCCAGTAATTTTTATGTTATTGATCGTTCCAAGGCAATACTTCTGTAATGGGTCTAATGGCTTATGATTTGGTGTATAATTTTTGTGTTGTTTGCACCTTATGTACGTTTACATATTTAAGTCAAATTTGGGTAACTGAGTGGCCACCTTTTGGGAAATAAATGTTCGCTCGGCTTACAATATGCTTTCTTAGTATAAGTACGTGATCGTTAATTCAGTTTTTTCCCAATTGGGTTTTTGGAATGGGGATTTCTTTCTTATTGCGCCATTTCCTGATCTTTGCGTACTTTTACCTTTGTATAAATGATGAACAATGAATAATAAAAACAATGAGATCCTTTATAGCATATTTATGAGAAAGGTGATGGATACATTTTGCCGGCATACGCACTTAAATATTGTGTTTAAAGCGTGGTCCCGATTTTCCCTTTTCATGATTTTTTTACAAAGCAGCAAAATATCAGTCCTTCTGGTTTTTCGTCGTCGCAATTTTTAAAAGGTACAAATCGTGATTCATTTGTTTGCTTTTAAAATCATTAATTACTCACGTATAATTAAACATCTTCCGTCGCATACATACACAATAACATGTAATCAAGGGTTGTCATTAATATCGGGTTAAGAAAGTACAAGTAGGCAAAGATCAGGAAAAGGCGCAATCAGAAAAAGATTCCCACTCCAAAAACTGAGATGGGAAAAAACTTAACCAACAATCAGGTACTTATACCATGAAAACATATCGTAAGCCGAATGGGCAGCTATTTTCCCAGTAGGTGGCCACTCAGTTACAAAAGCTACACTTAACTAAAATATGAAAGCACACATAAGGCGCCAACAGTACAAAAAATTATTTAAACACCAAGACATAAAACGAAAGAACCACCACAGACGCATCGCCTTGGGACGATCAGTAATATAAAATTACTGGCGGGCTTAAATCGATTTTACAGGTACCTAACCTCACATTCAGCTTCTGCAGTGGTTCATAACATTTAGTTAGTTCTTCGGTGTTTATGGTGAATCTCTAACTAGTCAATGAATCACCAACAAACAGATAAATCGTGATAAACATCCTGATGATTCCAAAACGAGGACTCAACAGATTCAGTAAGCGATCCCTTGGCGCCGAATAACTTACTAACTCCGGAGCAAAAGAAAAACACCAGTTGGACCCCGGTGGGCCAAGCAACAGACAAGAAGCTCCGGCCCCAACCAACTAAACTGAATAGCTTTAAGTCGGGGCCATCATAGAGTCTGACGCCCGACCCACCGGCGTGCAATTAAATTAAGAACAAATATAGGTTTTTCTTGCCGATTTATAATGGTTTAATATGTGATGTGGGTTTGCGCTGGAAGAATTTTTGACTTTTTGTTTGCATCGATGTTTAAATTCCCAGTCAATAATTTTTCAATCATGCCGGGAATCTGATCCAGAACCTCTCGCTTCGGAGTCCGATGCTCTACCACTACGCCACTGCGCCCTTCGTTTGATAGCTACAGTCGGATTAATATGTATGGTTGTTTGTATGTAAACCGAACAAACAGCCATACATTTTAATCCGATAAAGAAACGGTAGGGGGAGGTGCTCCGCGTCATCAAACGAAGTAAATGCTCACTAGTGATTAGTGATACGTATTTTGTTGACTGACCCTTTCTCGAATTAGTCATTTTGTGGCCAGTTCGATTGCTGACTTTAACGGAAGTTTCGGTAATTGCACTTTACAATGTTGAGAACATAATGACTACCTTTCGGCGATCGCCCTGTACATGTATAACATGTTCTGATTGGACATGTATCTTGCCTTCATGTCCCTTCCGTCAGTTTCTCTGATGGAGTCCAAGAAAATGTGCTGATTCAAACTACATTTGAATTGTGTCTGTCATTTATAAAGATACATTATTTAAATAAAACAGATGATTATTAATGGCTCTCTCAGATCATGATTTAATCTTTTCGGTAATGAGAAAGCTGATTGACTTTTGGAATTTATTAAAGGTGTGGCAGAAACAACCACAACTGAAGGCCTTCGTAATTTCATAGAAGCATTAAGCGGAATGGCACCGACAAAAATTGTTTATGGAGAGAAGGATGGAACCGTGATGGTAACCTTCGACTCACAACCAGGTAAGATCGCAAAATGACAATGTCACATGTTATCAATTGCATTCGACACATTATGAACTGGTTTCACATTTTGAGAGTCCATTGGGCTGCGGAAAATCAAACGAAACAGAAAAGTGGAGTTACACAGAGATCTGCCCGACCACATCCCGCATTAACTAAAGATACCGTTAAGTAAAATTGTTTTCATTCTAACAGGACTAATAAAGAAATGCTTATACATGTATTTTAAATGCTTCCAGTGAACTCATTTTCGGCGTATATGGGTATTTACGTGCGATGTCACATAAACGTAATATTTTGTTTACAGTGAAATATCGAGGATTAACATACAGTGTGGTGACCTTTCCATTAGAATCAATGCTGAAAAGGATAACGTCTCATTAAAATAACTAAATTAATGTAGTAACGTAAAACAGTCCTTTCCTGAATAGAAATGGAACAAGTCCGGTACGAACCCAAGATGACCGTGCAATAGCGTCTATAGAAAATGTTTTTGCAGAAAGAAGTTGGTATGGGTATCCTTATTTGAAATCCGGATGGTGCCAGATTGGCATCCTTGGGCAATTCAAGATGGCCGCCAAAATCCAAAATGGCCGACAAAAGAAGGGCTTTTTGATAGAATTTCTTACATATATCTGAAGGAATGTTAAAAGTTTGTCTTTAAATTTGAGAAATAATTTAATTTAGTCTTTTTCATTAAAATGCAACAAAATAAAAGTAAAAAAATCAAGATGGCTGCCAAAATACAAAATGGCTGACAAAATAAGTTTTTTTTGTAGAAGTTCTTACATATATGTAATGAAAATTTAAAAGTTGACATTTTAAGTGGAGAAAACCTCCAGTTAAGACATTTTTCCATTAATATGTAACAAAAGCAAAATAAATAAAATATCAAGATGGCCACTAAAATCCAAGATGGCCAACAAAATAAATATTTTTATAGAATTTCATAGATATTATGCGATGAAATGTTAAAGCATGACATTTAAGGTGCAGAAGTCATAATGATATAAAAATTGTTCATGAATATGTAAAAAAAAATAAATAAAAATGGCTGCTTAAATTCAAGATGGCTACCAAAAGTAGATAAAATGTGTTTGGGTATTATAAAAAAATGAAAGGAAAATTCCATTTCAGTGTTTTATAACTTCTCATCAAATGGGCAAAACTCAACAAAAAAAGACAAAATAGCTGCCAAAACGATTTGGTTTTGGAAAAAATTTGTTTAATTTTAGATCAAGCATGTACAAATAGAAGACTTATTGTAGGCTCCACTACGTTAACACATTAAAACAGGAGCTTGATGGTACCAGGGCTTATCTGGAGACAGATACTGATGAGGTGTCTGTAGTTAATGCCCACTTAAACGATTTACCTGTTAAGTTTTCTGTTTGTGTCAATGAAGGCCAAGACAAACTTCCTACGATGTATTGGTTACCTAAGCTTCACAAAAGACCATACAAAGCTAGATTTATTGCAAATTCTAGCTCTTGTACTACCACTGAACTTTCAATATTATTAACTTCCTGTCTTACTGCTATCAAATCTCATGTTATAAGATACTGTGATACAGTGTATGAAACTTCAAATAAAAATTGGTTTTGGTCAATTAAAAATTCTGGTGAGGTGCTCAGTAAATTGAAGTGTAGAGGGTTCCGTGCGACAAGCTTGTCCACATATGATTTTTCTACTCTGTATACAACATTACCACATAATCTAATTAAAGAAAAACTTCTGGATTTGATAGAGTGGACCTTCAAAAGGGCATTAAAAACTATGGTTCACTTTATTTGGCATGTAATGACAGAAAGGCTTTTTTCACTTCCTCTGACCAAAGTCGGTATACACTTTGGTCATGTCAGAATGTATGCGACGCCTTATCCTATCTCCTTGATAATATTTATATTAGATTTGGGACCAAGCTATACAGACAAATTGTTGGAATTCCGATGGGTACAAATTGCGCACCTCTCGTAGCTGATTTATTTTTATACTGCTACGAAAGAGATTTCATGGATTCTCTTAACCATGATAATCAAGCTGATGTTATCAGGCTTTTAATTCCACATCTAGGTACCTCGATGACCTTTTGAACATTGCCAGCCCTTATTTTGAAGGTATGGCCAATCAAATTTATCCACCTGAACTTCAGTTGAAAAAAGCTAATATCTACCGAAGCCCCCTTTTTAGATCTACATCTTTCTGTTGCAAATGGATTTGTTTCTTCTAAAATTTATGATAAGCGCGATGACTTTGATTTTGATATAGTAAATTTTCCTTTTTTGGATGGTGACGCTCCTCGTCGTGCTTCTTGTGGTGTATACATTTCGCAACTTATTAGGTTTGCTAGAGTCTGCAATCATGTTACAGACTTCAACGCTCGAAATAAATGTTTAACGGCAAAACTTCTCCAACAGGGCTATCGGTATCATAAACTTCGAAAAACCTTTTCTAAATTTTATCGTAGACACTATGAATTGATTTTCAAATATAATGTTGGGTTCAAGACGCTTTTAAGTGGGGGCCTTTCGGAACCTGAATTTTATGGTGACTTGGTTTACAAATTTAAGAAACTTAAAGGAATAAATGATTTTTCTTTTCAGTTCAGAAAAATCATTACACGTTACAGACGTATAGGTTATAACTTGAATGTTATGCGACAGTCTGCATGCTTAGTTTTTAACCCAATCATGGTTGATAACTATGCTGCCTTCTTTAATTGCACGCCGGTGGGTCGGGCGTCAGACTCTATGATGGCCCCGACTTAAAGCTATTCATTTTAGTTGGTTGGGGCCGGAGCTTCTTGTCTGTTGCTTGGCCCACCGGGGTCCAATTGGTGTTTTTCTTTTGCTCCGGAGTTAGTAGGTTATTCGGCGCCCAGGGATCTCCATCGTCGGGCAGCTTACTCAATCTGTGAGTCCTGGTTTTTGAATCATCAATATGTTTATCATGATTTATTTGTTTGTTCTTGATGATTCATTGACTAGTTAGAGATTCACCACGAGGACCGAAGAACTAACTAAATGTTATGAACCACTGCAGAAGCTGAGGGTGAGGTTAGGTACCTGTAAAACCGGTTTAAGCCCGCCAGTAACTTTGTGTTACTGGTCGTTCCAAGTCGATACTTCTGTGGTGGTTCTTTTTGTTTTTATGTCTTGGTGTTTAAATTTTTTTTTGTGCTGTTGGCGTCTTATGTATGTTTTCATATTTTTAGTTAAGTTAAGGTAACTGAGTGGCCACCTTTTGGGAAAATAGCTGCTCATTCGGCTAACGATATGTTTCATGGTATAAGTACCTGATTGTTAGTTTGGTTTTTTTCCATCTCGGTTTTTGGAGTGGGAATCTTTTTCTGATTGCGCCTTTTCCTGATCTTTGCCTACTTGTACCTCACTGTACTAAAAAGCGTCCATGGCAGAGAATAGCATGTTGAACAGTGTTGGTCCCATAACACAGTCCTATTTGATTCCATTCATTACATCAAATGGTTCAGATAAATCTCCATCATTTTGCACACGTGCCTGCATGTCATCATGAAATTGCCGCACCATTGCTATGAATCTGGATGGACAACCTTACCTGGCCGTGATTATCCCAAGTCCACCACGCCTTACTGTGCCAAAAGCTTTGGTGAGGTCGAAAATGCCATGTATAGATCTACATTCTGTTATTTGCATTTCTCCTGAAGCTGTCTTGCTGGGAAGATCTTGTCTATTTTCCCTCTGTTTTTTTTTTCTCAATCCACATTGACTTTCTGGGATTAAGTCCCGTCTGATCAAGATGAACATTCAGGCGATACAACAGAAAATTTGCCAGTATCTTCCCAGCAATGTGTAAACAGTCGATCGGGTGGCTCGGTAGTTCAGTGGTAGAGTGCTCGCTCGGTAAGCGAGAGACCCTGGATTCGTGGTCCGGTCGGGCCAGGTTCCGCCCCTATGACACTTGGTGGCCAGTGTGGATCCGTGTTCGGGCTGCGAGTAACAACCAGAAAGAGACTATCTCGTCGGTTCAGGCATGGTTCCGAGCAGATTCGGGGACGAATCTAATTAAGCAGAAAGAAAATGTTACCGCTTGATTGTGTAAGCTCGCATGGTTAGCGAAAGAACCTGGGTTCGAGTCCCGGTCGGGCCACGTTCTTTTTCCACCCCTGTGACAAATGGATATGAGGGTCATGCTCCTGTGGTTGTCACAGACTTGAGGATTTCCTGTACTAAGTCCAAAACGGGTAACCGATGGATTGTTAGGCCCTTGTAGGCAGAGCAATGTGGTATATTTGGTAGCAAAATGTAGACCAACCTTTCTTCTACTAATCTAACTCAACTTCATCTACGAGCTATTGCTGCCGTTGTCGTATTGCCCGCTCGAAAATCACAAGTTTCAGCACTTTTTCTTTCAAAACATCCTCTGTCATTTTGTAGAAATAATTGTAAAGCGCCTGCTTGACACGGCTGATGCTATCGGCACGACGGGCGTGCCAATAACGATAGCTGTGCGGTATTACTAAATAGAGAAAGTTTGTGATTCTATATCAAAAACCCTCCTATGCTGGGACAACCATGTAATGACAAATATCAACTAGACTTTGGCTCATTCCATAAATACTATATCCATCAATACATTTTTAATGCGGAAACATCTCTATATAGGGATGTTTCTACATTTTAAGCCATGACTATGAAATCTTGTTTTTATGAAATGTGGAAATATCGCAAATCTGTGCTTTCTTGAATGTGGCAACAATGTGGAAACATCCCTATAAAGAGACGAAAGTGTGGAAACATTGTTTCAACGTTCACGAAAGCACTATGATTTTGAATGTGGAAACATAGCTATATAGCGATGTTTCCATATTTCGAAAACCTAGCCCAGACTAAAATGTGGAAACATCCATATATACAGATGTTTCCACATTTATAAAACCACATTTATTGTATAGCCTGGGCTAAATTGAACCAAATATATGACTATACACAATGTAAAATACAAATATCATTGTTTTGACTCATTTTATTAACGCGCATTAACGGAACGAGTCAAATCAATAATATTTGAAAATATTTACCTTGATGCCCCCTAAAGTGGGAGAGGGATTTACTAACAATGTGACGTCACAGAAATCTGATCTTAATAATCAGACGCTTGGATCACTGCAAGTAGTATCATCTTGATATGCCTTGTGCTATCGGTACCTTTCTTCAAGAAAAAGCTTCTGAATTTCGTCATAATTCTCATCAAACCAGTCTTGATACTAAAGAATGAACCGCTTGATGGAAAACTGTCCAGTTGTCTCCGGGCTCCTCTGAACTGAGATTGATTTCATCCAGTTGGTTACAAATGTATAAAATATATAAGTTTGATCCTTTGGAAGCAGCTGAAACGTTCAAAGGGAGGTTGTTTGGGCCATATTGCGCAATTTCGGGTACTGAAAGCATGTCTTTTGCTGTCTTGATTCAGCTTTGAAACAGACAGACCCTTAGGAACTTTCTTGCCTTTAGGTCGCCTTGCAGGCTGGATTCTTAGCTTGAGTTTGTTGACAACCAGTCTATCATCTGACCAACGCTTGACCGTTAATTCTTCTTAAGTCTCAATATCAAATCATCACGTGACCGAGCTATATATAAATATAGATTTCCATTTCTGACAGTTATATCATATAACAATTTTTTGTGTCGCTTGGCCCTCCGGCGTTCAACTGGTGTTTTTCTTTTGCTCAAGATTTTCAGTAAATTGTTTGACACCCAGGGCCCTCGCTTATTGTATCTGTGCGTCCTCGTTTTTGATACATCACGGTGGTTATCATGATTATTTTTCCTTGATGATTCGTTGACTAGTTAAAGATAAACCACGAAAACCGAACAACTAACTTAATGTTGTGTAACAGTGTGAGGTTAGGCGCCTGTAAAACTAGTTAAAGCCCGCCGGTAATTTTATATTACTGATCCTTCCGAAGCGGTACTTCTGTAGTGGGCTTAAGTAGTCGTAACCGTGGTATGGCCCACCCACTTTCTCATTTATATGTTCACTAATCTTAAAGGATCTTAGTATTATTTTTTTAGTTATTTTAAGTTTTGGCGTTGATTTTTTCTGTTGTTTGCACCGTATGTACATGTATGTTGTTACGTGCCAGGCGTAACTAGAAGATTAAGGAAACCAACAAGTTGGTTAGCCAGCAACAAGCTTTGTTAAAATTTAACAAATCTATTTAGAAGTGATTTAACCAGTAATTACATGTGAAACAATCAAAAGCATATATACAATCAAACAAAAATGAATGTACAATACCTTTCAAGATGTTAATTCCCTTAAAGAATGTCTGAATGTCCCTCAGAATTTTTTAACACAAGTCTGTATCAGTTTCTGATCCCAAGAATTAAAGTTTGTTTCAAAATAGCACTATGTCCCAATCCAGAATCGAATATCACAAAGTAATCCAAGAATAAGTTTAAATTCCAGTAAGATAGATTTTGACTTGTTAATAGTAACAGTACCCAAAGATTGTCCTTATGAAAATTTGTAGCCCTTATATAGCACTGAAGAACATTCAGGATTCTTCCAGCAAATTCTATGATATCATATACTAAAAATAACAAGTTGTTTACCAAAATTTAATGTTCTGGAATATTCTAGAGAGGCCATTATCCTTTCAGAAAATTCCACAATATTCTTTTGACATAAAAAAAAATTCTAGAAGATTCTACATCTTTGGTTCTTCCAGATTTTTCCGGACTTTTCCGTCAAAGAACAATTTGAAATTTCTAGAAAATTCTGAAGTAAACAACCTGTTTATGTCCAATATCTGGGACACTAAAAGTAAATAATTGCTAAGGACAACAAGTAAACATCATATGTATAACATCATACTTTCCTGGGCATACTCCCTTGGGAAGTTTACCAGTACTGAATGCACATCTTTCAACAAGTAACTGTCATACATAACACTTCCCATCTTCAAAGAAAAGAAAGTTTTATAAAATAAAGCTTTCTTTTGCAATACTGGATAATTGTATACAATATGTTTAGCAAAATTTGTGCAAAACTAATCAAATACAACAGCACAAAGCTGGACATCAGCATTGTAGAGGCACTTAAGCTCTGCTTAGGGTGTCTGGAATGATATTATCTCTTCCTCGGATATGTCTGATGTCAAGATTGTGCTCTTGCAACATGAGACTCCACCTGAGTAAACGCTGGTTCTTGTTTTTCATTTTATGTATGAAAGTCAGTGGATTGTGGTCACTGAAGACAACAATTGGTGCATGTGAAGAAGCTAAGTAAACTTCAAAGTGCTGAAGCGCAAGGATTAGAGATAGGCATTCTTTCTCTATGGTAGAGTAATTTCTCTAATGCTTGTTAAACTTTTTGGAAAAATAACAAACAGGATGGTCAACACCATTGTCATCTTCTTGCAGCAATACACTGCCTGCACCAACATCACTGGCATCTACAGCCAACTTGAACTCTTTGTCAAAACTTGGTGCTAAGAGAACCGGAGCACTTCTAAGTATGGCCTTGAGCTTATCAAATGACTTCTGGCAGTCATCTGTCCAAACATACTTGGCCTTCTTACCAAGCAAGTTTGTCAGAGGCTCAGCTATAGCCGAGAAGTTGTTACAGAATTTCCTGTAATATCCAGCCATACCCAGAAAGCGCATCAGTTGTCTTTTGCTAGTAGGTACAGGAAAATCTGAGATAGCCTCAACTTTAGCTTCTTTTTTTTACCTGACCTTGACCTACAATGTGTCCACGAAATGTCAAGTTTGCATGGCAAAATTCACTTTTTGCCAAGTTCACAGTTAGTTTAGCATCACTTAGCCGGTCAAAGAATGTTCTGATTGTCTGCAAGTGTTGTTGCCACTCCTCACTGAAGATAATAGCGTCGTCGATATAGGCTTTACAGCCATCCAGATTGGAAATCAAACTGTTGACCAGCCGCTGAAAAGTCGCAGGCGAGTTCTTCATTCCAAATGGCATGACTTTATACTGGTACAGTCCATCTGGTGTAACAAATGCCGAGATCTCCTTTGCTCTGTCCGTGAGGGGTATCTGCCAAAATCCCTTTAGCAGATCGAACTTTGTAACATACTTGGCATGTCCAATATTATCAATGCAGTCATCGATTCGTGGGATGGGAAAAGTGTCTGTTTTAGTGACAGAATTGACTTTTCGATAGTCTGTGCACATTCTAAATGTCCCGTCTGGCTTTGGTACAAGAATACAAGGAGAACTCCATTCACTTTGGCTGGGTTCAATGAAATCATTGTCCAGCAAATATTGAACTTCTTCCCTGAGATATTGCTGTTTTACAGGGTTCATTCTGTAAGGATGTTGCTTTACAGGTTTTGAACCTTCAATAATGTCAACATCATGATAGATTTTGTCAGTTCTGGATGGAATGTCCGGAAATAAGTGCTCATATTCGAGAACTAACTGTTTCACTTCAAGTCTTTTGTCTGAATCAAGGTGAGACAGTTTCAGATCAAGATTCTGTAGTATGTCAGAATTCTGGAGTTTCGATGACGAGGGATCAGATTTCTCCAAGTTGAAGTCATCAGAGTCCATTTGATTTTGTTCATGAGGGACAGAATTAACTATATTTACTGATGAAATAACAGAATTATCCCTATCAATGTACTTTTTAAGCATATTAATGTGACAAAGCTGTTTTTGCTTGCGCCTCCCAGGAGTGTTGACAATGTAATTTACCTCACTTAACTTTTTGTCAACAGTATAAGGGCCGAAGTATCTAGCTTGCAAAGGGTGGCCTGGAATTGGCAAAAGAGCAAGCACCTTGTCTCCAGGTTCAAAATTTCTGTCTTGAGCATTTTCATCATAACGAACCTTCATTTTGTTTTGAGCTGACTTGAGATTGGACCGAGCTGCTTCACAGGCTTTTGATAGTCTGGTTTTGAAATCAGACACATACTGAAGTAAGTTCAAAGTAACGTCATCATCTGAGAGAAATTTCTCTTTGAGGAGTTTTATTGGTCCACGTACAGTATGCCCAAAAACAAGCTCAAATGGGCTGAACCCAAGAGACTCTTGCACGGATTCCCTAACAGCAAATAAAAGCAAATGTATGCCTTCATCCCAATCCTTTTCGGTGTCAAAACAATAAGATCTGATCATGTTTTTCAAAGTTTGATGGAATCTTTCTAAGGCACCTTGGCTTTCAGTGTGGTAAGCCGATGACTTGTATTGCTTAATTCCAAGTTCGTACATGACTTGCTGAAAAATTCCTGACATAAAATTTGAGCCCTGGTCTGACTGGATAGATTTTGGGAGGCCTACAAATGTGAAGAACTTCACAAGTGCATTAACTATTGTTTTAGCCTTGATATTTCTGAGTGGAATGGCTTCAGGAAAGCGAGTTGAAGCACACATTATGGTCAGAAGATATTCACAACCTTTCTTTGTTTTGGGTAAGGGACCTACACAATCAATAATCACTCTGCTGAAAGGTTCATCAAAGGCAGGAATGGGCTGTAACTGAGCTTTAGGAATAGTCTGATTGGGTTTTCCTACCATCTGACAAGTGTGGCAGGATTCGCAGTGTTGAGATACATCAGATTTTATTCCTGGCCAGTAGAAATGATTAAGGATCTTGTGATAGGTCTCATTTACACCTAAATGGCCTGACATTGGAGTTTCATGGGCCAAGTTTAAGATTTCAGGGCGATAAACCCTAGGGATCACAATTTGGTGGTTAACAGTCCACTCATCTTCTGCTGAGACATCTGGAGGACGCCATTTTCGCATTAATATGCCATTTTTGACATAATAGCAAACAGGGACCTGGGATATTTCTTTTTCATCTAAAGCCCTTTCAAATAAAGGCGAGATCTCTGAATCACTGTGTTGTTCTTTACAAAGCTGTGACCTTGACATCTGGTCATGACCATGATCATTTGACGTTGAGGGTGAAAGGTCATTTTCTGACCCCGACCTTGGATTGCTAGGGTCAGTCTGAATATCAGACTGACTAGGGGAAAGAGATGTTGAAATCTCTTTATTAAAGGACTGACCTATCAAAGTGTCAGTTAAATTTATGTCCTGCATCCCATCATATAATTTGGCTTTCTTAGCCATTGCCCTAGTAACAGCACAAGAAGGGTAAAGGTCAGGAATTTCCTGCTCAATGGGATCAGGCGGTTGATCAACACATGGTGTGCTGGTCAAAAGTGGGTTTACCACAACCTTATCTCCTGCCAAATCATTGCCTAACAGCAAGTGAACACCTTTAAAAGGTAGATAAGGTCTAATACCTACAGCCACGGGACCTGTTACTAAGTCAGAGGACAAATAGATATTATGGAGGGGTACGTTAACAAATCCACACTCTACGCCCTGGATAAGGACACTTGTCCCAGAAGAAGACTTCTCGGAAAATGGCAAGGTATCTGCCAAGATAAGGGATTGAGAAGCTCCGGTATCTCGTAAGATTTTGATAGGGGTAGACTGGGCAGAGTCACTGTTAAGTGACACAAAACCATCTGATAAGAATGGTTCATAAATCTCCATAATAGAATCCTCAGAGACTGACTCTTTACAAGTTCTGGTCAGTATAGGGTTTTCTTCCTGGATACAAGACTGTGGTTTAGCCTTTAAGGAGGTGAGGGCTGTCGGTTTAGCACTATCTAGATTTTCTCTTTCTTTCTTTCGTTTCAGTGCCAAACATTCAGAAATAATGTGGCCAGTTTTCTTACAATAATTACAAATTGGCTGGGATAAGGGATTTTGTCCTTTGTTTTCACTAGAAAATTTGGGTTTTGGACTGGAATTGTCCGTTGGATTACTGGGATTGGCTTTGGGACCGGATTGAGGGGAATATGGTTTTGACTGAGGGGTAATTTGCTTTGATTGAGGGTTATATGGTTTCCTAGGATATGGCTTGTTGACAAATGAAGCCTTATGAGTCAAAGCATAGTCATCAGCTAAACGTGCTGCTGTTTCCAAGTTTTCAACTTCTCTTTCGTTCAAGAAAGCCTTAACATCAGAATGTATGCACCGTTTGAATTCTTCAACAAGCATGAGCTGCCTTAGCTTTGCATGATCAGAACCTACTTTCTTTGAAGAACACCATCTATCAAATAGTTGCTCTTTTGTTCTAGCAAACTCAACATGAGTCTGGTCATGTTCTTTTCTACAGTCTCTAAATTTCTGCCTGTATGCCTCAGGGACCAACTCATAAGCCTTGAGAATAAATTCCTTTACTGTATCATAATCTGAGCTTTGCTCAAGAGAAAGCTGAGTGTAAATTTCTCGAGCTTTACCAATTACAACACTTTGCAAAAGCAAGGTCCAGTGCTCCCTTGGCCATTTCAAGTTTTCTGCCACCTTCTCAAAATGTAAGAAATATTTGTCAACCTCTTTTTCTTGAAATGGAGGAACGAGACGAATGTGTTTTGTGACATCAAATACTGTACTAGTAGCCAAAGGCAAAGATTTTGATTTTGATTTGTCATTAAGTTCAGTTTCCTTCATTCTTAACTGAAATTGCCTTTCTCTTTCTTTTTCTTCATTTTCAAATTTAAATTTTTCTTTTTCAATTTCAAGCCTTTCTTCTCTTTCTAATTTTTCTTTTTCTAACTCAATTTTTTCTCGTTCTAATTCTCTTTGTTTTTCCTTCTCTCGTTCTTCCATTTCTAACTTTTGTTTATGTATTCTTTCTTCCCGTTCTAAAGTTTCCAATCTTATTCTTTCTTCCCTTTCGGCCTTTTCTGCCCTTATTCTTTCATCCCGTTCTAAAGTTTCCAACCTTATTCTTTCTTCATACTCAAATTATAGTTTTTCCATCTCAATTTGTCTTTTGATTTCTAGTTCCCTCAACTGCAAGTCAGTCTGAGTGACTAGAATCTGAGAAGTAGCCGAGGAATCAAAAATTTCCTCGTCAACAAAAAACTGAATCAAAATGTTCTTAAGTTCATGTTTTAACATGGAAGTCTTGATATTTTACAACCCATAATGATCAGCTATGTCTAAGAGGTCACTCTTTTTGGCCTTATCTAACAGCTCCTGAGAAGGCGCAGCAATAAAGTCACTTAGTTTGAATGACATGGTTGCTTTTTGCTGGCTTAAGCTATTTAAACAGCAAACAGTGAAGATACTTTAGAATTTTAAATAAATTTGGTGCACAAGAAATTTCAATCCCGGACTCGAGCCCCCAATTCTGTTTCGTGCCAGGCGTAACTAGAAGATTAAGGAAACCAACAAGTTGGTTAGCCAGCAACAAGCTTTGTTAAAATTTAACAAATCTATTTAGAAGT
The DNA here is from genome assembly GCA_964017185.1 of Rugalucina vietnamica. NCBI lineage: Eukaryota > Metazoa > Mollusca > Bivalvia > Lucinida > Lucinidae > Rugalucina > Rugalucina vietnamica. The sequence goes on from OZ024881.1 coordinate 53,058,586, forward strand.
GATTTAACCAGTAATTACATGTGAAACAATCAAAAGCATATATACAATCAAACAAAAATGAATGTACAATACCTTTTAAGATGTTAATTCCCTTAAAGAATGTCTGAATGTCCCTCAGAATTTTTTAACACAAGTCTGTATCAGTTTCTGATCCCAAGAATTAAAGTTTGTTTCAAAATAGCACTATGTCCCAATCCAGAATCGAATATCACAAAGTAATCCAAGAATAAGTTTAAATTCCAGTAAGATAGATTTTGACTTCTTAATAGTAACAGTACCCAAAGATTGTCCTTATGAAAATTTGTAGCCCTTATATAGCACTGAGGAACATTCAGGATTCTTCCAGCAAATTCTATGATATCATATACTAAAAATAACAAGTTGTTCACCAAAATTTAATGTTCTGGAATATTCTAGAGAGGCCATTATCCTTCCAGAAAATTCCACAATATTCTTTTGACATAAAAAAAAAATTCCTAGAAGATCTACATCTTTGGTTCTTCCAGATTTTTCCGGACTTTTCCGTCAAAGAACAATTTGAAATTTCTAGAAAATTCTGAAGTAAACAACCTGTTTATGTCCAATATCTGGGACACTAAAAGTAAATAATTGCTAAGGACAACAAGTAAACATCATATGTATAACATCATACTTTCCTGGGCATACTCCCTTGGGAAGTTTACCAGTACTGAATGCACATCTTTCAACAAGTAACTGTCATACATAACAATGTTTTCATATTTTAGTTAAGTTTGGGTAACTTAGTAATCTCTTATTGGGTAAAGGCTGCTAACTGGGCTTACGATATGTTATCTTAGTATAAGTTCCTCATTGTTAATTGAGTGTTTTTCCCACCTCGGTTTTTAGCGTGAAAATTTCTTTCTGAATGCGCCATTTCCTTGATCATTGCCTATTTTTATCTTTTTTTTTTATAATATAAATGAATACATGGCAATAAAACATTGTCCTATTAATTAATGCCATTTTGAATTCTCAGCAGCAATTGGCAGTCGAGATATGAACGATTTTTTGGTATATACCCTTTATGTTTCGTTGACTTTTCTATTTTGTTGCATATATAGATGCAAAATTATGTTATTTAATTTCAGACTTTGAAAGATTTGCCGAAGCCTGCAGGAAGCGGTCACTCGAAGGAAAGAAAATCAGCGTTTCTAAAATCCCGGTTTCAAACTGCTTGTTCGTTTCAAACGTCAAACATACCACATCAGAAGACACTATACGCTACTACTTTGAAAACAAAAAACGTAGCGGTGGGGGAGACATCGAGAAGTTGCTTCTGCGTTCTGAACACGAGTACTGCCTAGTTTACTTCTTGGATCATTCAGGTATTTTCTCAAGTGATTCAAGGTATTTTAAGTGAGGGCCTTTCGGAACCTGAATTTTATGGTGACTTGGTTTTCAAATTTAAAAAAAACTTATAGGAATTAATGATTTTTCTTTTCAGTTCAGAAAAATCATAACACGTTACAGACTTATAGGTTATAACTTGAATGTTATGCGACAGTCTGCATGCTTAGTTTTTAACCCAATCATGGTTGATAACTATGCTACCTTTTTTAATTGCACGCCGGTGGGTCGGGTGTCAGACTCTATGATGTCCCCGACTTAAAGCTTTTCATTTTAGTTGGTTGGGGCCGGAGCTTCTTGTCTGTTGCTTGGCCCACCGGGGTCCAACTGGTGATTTTCTTTTGCTCCGGAGTTAGTAGGTTATTCGGCGCCCAGGGATCTCCATCGTCGGGCAGCTTACTCAATCTGTGAGTCCTGGTTTTTGATTCATTAGGATGTTTATCATGATTTAATTGTTTGTTCTTGATGATTCATTGACTAGTTAGAGATTCACCACGAGGACCGAGGAACTAACTAAATGTTATGAACCACTGTCGAAGCTGAGGGTGAGGTTATGGCCATGTAAAAAGGTACAAGTAGGCAAAGATCAGGAAAAGGCGCAATCAGAAAAAGATTCCCACTCCAAAACCCGAGGTGGGAAAAAACCAAACCAACAATCAGGTACTTATACCATGAAACATATCGTAAGCCGAATGAGCAGCTATATTCCCAATAGGTGGCCACTCAGTTACCTTAACTTAACTAGAAATATGAAAACATACATAAGGCGCAATCAGAAAAAGATCAGCCTGTCTTTTTTACTTTTTTTAATTCATATTTATGAATTTATATGTATTTATGTTTATATTTTCTTTTGACATGAATAGTACATATAGATGAATGTTATTTTGAACAATAACATCGATTACAAAGCCATAATATATAGTTTTCGTCAAACCAGTGACAAATGTTAAGTTTTAATGCATTTACAGTCGTCGATGCGGTGCTTAAGAAACAGCATGTTTTGGAAGGCCAAGAGCTAGATGTCAAGTTATACATTGATGATCTAGGTATTATCTACAATGATGGAAGTGAGCGAAGATTCAAAATACCGGATCCTATCACTCTAGACTACATAGACGACAAAAACGTCGAGTTCATCTTGAACTCAAAGCAGAGTCAATCCGAAATTTCCAAGGCATTAGAAGGGCTTTTTGCAGAGCTCCAACTACCAGAAAAAGGAAACCTACTTTCTATCAAGTGTACATTATCAGCTGATGTTGACGGATGCTACAAAATAGCCAGAGGTTGGTCCAAACATGTAGAAGATGCAATTGCTAAATATTTAACGAAGCTTTCAAAAGCAGAACACCCAGTTGGAAATGAAATCTTTGATCAAGTGCGTCTTCTTCTCAAGGACATAGTGATTGAAAATGGTGATGAAGTCATGTTTTGTCACGATGTAGAACAAAACGTCATAAAAATCGTGGGGTACAAGCATGCAGTAGAAAATCTTTCTCAGAAAGTCAAAGAAATCATACAAAACGTCTGTGATGAAGCTGATAGGTTGAAACATACAGCTAAAGAGACTCTTAGTATGTTTAAACCGTGGCAACTACAACTTCTTAAGGCAATATCACACGTAGAAGAAATGAAGACACTTTTTCCCGACTTGGACATAACCATTGATGATCAGAGAGGTTACATTGCTTTTGAAGGCAAAACGATTGACGTACAGGCTGCAAAAGACAAAACGTATGAAAAAGTCAACACTAAATTCGCCCAGAAAAGCATTGATGGAATACATAGGACACTTGCAAAGTTATTTCAGACAGGTCCTGTTAGAAACGAAATTCAAATAAGACTGGCCAGAAAAGACCTGATGGCTCTCTACGAAATGGATAACACGACTCTGATCATATATAGCTATGAAACGACCATATCGATATGTGCCGAAATTATACGCGAATCCCTAGACGAGAGGAGTATTCAAGTCCCAAAAGGAATGCAAACAGCCATGTTCACAGATAAATGGCAAACTTTCCAAAGAGAAACAACTGATTATTTTGGCGAAAAATGCTTTCTCGAATACTATGATGATAAAATGCAAATAGTTGTTTCAGGCATTGATGACGTGGTATCAGAGGTTTTAAACTCTGTAGACACCTTTCTGAATGACAACAAAGTGGAGAAAGAGAATCTTTCGATAGATAACAGAAATATCGTGCGACTCCTGGAGACACATCACGCGAACAAGATTGACAAGATCGCGAAAGACTTACGCGAACACAGTGTACAGATATGGTATGGGTCTGGAAACATAGCTGTACAAGGTACAGAAAAAGGTAGAAACTTAGCGAAAAAGCAATTATTCGAGCTTTGTCGAAAAGTTCAATCAAAACAAGTAAGCATCAGCAGAGCTGGGCTTGTTTCACATATGGCATCTAAAAAGGGGAAGGCTAATATGCAGCATGTTGAAAAGACATATAAAGTCATAGCCGATATCGTTCATGGGGACTACGTAGAGCAAGATGTTATTGGTGACTGGTCAAAATCAAGCAGGAAAGCTGCAGCTGAAAAATCAAGTTTTACAATAGATAGTCGCTGTACACTGCCCAATGGTCGAGTACTTTATACAGGAGAAGGAAATATGGCTCAGCTAGACGTTGACGTCATTTTCAATTCTGTTGATGGAAACATGTCTTTAAGCGGTGGCTTAGGAGCGGTTTTGGTCAAGAAAGGTTAGTATCTTATGAATTACTTCCCAATTATTACATACATAGAAACCTAACGAAACATAGCGTTCACAAACTTTGCAGTTTTGCAAAGTTGATATAACATACTGATCCTACTTTCATAATGTCTTACAAAGTTTCCTATAGAATACTCGTTGGTAACTTTTGGGTGTGTTAATCAAAAAGGGGTCCGATAGGGGCAAATGGGTTTGTGTTATGTATTATTGGGTTTGTCAGAAAAGTTCGTGGACATAATTTCTATTTTCAACGAAAAACGAAATGAAATCGAAATGAATATATCCGCTTTTGCGAAAAAAATGATGAGTTAAAGAAATTCTTATCAAAACTACGTCTTCTGCTGCCTTTTCTGTGCACATTCACGATCGGATGCCGGGCAAGGGTCAACATATCAATTACATTACTTAAGAAATAGATCAGCTCTAGCAGTGAATTGTTGAGTAATAATTCACTGTTTGGAGGTCAGTTGTAAAGAAGATCAAATCACGAGCGCGTAGCGCTCGTGATTTATCTTCTTACAACTGACCGACAAAACAGTGAATTATTACTCAACAATTCACGCACTTGAGCTGATCTATTTCGATTCTAACACACAATAAACGGAATAAAATTTGCTGAAACCGTCGATATCGTTCAGCTTTCCGCCATTGCATTGCAGATATCCCGCCAAATATTTGACTGTAATGCTGGTATTTACACACACTTATTACGTTTGTTGTGCGCTAAAACGACGTTTCACCGTCTAACGCTGCTTTGTGGGATAGCTGACATCACAAATGCCGCAAAGTAACGTCACGCTTATTCGCCCAGTGAAATTGTTGAACAATATAACACGTTTTTTACCATTGGCTTTATAGGCGAATTGTGTTAGAATTGACGTTTTTACACCTTTAGTGCATTATTTATTTGCGACCAGTTCTTTCGATTTTTCAGAGGTTTTTCGTATAAGATCCAGTAATGTTATATTACTGATCGTTCCAAGGCGATATTTATGTGGTGCTTCATATTGTTTTATATCTTTGTGTTGCACCTTATGTATATTTCCATATTTTTAGTTAAGTTTTGGTAACTAGGGGGTCACCTATTGGGAAAATGGCTGCCCATTCGGCGAACAATATGTTATCTTGGTAGAAGTACCTGATTGTTAATTTAGTTTTTTTTCAACCTCAGTTTTCGGAGTGGAATTTCTTTCTGATTGTGTCATTTCCTGATCATTGCCTATTTTTACTTTTTTGATATTTACACATTTTTGTGTCTGTATATACCGCTGTAAAACGCATATCGGTGCCAACTCTTACGGGTCCAACTGGTGTTTTTCTTTTGCTCCTGAGTTAGTAGGTTATTCGGCGCCCAGGGATCTCCATCGTCGGGCAGCTTACTCAATCTGTAAGTCCTGGTTTTTGATTCATCAGGATGTTTATCATGATTTATTTGTTTGTTCTTGATGATTCATTGACTAGTTAGAGATTCAGCACGATGACCGAATAACTAACTAAATGTTATGAACCACTGCAGAAGCTGAGGGTGAGGTTAGGTACAGTACAGTCAGCGTGATGTTTATATCCTTCGCGCTCACGCACGAAAGAAAAAAGGATTAAGTTCCACGCAAAACCCACGCAAAACCCTCGCTCATTCCTCGCAAAATCCACGCTTGTTCCACGCTATGTCCACGTTTATTCCTCGCAAAAAGCGTGTGAGTTGCGTGAGATATAAGCAGTTCCACGCTTGCTCACGCTTTCCACGTTCATTAAGGAAAAGAAGCGTGGAAAGGATTAAGAGACATGCGACAAAAGGATTATCGTTTCGTCTTGTTCAAAAGGATAAAATTGTTAAAGTTTTGTGACCAAATTAAATATATTTTATGTATTTATCTATTAATCTTTAGTACAAGGACGGCAATTAAGTAACTATGATGACGGTAAACCTGTAAAAAACATACACTTGTACGACAAAGCGCATGTACGTAAATACATACGCATGTTTTGACGAGTTGCAGTCTGAACAATACGTTATTCAGTGTTGATTCAATTATCATCGTAGATTAAGTGATGACAAAATTTGCACGTTTAAATATTATTTGGCAGCGTCTTTGCGTCTTTCGTATTCTCTAAGATGCCCAACGTCAATTAAAGCTCGACCTACATGTAATACAGTTCAAGCACGTTGCTACATGTGTATGTACATGTTTCATTTAATCATAAATTAGGATGTACGTTGCAATTAAATTTACATGCAATTAAATCATCTTAATTTCATCTTAAGAGTCGGTACAATGCCTGCGAGAATTTTGATTCCCTTTAACCTGTTCTTTTATCTTTCAAGCATTTACCAAAGTCAACAAAGTCAAGGTATTCTTTATTCTTGTATCGGCACAATTATTGTACACAGGATTAATAAGCGACATAGCCTCTAAGTTATAACTAACAGCTCTAATTTGGTGCATAAATTTATAAATTACCCTAATCAAACAAACACACAATTCAGTTTGTGTGATAAGTGATAAAATGCAAACATATCTTTGAGATTTGAAACTTTAGAAAAACAAAAAAAAAAAAAAAAAAAAAAAAAAACGAAAACAAAAGAAAGTATAGAAAATACAAACAAAAACTACGTTTGCATGTCTTCTTTGTTTCTTTGTGACACACCATACAGATTAGTACATGTACATGTCCGTACACGGCAAAATTCCAAACTTTCAGCGGCGGAAATGACTTCACTGCTTTTATTATGGTTGACAAGAGACATGTACATATATATAAAAAGTGAAAATAATCACTTTCTTCATGTCCCTTTTTCCTGAGCGTGAAACGAACGTGGAAAGCGTTAGCGTGCGTGGGACTGTAATACCCAACGCTCCTAATCCTTTCCACGTTTCGTTTCACACTACAGTTAAGCAGTTCCACGTTTCATGTCCAACCTCCACGCAAAACTTACGCTACTTCCTCGCAAAACTCACGCAAAATCCACGCTAATTCCACGCAAAATCCACGGAAAAAAGTAATGTGACATGCGAGATTCCACGTTCGTAAGCGTGAGGGATATAAACATCACGCTGACTGTACTGTACCTGTAAAACCGGTTTAAGCCCGCCAGTAACTTTGTGTTACTGATCGTTCCAAGTCGATACTTCTGTGGTGGTTCTTTTTGTTTTATGTCTTGGTGTTTAAATTTTTTTTGTGCGTCAAAAATCGTCTGTGCTACTTTGAAACTAGTACACAACAAGCTGAGGCCTTTTTTATTGCTGTTTGTGGTATTTCCATCGTATCTAGGCAATTTCCTTTACGAAACACACAATTTTATTATTGATGTCTGTCGGACTTCTGATACATGCCTGTCAACACTACAGTGACACCGATTATGGCCTGCTTACCTAGTAATAAAAAATAAGAATGTGCAAAATAAAAAATACATTCACAAGTTTATCCAAATCCGATTTGTCAAAACTGCATAAAATCGAAAGCAAGGTAAAGCAAACTGGAAGAATATAAAATATGGTCGACTTTTGTTCCGAATAGTCAGCGAGTACAAATTCTAAAGTATCTTAAAATGAATGCCATGTTCAAGATTCTAACACGACATTATCGTATTTCCCACTGAACCTAATGGAAAAGTCACCGTTAATTCACTGTAAACAAAACTACGCGCGTAAGAAGGCTTTTTTGTAACTTTGCACATAAACATACACGCCCGTCAAGAATGAGTTCACTGGAAAACATTTCAAAATGTAAGCATTTATTTATTAGTCGTGTTAGAATCGAAAAAGAATCGAAATAATTTTACTTTACGGTGAAATATAGATGACTTATGTTTGATGTTGTCGGGCAGACGCGATATATAATTAATACATCGCAAGCTGCCCCAATACCCCGCATTAATCACCGTAAAGTTAAATTATTTCTTAATAAAGAAACGTACCGAATTAGAACAAATGAAACATACGTGAGCATTACAGCAAAAGTACATGTATACAATTATTCCAGGGTCTTTCACGTACTGCCTTGTCTGTTCTGTACTATCAGGAAAATGCGTCCGTGAAATGTTTACCCCCTTAAACTCCACTTTTATGTAGAAAAATTGGGATTTGAAGGGGTATACCTAATTTTCTTATTTTTGATCCAAAACATACATTGTGGGTACCGACAATGTATGTTTTTGAGCCAAAATAAGAAAAATATCAAACTTTTTTTACTGAAAGTTTTCAATTTTTTAAACTTTGAAAATCTCTGTATAATGAAATATCCCTCTCATAATGCATAAATCATCCAAAGTGCAGATTATATTGTCCGTTTGGTCCTTTGAGATCAGCGAGGGTATTCTAAGAAATCAGAAAATTATAGTCGGTTTAAATTCATTTTGTAACCAACGTTTAATATATTTTGTCTCATTTTGATTATAATAGTCTTTGTATCGACTACCCTGTTGACAGATGCAAAATTACAGTAATTCTCTTTGGCTCCATATTGCCAAATCTATAGGGTTACTGAAGAGGCTTTAGTAGCCGAAACCGCGGTATGGCCCATCCCCTTTCTCATTAATATGTTCACTGCTCTTAAAGGATCTCAGTTTTATTTATTTTTTTTTATTTTCACTCAGGAGGAGATACAATTGCTCAAGAATGTGCAGGATATATAACGAAAAAAGGTCAGTTGTGTCCAGGAGATGTATTTGTTAGCTCAGCAGGATCACTGAAATCGAAGTTCATTGTGCACATCGCTTCACCTGATTGGGCTGGAGGTAAAAGAAAGGACACTACATGTAAGATTCTTGGTGAGACGGTGTTCAAAGCATTGCGAGAAGCGAACAACAGAAAAGTAGCATCCGTTGCTATTCCAGCTATTGGTTGTGGAAATTACGGATTCCCATTGCAAAATGCAACACGAACAATCGTTAAGTATATCAGCAATTTTTTCCGCGAAATACAAGACAGTCATATTCAAACTGTGTACCTAGTGGACATAAAACCGGAAACGGTTTCAACTTTTACGTGCGCTGTAGAAGACGAATTTGATGATGTGGAAAGAGTTACACAGAAACCCGATGATGATAATAATGACAAAGAGGGAAATGAAGATGATATGCAGTTCAGAAGCTCGTTGTTTAAGAAGACACTTTCTTCAAAATTAGAAACTCAAATGAAATCAGGTAAATGTAGTGTACATTTAATATCAAATAAATTACCATTTTTGTCGCTACGCTTTGCCATTATTGCGCGAATGAATTATAGGACATGTAATGCATATATTATGAATATGATAATGGCTGTGTAGGGGATCATGTTTATCATGTTTCGTATAAACAATCAAAATGAGCCTGTGCGTGAGAAAACCAACAATTTGGGTTCCAAGCAGGTCCGACACAAACCGAGCTGTACAATCACAGAAGATGGTTGAAAGCTGGAAATTTTGGCTTTAGAAAGAAGAGGAACTGTACTATCTGTGTAGCGAAAAGAAAAGCGCTGATCAGCTTCGCAGTATATAAAAGAAGAAAATTTCTCCAGGAAAATATTACTTTTAGTGTTCCTTTTTATAAATAAAAACATAACTCATACAAGCGGTTTGTACATTATTGTTTTTCTTTGACAATGCCGGGTTTCCTCATCTGATAACTGTTTGTTAATATTAGCGGAGGGGTTTCTGCTCGCAATAGATATTTTTCAAGTGTCAAATGAAGTGCATGGACCTGTGCTATTGACATGCTCAGGATGTTATTTCGTACAATGTATATATGCTCGTATATTTGAAGAAGTCTGATCAATTCATATCTGCAAAGGTCAGCCGGCAGTGTCAAAGACACTATACTTCAATAACAGGTGCAGTTGGCAAACAGAAAAAGAACACAACAGCAGTGAATGTAGGGAAAACAGATATTGAAGTTGTGCGAGGGGAATTAGCTAACCAAAAGGTGAGTTCATTAATTCAAGTACGTTTTGAAAACCTTTTAATTGCCAGAAAAGATAAATGAAAAACGTGTTCGCATGTTTGATATAGCGCTTCAGTGCATTAACATTACTAGAGTTATTGAAAACTTATAAGATGGGCACAGACATTTGATATAAATACATAAAATTACGATATGTTTCATGGTCTAAGTACCTGATTGTTAGTTTGGTTTTTTCCCACCTCGGTTTTTGGAGTGGGAATCTTTTTCTGATTGCACCTTTTCCTGATCTTTGCCTACTTGTACCTTATTAAAACGCAACTGCTATAATACTATTAGTATCTTTTAGGGGCTACCCGGTACACCTTATTTTAGAGCAAATCACTTTATCCCTCGTCCAAGATGTCTCAGGGAAAACTGAGCTCTATTTGGCACTTCCAGTTGATTTTTTGGTGAAATTGCAAAGTCACCAATTCGAAAGTATTTGCACATTATAACAGGACATTAATTGCACGCCGGTGGGTCGGCCGTCAGACTCTATGATGGCCCCGACATAAAGCTATTCATTTTAGTTGGTTGGGGCCGGAGCTTCTTGTCTGTTGCTTGGCCCACCGGGGCCCAACTGGTGTTTTTCTTTTGCTCCGGAGTTAGTAGGTTATTCGGCGCCCAGGGATCTCCATCGTCGGGCAGCTTACTCAGTCTGTGAGTCCTGGGTTTTGATTCATCAGGATGTTTATCATGATTTATTTGTTTGTTCTTGATGATTCATTGACTAGTTAGAGATTCACCACGAGGACCGAATAACTAACTAAATGTTATGAACCACTGCAGAAGCTGAGGGTGAGGTTATGGCCATGTAAAACCGGTTTAAGCCCGCCAGTAACTTTGTGTTACTGATCGTTCCAAGTCGATACTTCTGTGGTGGTTCTTTTTGTTTTATGTCTTGGTGTTTAAAATTTTTTTGTGCTGTTGGCGCCTTATGTATGTTTTCATATTTTTAGTTAAGTTAAGGTAACTGAGTGGCCACCTATTGGGAAAATAGCTGCCCATTCGGCTTACGATTGTTTCATGGTATAAGTACCTGATTGTTAGTTTGGTTTTTTCCCACCTCGGTTTTTGGAGTGGGAATCTTTTTCTGATTGCGCCTTTTCCTGATCTTTGCCTACTTGTACCTTGCAAGGAAAGTGGTTAACCCAACCCATCTATAAATATAAGCCTTCGGTGTCGGGTGGTGCGATATATTGCATCACTTTATATTGAAATTCATTCCAATGATGGGTAGAGATTGCAATAAAAGGCTCATATCTATTCAGTGTGACGTTAAACGGCAAAGCGAACAAATAAACTCGTTTGGTTTCAGGTTGATATCATTGTCAACAACACCAGCAAGACATTGAACTTACGATATGGGGCTGTGTCTGCTTCAATCCTTAAAGCAGGCGGCCCATCTGTCCAACAGGAGCTGAAACAACAATATCCAAACGGCATACAAGATGATGAAATCGCTGTTTCTAGCGGGGGTAGCATGGACTGCCGATATATTCTACATGGCTGTTTAATGGCTTGGGATGGTGGGATCGAAGCCGAATCGGTATGTACATTTATTTTATTTTAGCAGTAATCAACATGTATCAAAATTGAATGTTTACACTTCTGATGGAAAGTCTTATAAATCTATAGACCTGATCTGCGGTTCATATTTCCATAAATAACGTCGTGGCACGCGACGTCACATGATCCAACGACGTCAAAAAGGAAACATGGCTCTCACCAAGTAAACGCCATGATGTCATCGATGCCGTTCCGCTGCTTGAATACACATTGTGTGTAAATTCCATATTTGCCAGTACGAATAAATGTGATCGCCTTGTAAATTTTTCAACAAGGAATGCAAATATAAATAATCAGTTTATTTTTTTTCTGCTGTTGATGGAGCTAACGCAATGGATCACTAGTAAAACTTAAACGAACCCCTTCGTGGTTCATTCACTTTGCATGCAACCCACAGCGGTTCACAAACACCAGAAAATTATGAAATTTATTTCTTAAAAGAATCGTGATATTTTCATTGACATTGATATTGTTACGTCTAGCGATCCATATCAGTCGATATTTCTACTGTAGATTTTGGATTACCTCAACCTGTAACGTTTTCTATTGACGTCATGTTCTTGCGAATATGAAAGTTTGTAACTAAGAAATGATGCGTAGTTTGAAGAAATCCCACTTCTGTGATGGGAACCCGGATCGCCGGGATAGAAATCCAATGCTCTAACCACTGAACCAAAGAGTCGACTCCCTGACGCAATATGTCAGAGATTGTACATATATGATACAATGCATTAAAAAGCTGTGCTATTTGTAGAACTACGTATCATGAGATCTGCCAACCCGACCTTCCAACCACGGCAGATAATCCTGAATGAATGAAAATGCAATGGGACATAACAATGTCATGAACTTCACTTCCGAAATTCAAACACTTATGTTATTTATGAATGAATACATAAAGTATGCGTGTTCAATTTCCTTATAAGAACCGAAGGAACAATTTGATAGAACAATTTGTGTTTTCATTATTTGGTATTTTCACCACCTGTTTCTTCATTGGGATAATGTCCATGTATTATATAATACAATTGTACTTTTATTACGGTAAATACGAGGGTCATTCAAATAAGATATAAAAGTTTGATCCTTTGGAAGCAGTAAAACGTTCAAAGGGAGGTAATTGGGCCAGATTGCGCAATTTCGGGTACTGAACCCTCGTCAGTGACCCTTTATAAACTAGCGACGATAGCCAGACAAATATACTGCGATTTCAAAAATTTTACACAAGTGTTGTCTAAATCAAAACACATGCCTAAAACCTATATATTAAAGATGATGGATCCATTTCTCAGAATTATAATAAGACTTTGTATAATGTTAAATGCAGACACATATATTACAAAAATACCGAAATTTTTCATTACGGCTATGTCACTTTGAAAATGACACCTGAAATGTCCCTGGACGCGAGAAAAACACCCCTCATGTTTACACATTTTGATTAGCGGCAGGGTAATTTGAATGTGTGCGGATGATGCGGATTCTACGGACCCTGTGGATAAAACAATTACAGCTACGGTAATATACGGATAAGATACAAATTGTTACGGATATTACGGATAGATACGGAAGACTTGTCCGCAGCGTCCGTCACATCCGTATGTGCTAGTGACTGTACTTTTACAATTAATAGCGGTTGCTTACATCATTTTGCACCGTTTTATACACAAGAGGGCGTAACAGACATGTCTGAATGTGTCAGTCCGTATCTAAACGTAACAGATGGTATCAAAAGGTATGTAGACAAGTATCTTATCCGTATGCATCTGAATATACCCGTAACTATCCCGTATGAATTCGCATTTATACGTAATTATAAAACGTAAATTCATTAAGAACAGTTAGCCTCCGCCACAAAGAATAGCGGATTACTGCATATAGTAGCCGCAACTATTCATTTGTCTTCAATTTTATACGTTTTATTTAACTTTTTGGGTATCCTTATATTATCCGCCCGAGCTCACATTTCATTTCATTGAGACAGTTAGATTCGAATATCAGAAAAAAATGTTCTTTCAAGGGACCAAACCTTTATATTTATTTGCTATTACGGCAGCTGGCGTGGTGCCGTGTGGCGGCCCTAAATAGTCTCCCCGTACATCATCCATAGTGTAGATTAGATTTCTCTTAATAAAGATATTGAGAGTGATCAAAGCACTTACGTTTAGAAACATACTTCTAAGCAATGTTTCAGTTGTTTGACCTTGTGTCTCTGATTTAGACTTCTCGTATAAATTCTCGAAATTGCAGCACAATAGTCTGGCGTTCGTCGCCGGTTTGAAAAGGGCTATTGATGAGGGTTCATTACCCGAAATTGCGCAGTATAGTCCATTAGGTTTGCTAACGTCAGCAATCATGTTACAGACTTCAACGCTTGAAATAAATGTTTAACGGCCAAACTTCTCAAACAGGGCTATCGGTATCATAAACTTCGAAAAACCTTTTCTAAATTTTATCGTAGACATGAATTGATTTCCAAATATAATATTGGGTGAAAGACGCTTTTAAGTGAGGGCCTTTCGGAACCTGAATTTTATGGTGACTTGGTTTGCAAATTTAAAGACTTATAGGAAGTAATGATTTTTCTTTTCAGTTCAGAAAAATCATAACACGTTACAGACGTATAGGTTATAACTTGAATGTTATGCGACATTCTGCATGCTTAGTTTTTAACCCAAATCATGGTTGATAACTACGCTGCCTTCTTTAATTGCACGCCGGTGGGTCGGGCGTCAGACTTCTTGTCTGTTGCTTGGCCCACCGGAGTCCAACTGGTGTTTTTCTTTTGCTCCGGAGTTAGTAGGTTATTCGGCGCACAGGGATCTCCATTGTCGGGCAGCTTACTCAATCTGTGAGTCCTGGTTTTTGATTCATCAGGATGTTTATCATGATTTATTTGTTTGTTCTTGATGATTCATTGACTAGTTAGAGATTCACCACGAGGACCGAAGAACTAACTAAATGTTATGAACCACTGCAGAAGCTGAGGGTGAGGTTAGGTACTTGTAAAACCGGTTTAAGCCCGCCAGTAACTTTGTGTTACTGATCGTTCCAAGTCGATACTTCTGTGGTGGTTCTTTTTGTTTTATGTCTGGGTGTTTAATTTTTTTGTGCTGTTGGCGCCTTATATATGTTTTCATATTTTTAGTTCAATTAAGGTAACTGAGTGGCCACCTATTGGGAAAATAGCTGCTCATTTTGCCTACGATATGTTTCATGGTATAAGCACCTGATTGTTAGTTTGTTTTTTTCCCACCTCGGTTTTTGGAGTGGGAATCTTTTTCTGATTGCGCCTTTTCCTGATCTTTGCCTACTTGTACCTTTCCATTATGGCACCGACTTAAAGCTATTCATTTTAGTTGGTTGGGGCCGGAGCTTCTTGTCTGTTGCTTGGCCCTCCGGGGTCCAACTGGTGTTTTTCTTTTGCTCCGGAGTTAGTAGGTTATTCGGCGCCCAGGGATCTCCATCGTCGGGCAGCTTACTCAATCTGCGAGTCCTGGTTTTTTATTCGTCAGGATGTTTATCGTGATTTATTTGTTTGTTCTTGATGATTCATTGACTAGTTAGAGATTCACCACGAGGACCGAAGAACTAACTTAATGTTATGAACCACTGCAGAAGCTGAGGGTGAGGTTATGGCCATGTAAAACCGGTTTAAGCCTGCCAGTAACTTTGTGTTACTGATCGTTCCAAGGCGATACTTCTGTGGTGGTTCTTTTTGTTTTATGTCATGGTGTTTAAAATTTTTTTGTGCTGTTGGCTCCTTATGTATGTTTTCATATTTTTAGTTAAGTTTAGGTAACTGAGTGGCCACCTATTGGGAAAATAGCTGCTCATTCGGCTTACGATATGTTTTCATCGTACAAGTACCTGATTGTTAATTTAGGTTTTTCCCATCTCGGTTTTTGGAGTGGGAATCTTTTTCTGATTGCGCCTTTTCCTGATCTTTGCCTACTTGTTCTTTTCCATACTTTCTCCCTTTGAATGTTTTACTGCTTCCAAGGGACCAAACCTTTATTTTATTTTCTACTGTCTTGTCGAGTGCTATGAGGTTCAGTTGTTGAAACTGCAATCAAATGCCAATTGTGTATTTTTGTATAAAACTGCGTTTACATTATGTTCCCGTTGGCCTCGGCAGCCCCGTTTGCTCGAAATCATGCAATTTAAAGCGTTTGTGTGTGTCTTTTATATAAGAATAAGCCCTCTGAAATAACAACAACTGCGCTCCTCAAAAACAGACTGCAGAGTTGATTAAGAAAGTTCGGGATTTTATTTCTTCTTCAATGACAAAGTACAGCGAATGGTCTCTATTATTCACTATAGTGACTGCTCTGATATGAAGGAACTTGTCCGTATATGCCATTTTATATTCTTAAACATCAACGCCGTGATAACCGTAATATAACGTTGCATACGTAGTAGAACGGGGCCAACACCGTCGAAGACCGTAACGCACCGTAACTTAACGCAACAAAACGTGTTGAGTATTCCGTAGGAAACGGGACGAGACGTGAGACGACCGTGATCAAACGCAGCTGAACGTGGAAGATCCGTAGCTTGCCGGGCTATTCGCTAGCTTCCCGTTGCACTACGGACCGCCTCCAAATTTCGCTACGTACTGTTACGTGCTGTCACTGTGTGATACGTTCAGCCCGTTTTATCACGACCCATTGCATTTCTCATTTCCGCCGTGACTGCCGTGGCAGATTTTTAAACTGTCAAAAGATTTGCCACGTTGTCCACGGTTATCACGGCCTGCTACGTTTGCCTATCCCGTTCCCATTAGTTGCCTCACGTTTATCCCGTTCGTTTTGATCACGGTGGTCTGAAACGTGGCTGCCGGGGCCGCCGGGAACATAGTGTAAACGCAGTATTACAGGGCAAATTAGTCTATGAACAAATGTCATGGACCAATGTAAGAAGCAAGCATTGTAAATGTGTTTTCCCTTTTAAATAGGCACTTCAGAAGATGGTTGTATCATGTCTCGAAAAAGCTTCAAAACTAAAATTAACGAGCATAGCATTCCCGGCCCTTGGAATGGGACAACTTCAGTACCCCGATGACGTCGTGGCTAAACGAATGTTTTCAGCTGCCGATACTTTCATCAGTGACAATCCTGACTCGACAATCAAAGATATCAAATTCATAATCTATCACAAGGATTCGAAAGCAGCAAAGGTATGTATAAGGGCATATTCAGTCCTTTAGTCTTTATGCACAGTTAATGACTAAATGTTATCCTTTAACTGTATTTCTTAGTATAAATCATTTTATTTAATGGCGATTGTTCTATCAAGAGGGGAACATTGTGTCACATCATATCAATGTCACCTTAGTATGCGAATTTATACACGTAATTGCTTGAAGATTGTGATGATTTTATATGAAATGACGTCGTAATGCTAACTTAACTGAAAACTCAATTAACTGTTTTCAAATTTGAAAAAAAATGGAAATATTGAACACTGTGGCGTGAACATGTACTACTTACATGTACATGCAAAGTTACACACTTTACACACAAAGAACATATCAGAACCAGCCAGTGACATAAAACTCTTAGATCATTCGTGTTTGGAACATATGGTTGGCTCTCAGTAATCCTTAAATAATCTTTTTTATGCCCCCAACTTTGAAAAAGTTGGAAGGGCATATTGCTTTCGGCTTGTCTGTCTGTGTGTCGGTGTGTGCGTCTGTTAACTTTTGAACCGTGAATGCTACGGTTTTGAAATTTCATTTACACATTCCTCATGAAAAAATAGTTGACCCGTATTTTTTTCATGTCCGAGTTAAGCCCCTTTTCTGAGTTAACAAAATTTGAAAATCTTGTGTGCAAGATATCTCAAAAAGTATTAAAGCTAGAGCCTTCATATTTGGTACACTTGTTTGGGCTGAGGAGTAGATGACCTGATTAACTTTTGAGAATTTTCCGTCAAATTTTGACAAAAATACGGAATTTTGAAATTTTGATTGATTTTTCCACTTTTCGGTGAAATTTGAAACTTTTGAATGGTGAATGCTAGGGTTTTGAAATTTCATATACACATTCATCATGAAAAAATAGTTGACCCGTATTTTTTGTATGGCCAAGTTATGCCCCTTTTTGAGTTATGTCCCATTGAAAACAAAATTTGAAAACCTTGTGTGCAAGATATCTCCAAAAGTATTGAAGCTAGAGCCTTCATATTTGGTACACTTGTTGGGGCTGAGCAGTAGATGACCTGATTAACTTTTGAGAACTTTCTGTCAAATTTTGACAAAAATACAGACTTTTGAAATTTGTATTGATTTTTTCACCTCTCGGTGAAATTTGAGACCTTTGAACGGTGAATGATAGGGTTTTGAAATTTCATATACAGATTCCTCATGAAAAAATAGTTGGCCTGTATTTTTTTTCATGTACGTGTTATGCCCCTTGTTGGAATAATGTCCCTTTGAAAACAAATTTTGAAAATCTTGTGTGCAAGATATCTCAAAACGTATTTGAGCTAGAGCCTTCATTTTTGGTATGCTGGTTGGGGATGAGAAGAAGATCCCTTGATTAACTTTTGGGGACTCTCTGTCAAATGGCAAAACTCCATTTTTTATTTTTTACCTCATTTCTAACTTACCTGCAAAAATGCTTACATTCTGTTTCTGGATCGAGGTCGAAACAATCACAACCGAACAGCTTCTTCAGGAAATTAAATTTGACTGCATTCGAATGAAATTATTGAATCATACAAACTGCCAGTTTAGGGACAAGCATACAGTTGGGGGCATAGTGTTTTACAAACACGCATTTCTAGTTTTTTTCAAATTCAGTTTCACGTCCCTTTCAAGATTATTTCAGCTCATATGAGACAGGCCATTCAGTAGGTAGGGCGAAAATGGTAGGACCCCGAAAAATATCACCTTGAACACCCGCAAGCAGAACTTGGCTTGTCACACATGTGCCCCGTGCGGGGCCCGAACCCATACCAGATACAGCGGTGGGATGATCGAATGATTAAGCGCGGTAATGAAATATCAGCGCTCTTAACCACTCAGTCACGGGGACCTGATCATATTACATTACATGAGACAACCGTTGACGAATTTAGTATAATTATCAAATATTTGTTTCCGTGTTGTGAACCACTGCAGAAGCTGAGGGTGAGCTTATGGTCATGTAATATCGATTTAAGCCCGCCATTAATTTTATATTACTGATCGTTCCAAGGCGATACTTCTCGTTTTTGATTCATCAAGATGTTAATCATGATTTATTTGTTTGTCCTTGATGATTCATTGACTAGTTAGAGATTCACCACGAGGACCGAAGATCTAACTAAATGTTATGAACCACTGCAGAAGCTGAGTGTGAGGTTATGGCCATGTAACATCAATTTACACCCGCAAGAAATTAGCTCACCTGGGCCGAAGGCTCACATGTGAGCTTATAGTATACCCATCCTTAGAAAGGGGTAACGAAGCATCCTTAGGAAGGGGTAACGAAAGTTTGTATAATTGGTCCAGGTCACATGACCAAGATTGCCGTCATGGCTATAAATAGCAAAACCCTTTAAAAATCTTCTCCAGAACCCGAAGGCCTACGATTTTGAAACTTGGCATGAAGCATCAAGAACTGGAGTTTTACAAAGTTTATATAAATCATGACCCTGGAATGACCTTGACCTATTTTATGGCAAGGTCAAAATAGGTCGCCCATGCATTTAAATGGGGAAAATTGATAAAATGTGATTCGAGAGGCAAAACTTGCAGGAAATGGGCAGATGGACAGAATATTTATGTTTATGAAAACATTTTGTCCCCAGGGGGTTGTCTGCCCCTGTCCCGGGGTTATTTACATGTATATGACCACAATATTCAATTATCTTCTCCTTTGAAACCGCTTGGCCAATCAAAGCCAAATTTTATATGGAGCATCGTTAGGAAGAGGCAATGAAAGTTTGTATAAATGGTCAAGGTCACATGACCAAGATGGCCGCCATGGCTATAAATAGCAAAGACCTTCAAAAATCTTCTTCTCGAGAAGGCCTATGATTTTGAAACTTGGCATGAAGCATCGGGCAATGGAGCTCTACAAAGTTTGTATAAATCATGAACCTTAGATGACCTTGACCTATTTTAAGGCAAGGTCAATATAGGTCGCCCATGCATTTGAAAGGGGAAAATCGATAAAATATGATTTGAGGGGCAAAACTTGCTGGAAATGGGCAAATAGACAGAATATTTATGTTTATGAAAACATTTTGTCCCTAGGGGGTTGTCTGTCCCTACCCCAGGGCTATATACATGTACATGACCATAATATACAAACATCATCTGCTCTGAAACCACTTGGCCAATCAAACTTTATATGGAGCATTGTTACGAAGGGGCAATGAAAGTTTGTATAAATGGTCAAGGTCACATGATGGTCGCCATGGCTATAAATAGCAAAAACCTTTAAAAATCTCCTACTCCAGAACCAGAAGGCCTATGATTTTGAAACTTGGCATGAAGCATCAGGCACTGGAGCTCTACAAAGTTTGTATAAATCGTGACCCTTGGATGACCTTGACCTATTTTACGTCAGGGTCAACTTAGGTCACCCATGCATTTGAATTGGGAAAAGTGTTAAAAAATGTCATTTGAATGGCAAAACTTGCAGTAAATTGGCAAGTGGACTGAAGTTTTACGATTTGAAAAAGAAATTGACTCCAGGGGTTGCTCTGACCCGGCCCTGGGGTTAAATATTCTAGTCAAACTTGTTTATTGGTATTTATCTCGGGTTTCAGGTGAGCGTTTACAGGACCCTTGGTCCTCTGGTTTTATATTACCGATCGTTTCAAGGCGAAACTTGTGTGGTGTTTCTTTTTGTTTCATGTCTTGGTGTTTAAAAGTTTTGTGCTGTTGGCGCCTTATGTATGTTTTCATATTTTAGTTAAGTTTAGGTAATTGAGTGGCCACCTATTGGGAAAAAAAGCTGCTCATTCGGCTTACGATGTGTTTTCATGTTATAAGTAGTTGATTATTAATTAAGTTTTTCTCCCACCTCGGTTTTTAGAGTCTGATTGCGCCTTTTCCTGATCTTTGCAAACTTGTACCTTTCTGTTGTAGTTCTAATTGTTATATGTCTTGGCGTTGAATTTAAGTCCTGTTTGCACACTATTATGTGCGTTGGCCCACCGGGGTTCAGCTGGTGGTTTTCTTTTGCTCCGGAGTTAGTAAGTTATTGGGCGCCCAAGAATCTCCATTATCGGGCACCTTACTCTATATATGAGTCCTCGTTTTTGATTCATCGTGGAGTTTATCATGATTTATTTGATTGTCCATGATGATTCATTGACTAGTTAAGGGATTCAACACGAGGACCGAACAACTAACTAAATGTTGTGAACCACTGCAGAAGCTGAGTGTGAGGTTAGGTTCAATTACCTGTAAAACCGGTTTAAGCCCGCTACTAGTTTTATATTACTGATGGTTCCAAGGCGATACTTCTGTGGTGGTTCTTATTGTTTTATGTCTTGGTGTTTAATTTGTTTTGTGCTGTTGGCGCCTTATCTATGTTTTCATATTTTAGTTAAGTTTAGGTAACTGAGTGACCACCTATTGGAAAAATAGCTGCTCATTCGGCTTACGATATGTTTGCATGGTATAAGTACCTGATTATTAATTTAGTTTTGACCCACCTCGGTTTTTGGAGTGGGAATCTTTTTCTGATGGCGCATTTTCCTGATCGTTGCCTACTTTTACTTTTCCATATTTTTAGTTAGGTTTGGGTAACTGAGTGGCCACCCATTAGGTTCAATTACCTGTAAAACCGGTTTAAGCCCGCTACTAGTTTTATATTACTGATGGTTCCAAGGCGATACTTCTGTGGTGGTTCTTATTGTTTTATGTCTTGGTGTTTAATTTGTTTTGTGCTGTTGGCGCCTTATCTATGTTTTCATATTTTAGTTAAGTTTAGGTAACTGAGTGACCACCTATTGGAAAAATAGCTGCTCATTCGGCTTACGATATGTTTGCATGGTATAAATACCTGATTATTAATTTAGTTTTGACCCACCTCGGTTTTTGGAGTGGGAATCTTTTTCTGATGGCGCATTTTCCTGATCGTTGCCTACTTTTACTTTTCCATATTTTTAGTTAGGTTTGGGTAACTGAGTGGCCACCCATTTGGGAATAGCTGCTCACTCGGCTTACGATATGTTTTTGTAGTACAAGTACCTAATTGTCATTTTAGTTTTTCCCACCTAAGTTTTTGGATTGGAATTTTCTGTTTGATGGCACCATTTCTGATCATTGCCTTCTTGTACCTTTTCCATGTACTTCAGACTTTTGAGCAAGAAAGACAAACTTGGTTAGCTTCCAGAGCCTCAAAACAGAAGACAAAGTATAAGGAGGGAGGCGCACAAAGGCGGAGAAAGGAGGACCCTGGTTGGTTTGATAGTTACTTTATAGTTACTGTTACATCTTTAGAAGCGACCAACTGCGAGTAGCCATGAGCATTTTCAGTATTTCAGCAGAATGTTTATGATTATGTTAATGTTACTGGTATACTCATTCTATTGGGATGTCGTCGCGATCAGAATGTCATTTGTTTCATGTTTCCGCTTTGCGGTACGCTTTGCAGTATATAACAGCGGCGTTCTCGGGGCCCTGCGTTCGTTTTTGTTAAGAGATGAAGTTTCAAGATTAAGTGTTTGCACTGCAAATACCTCCAGAAGCCCTATGCTGTTTTCTACTGACCGTAAAATATCTTATTTTATGCAATTATGGGTTATTGTGTGAATCATCGTAAGCTATGACAATTTGGTAAATAATAATAATAATAATAATAATAATGGTCGCATTTGTAACCCATTCCCAGCTTTGCCTCATGATGGATATATTGTTAGGCTCGAGACGCATCATAATAATTATTTGTATTTTAGGCAATTTGGATGATGACAGTGATGTGGTGATTATTCCAACACATGCCACGGGTGCAATTAGAATAACAGTCCACCAGGGTGATATAACAGAGGCTGGTGTATGCTGCATAGTTAACAGCTCCGATAGCAATATGAGTTTAACAGGTATACTCATTTTATTTTAGTCAACTCATATAGTAGAACGAATGTAGCAGACTATCTGTGAAGGAGGTGGTCTATGAAATACAACTTTTGTTTCTATATACCAAAATATTCTTCTTGGTCTACAACTTTAAAATCAAGCGTATGACACTCTGGCAACCCATAATACCTCTCGTATTCAAGATTGCGTCCAAGATGGCTTCCTTTTCTTCAAATCAGCCCTTATACCAGAATGCATATTTTGTTTTGCATTTTATTGGTGTTTGAATGTCCCATTTCATGTAAAAAATATATATGCGCATGTTTAAGTAAAATACTGATTACTGATTTAGTTCTATAGCAATACAAAAGTTCAACAGGGTTTGTCTAGGAATTATGATTTCATTAATCATATACATTGCCTTTTGTTTCAGGGGCAGTTGCATCAGCACTGTTACAGAAATGTGGAGCTGATTTGAAAGACGAAGCAAATGATGTCGGTTAGTTTCTACTCTCTTACTATTACCACCGCTGGTAATGTTGTTGATTCTTTTTCGTCGGGCCGCTTTTGATAAAGTGGGTTATTTTCATCAGGAAAACGTATCTGTAAAAGTATACCCCTTTTGTATCTCTCTTTTGTATTAGTATAACTGCAGTATGCAGGTGTATACTATATTTTTGTTGATTCTTTTTCGTCTGGCCGCTTTTGATAAATTGGGTTATTTTCATCAGGAAAACTTATCTGTAAAAGTATACCCCTTTATATCCCTCTTTTATATTAGTATAACTGCAGTATGCAGGTGTATACTATATTTCTTATTTCTGCTCCAAAACATAGATTGTTTGTACTCATTAAAACCGTCTCGTCGATGCGGTTCTAAAGTGTACTCACAATCAATGTTCTGAGCAAAGATATTAAAAATAATATTTTTTTTCTGACGTTATCTTCGATTTTTACAGCTGAAATAAATCTTTTTTCAGCGTCTGTAAACAAAATCATGGCCACCTATTGGGAAAACAGCTGCTCATTCGGCTTACGATTTGTTTTCATGGTAAAAGTACTTGATTGTTAATTTAGTTTTTCCCACCTCGTTTTTTGGAGTTGGAACCTTTTTTTATTGCGCCTGTTCTGATCTTTGCCTACTCGTACCTTTTTTTCAATTAAAGGATGGATCTATAGATTTAATCAGCAAAGTTTAGCCTAAGAACACCTGGTATTAGGTGGAGCAAAGTTTGTTTTGCTTTTGACATTGAACGTGAAACAGCAGCACGCAGCACGCCCGGTGTTCAATATGCAGATCATAACAAAGCATGATAAAAGTTTAACCACTGCGTCCAAACTCGACTAAACGCGTCGGGCACAGTTGGGTAATGATGTCGCTGCGCACCTCTTCTTCACAGCGACTTAGCTGTACAAAAAATAAGTCATCTAAAGATTTCCGAAAATTGCTTATATTAGATGCCAAAGAAATGTTCAAAATATCAAGTTCCAGGCCCTGGAGTGATTTTTTTTCTTGTCCGCACCTCCTCCCCATCGGACACCAGTGCACAACTTGACTTTATTACTATTTACAATGGCATACTATATATATATATACGAGTGTGCTTGCACAACGAAAAATAGTAACCTATCAGACGGGTTATGCAGGGAAATCGCCTCTAAACCTGAGCTATGATAACTCCTTTTTTTTAAGGAGCGTAGTAGCGCAGTCGGTAGAGGGGATGGCCCTGTATAGCTAGGCGCCGAAGCCGAAGTCTGCGGGTTCGAAACCTACCTTCGCCAATTTAGTACATCTTTATTTCTCTACTTTATAATTTTTCTGATGTACTTGTATCAGAAATGATCTTGGTAGGAATAGCTGTTGAAGTTTGTATATCTTTGATATGAAAATATTATTTCCAAGCTTTGGCATCCTATCCACAGGATCCAGTTATTCCATGTATATAGACGAGTGTGCTTGCACAACGAAAAATAGTAACCTATCAGACGGGTTATGCAGGGAAATCGCCTCTAAACCTGAGCTATGATAACTCCTTTTTTTTAAGGAGCGTAGTAGCGCAGTCGGTAGAGGGGATGGCCCTGTATAGCTAGGCGCCGAAGCCGAAGTCTGCGGGTTCGAAACCTACCTTCGCCAATTTAGTACATCTTTATTTCTCTACTTTATAATTTTTCCGATGTACTTGTATCAGAAATGATCTTGGTAGGAATAGCTGTTGAAGTTTGTATATCTTTGATATGAAAATATTATTTCCAAGCTTTGGCATCCTATCCACAGGATCCAGTTATTCCATGTATATAGACGAGTGTGCTTGCACAACGAAAAATAGTAACCTATCAGACGGGTTATGCAGGGAAATCGCCTCTAAACCTGAGCTATGATAACTCCTTTTTTTTAAGGAGCGTAGTAGCGCAGTCGGTAGAGGGGATGGCCCTGTATAGCTAGAGTCTGCGGGTTCGAAACCTACTTTCGCCAATTTAGTACATCTTTATTTCTCTACTGTATATATATATATATATATATATATATATATATATATATATATATATATATATATATATATATATATATATATATATATATATATATTATATATATATATATATATATATATATATTTACAAGATCGGCATTATCATCTGAACTGAAGTATGTATGTATGTATGTTTGTATGTATGTATGTATGTATGTATAGAAGCGTATGTATGTATGTATGTATGTATGTATGTATGTATGTATGTATGTATGTAGTGGGAGTGAATTTTGTTGCAGTTGAAATAAACGTTTCATTTGTATTTAGACCAAGCTTGTGCAGCATTTGTTGACAAAGTAATGCATTGTCATTAGCTTTTAATCTGAATTTAAACATTGGAGTTAGCATTGGCATTAGCCAGTTTATAAAAATGCAATACATTGGCATAGTGTTATATAAGGGTATTGATCCATCATCAGTGACACTTTGCAATATGTCGCCGAAAGCCAGCACTTGTGCTCCAATTTTAAGAATTTACATCCGGATAGTCTTAATGAACTCAATAACTTTTTACTTGTATTTTTAACTTACTATTCTGTAAGTTTGTAGACTGTACATGTAAATATGCTCATGTATCATATGAGCCGCATCGTGAGAAAACGGGATTATTGCCTGTGCGAAAACAAAGGCGCAGATCAGCTTCGCGGTAACCGCGAAGCTGATCAGCGCCTTTGTTTTCGCCACTCGGATAGTAAACTTTTTTTTCTTTCTAAATCCAAAATTTCAAGTTTCTAATCATCTTCTGATACTGTACAGCCCGGTTTGTGTCGGACCAGGTCGGAAACCCCGAAAACCGGTTTTCTCACGTCGCGGCTCATATCACTTAATCAAAGAATCGTATTCCCAAAGCGACCAAATGTTCAAATTATTTATGAGAAGATGTTTCTTACCCTGTTATCGGTTTAAATTGCGGACTACTGTATTACAGATTTACGTTTCCAAGTTTTAACCCTAATTTGTAATATGCCACCTGTTCCGCTTTTAATCCGAAATGAATAAATTGTTGGCATGCCGGTATTGTCGTCATTAATGTAGCTGGTGTTGTGCCATGTGGCGGCCCTAAAAGTCACCCCGTACATCATCCATAGTGAAGATTATATTTTCTGTTAGGTTCTTTGAGATAAGCAAGGGTATTCTTAGAAATTAATAAATTATTATCGGTTCAGACTCATTTTCTAACCAACGTTTATTATATTTGGCCCCATTCGGATTGTACTAGTCATTGTTAAGACTACCCTGTTGACAGTTGCAAAATTACAATAATTCTCTTTGGCATCATGTTGCAAAATCTGAAGGGTCACTGATGAAGCTAAAGTAGCCGAAACCGCGGTATGGCCAATCACCATTCTCAGCTCTTAAAGGATCTCAGTTTCATTTTTATTTAATTGTTGTTAATGGTAATATTGAGGATATGAGCGGCCTCCGTGGCCGAGCGGATAAGAGCGCTGTTTCGTAATCACTAGATCATCTCACCGCTGTGTCTGGTGTGGGTTCCAGCCCAGCTCTGGGCACATGTGAGACAAACCAAGTTCTGCTTGCCGATGTGCCAGGTGGTTTTTCTCGGGGTTCTCCCGCTTTCGCCCACCTACTGATTGGCCCGTCTCATATGAGCTGGAATAATCTTGAAATGGACGTAAAACTGAATTTAAAAAAAAACGTATTGAGGGTATGGTTTGCTGAACCAATTAATTTAGTTAGAAGACCTAACCTGTGCACCCTTTGGCTCTTGAGCTCTACTAAGATGCTTTACGATTACTTTCTACCAATATCGCCATTTGTATCTTCCTTTCAGTACCCCAGATGCAACGGACAGGAATTGCAATGACGCCAGCCCCAAACCTTAGAAGCAAATTTATCATGCATGTTGATTCTGATCGAGACTGGAAGAAAACCATTCCCGCCTGCTTAAAACTTGCTGAAGACGAAAGCATTAACAGCTTGGCATTCCCGGCTTTAGGCACAGGTATGTTATGATTTGTAAGATGTGCTTTGTTTGCTTATGTCCGATTTGTTTTGATCTATGTATCTATGTATCTATCTATCTATCTATCTATCTATCTATCTATCTATCTATCTATCTTAACCCTCTCTCGGGTATTATTAGAATTCAGACTATCTATCCATGGATTCAACTCTTTTCTGACAGATACTTAAAACAGTGGGCAATTCTTTTGCATTTTAATTTCAGCAAAAAGCCTGGATGCGAAAACAAGCGCACAGTTGATGATGGATTCGATCACAGAATTCGCAAAATCTTCTGACGGAACACTCGAAAACATACAATTTGTTATTTATGACGACAAGATGCTAGAAGATTTTAAAGCCGTAGTCAAGGCCTATAAATCAGCCAAACCGAAACAAACTTCTATGCTTGGGGGTATATGGAAAGCATTCAAAGGTAAACTACATGTTTTAGAATACATATACGTAATTTGTTTAACAAAGTTTTATGTCTCGCATTGCATTTGTTTACGTAGGAAGTGAAATATTAAGTTCCTGTATGTTATTAGTGTTACGACCTAGCGTAACTAGACAGGTACAGCGAAAAACAACCAAGTAATTTAAACTTAACAATATTTAATCAAACAAATAAATGCTACAAATACATACAAACAAACAAACAGATAAGTAAATAAATAAATCAATAACTTACAAAGTTAATGTCAAATAAGTCCTTGTCCCTCAAATGTAAGTCCAAAATCCAGTAACCAGAATATGAGCACATGTATATTTTAATCCACACTTTTATTCTAATCCAAAACACTAGTGAAACAACCAAAATTATATACTTTAAATCACTTCAAATTTCTGAATACCTACGACTGAATTGGGACCTATATTTATACATCTAAGGAAATTCTCCAGGTTTCTAGAGAATGATGTAATAAACTTTTCTCTAGAAAAGACACGAACTAAACGAAAGTTCTTTTAAATTCTCTAAAGAGAATTTAGAATTCTCCAGAGAGAATTCAAGGCCGCAACGACCATCAAGACTAAACGAATGTCCACTAGACCCTTCGAGATACATAGTCCAAATATATTTTTAACTTATGGTAAAAAAAACACTCACTCCATTTTCATCTGGAATTATCCACAAAGTGCTCATAGAATTTTCTATACTTCTAAATTATATAACAGTGATAAAAATAATCAATGACATTCTTCTACAAAGTTCTAGATAATAAATTGTAGAAACATAAAAAGAAATATATATTAATTAATTGGGTTACTCCCCTTTGATTATATATATATAAATTATAAGTAATAGCTTTTAAAAGAATCAATATTATTGAATCAATTATATATAACATTAGTGTGGTGACGAGAACAAGATTCGTGGCAAACAACATCATGAAATTAGGCTACAGTCGTCATAAGAACAATTGACTTTTGAAACACCCAAACATTGCTGAAGGATAAATAGAAAATAACACATCCATTTCAAATAATGAACGTCACACAACTGCCTTTTAAATACTCTTGATCAATAACCCCGTTGTACATACTGTTTACATTTTCTAAATTTGAGTTGATTTCCAAATTTAATTTTGGGCTAAAAACTCTAAAAACGTCGGGTAACTAAGTGGGGAATAGCTGCTCACTCGGCTTACGACATGTTTTCAAGGTATAAGTTCTTTAGTGTCATTTTTAGTTTTTTTTCCCACCCCTCGGTTTATGGAGTGGGAATTTCTTCTGATTGCGTCATTTCCTGATAATTGCCTATTTGTACTTTTTACGTGTGGGCCTTTCGTTACCAGAATTTTATTGTGACTTGGTTTACAAATTTAAGGACTTTATAGTTGGAAATGATTTTTCTTTTCAGTTCAGAAAATTCATGAAACGTTACAGATGTATAGGTTATAACTTGAATGTTATGCGACAGTCTGCATGCTTAGTTTGTAACCCAATCATGGTTGATAACTTTGCTGCCTTTTTTAATTAAACACCGGTGAGTCGGGCGTCAGACTCTATAATGACCCCGACATAAAGCTATTCATTTTGGTTGGTTGGGGCCGGAGCTTCTTGTCTGTTGCTTGACCCATCGGGGTTCAACTGATGTTTTTCTTTCGCTCCGGGTTTTAGTAAGTTATTGGGCGCCCATGGATATGCATCGTCGGGCAGCATACTGAATCTGCTCAGTCCTCGATTTTGATTCATCAGAGTGGTTATCATGATTTATTTGTTTGTCCTGCATGATTCGTCGACTAGTTGGAGATTCACCACGAGGACCGAACAACTAATTTAATGTTGTGAACCACTGCAGAAGATGAGTTAAGCCCCCAGTAATTTTATATTACTGATCGTTCAAAGGCGATACGTCTGCTGTGGTTCTATTTTTTTTTTTTTTTTTTTTTTTTTTTTTTTTTTGGAGTCGAATTTTCGTGCTGTTTGAACCTTATGTAAGCTTTCTTATTTTCTTTAAGTTCGGGTTACTGAGTAGTCGCCTATTGGGAAATATCTGCTCGCTCGGCTGACGATATGTTTTCTAAGTATTAGAACCTAATTGTCAATTTAGTTTTTCCCACCTAGGTTTTTGGAGTGGAAATTTCTTTCTGATTGTGCCTTTTCCTGATCATTGCCTACTTCTACAGTTTTATGGGAACAGTTATGTGATAAAGATGATGTGACTTTTACTCCTACTCCAAAAGACCACATCCTTCCACGGATCGCCGTTTGTTTGGTTAAGTTGAATCAGATGTATTAGTGATAGGGCTTATCTGACAATCACAGTAAAAAACTGGACGAGCATTAGTCACAAACATAACAGCCATGTATCGGCCGGGGATCAAAATAAGATCAAATAAGAGAAGAAAATATCATTATGTTGACATGTGTTATCATAATACAAAAATGTGAAATTTGGAAAAGGTAGAATTTCAGGTCACGAAAACTCATTACAAATCCAAATTGTACCTAAAATCTCATAGTCACTCAATTACTCTGCATGTTGTAAGTGATTTTAGTCATGTATTTCTTTTGTTAAATTTGCAGAAACCATCGGGTATGGTAAATCTGGACAAGATCCGACAGTGGAAGATACTAGCACTGTAAAATTTGTATTCTTTGCCTTGTCACACAGCTCCATTGATGACGCTATTAAGGGGCTTGAAACCCTCATAGATGACAACGTCTCGACTGAGGTTGTTAAGGACGATTGTATTAAGCTATTTGATAAACAACAGGTAAAATATTTTACATTGACAACACTATTTATGTAATAGTAAAACACGATATTCAAACATAATGCATAATATCAATGGTTTACTATCATAGTGTCTGCAATAAAAATATTTACAACCGCCGTTTCAGCCTACCTGAACCGACGGCTTATGTGGAGGTAATAGGATGTTACTCGAGCCGGCGTCCGTCCGCGTGCTCACATTTTCAAAGTAAGTTATTGGACGCCCAGGGACCTCCATCGTCGGACAGCTTACTCAATCTGTGAGTCCTCGTTTTTGATTCATCATGGAATTTATCATGATTTATTTGTTTATCCATGATGATTCATTGACTAGTTAGAGATTCACTACGAGGACCGAACTACTAACTAAATGTTATGAACCACTGCAGAAGCTGAGGGTTAGTTTAGGATCCTGTAAAACCTGTTTAAGCCCGCCTGTATTTAATATTACTGATCGTTCCAAGGCGATACTTCTGTGGTGGTTCTTATTATGTCTCCCCACGACAGGGTCGGGAGACATATTGTTTTTCCCCGTGCGTCTGTCTGTCCGTCCGTCCGTCCGTGCGTCCGTCTGTCCGTCACAAATCGTGTCCGCTCTATAACTTGAAAACCGTTAAAGATTTTTCAATGAAACTTGGTACACTTGTAAACCACGACGAGACGATGTGTCATCTACAAGAACCATTACTCTAGCTTGAGTATTTTTGGAGTTATTTCCCTTTCATTATTTTCCATATAATTTCGTGTCCGGTCTATAACTTGAAAACCGTTTAAGATTTTTGAATAAAATTGGTACACTTATTAAGCATGATCAGACGATGTGTCATGCACAAGAACCATAACTCTGGCTTGAGTATTTTTGAGTTATTTACCTTTGATTATTTTCCATAAATTTCGTGTCCACTCTATAACTCAAAAACCGTAAGAGATATTTTAATGAAACTTTGTACACTTATAAAGCACGATGAGATGATGTGTCCTGTTAAAGAACCATAACTCTTGCTTGCATATCTTTGGAGTAATTTCCCTTTGATTATTTTCCATACAATTTTGTGTCCACTCTATAACTTGAAAACCGTAAGAGAAATTTCAGTGAATCTTGGTACACTTATAAAGCACGATGAGACGATGTGTCATGCTAAAGAACCATAACTCTTGCTTGCATATATTTGGAGTTATTTCCCTTTGATTATTTTTCATACAATTTTGTGTTTGCTCAATAACCTAAAAACCATTAGAGATTTTTCAATGAAACATGGTACACTTATAAAGCATGATGAGACGATGTTTCATGCACAAGAATCATTACTCTGGCTTTCATATCTTTGGAGTTATTTCCCTTTGATTATTTTTCCATACAATTTCATGTCCGCTCTATAACTTGAAAACCATAAGAAATATTTCACTTATAAAGCACGATGAGATGATAAGTCATGCTAAAGAACCATAACTCTTGCTTGCATATCTTTGGAGTTATTACCCCTTGATTATTTTTCATACAATTTTGTGTTTGCTCAATAACTCAAAAATCATTAGAGATTTTTCAATGAAACATGGCACACTTATAAAGCATGATGAGACGATGTGTCATGCACAAGAATCATTACTCTTGCTTTCATATCTTTGGAGTTATTTCCCTTTGATTATTTTCCATACAATTTCGTGCCCGCTCTATAACTTGAAAACCGTAAGAGATATCTCAATGAAACTTGGTACACTTGTTAAACAGAATGACAGGATATGTGATGCACAAGAACTATAACTCTTGCTTGCATATTTTGGACATGCACGTAGAAAGGGGGGAGACATCAGTTTTCACATAGAAAACAAATTCTAGTTGTTTTATGTCTTGGTGTTTAAAATTTTATGACCGGAACGCGCGAGTCAGCAATGACGACGTAATGACGACGTCGTCAGCAATGACGACGTAAGAATTCTATAAAATCCTAAAATCGAGACGTCAAGGCGTATCATACGACGTTGCGCCAAAATTTTGATGGCGTAACGTTTTGTAAATTTTTACGTCAGAGCTAGAAAAGTTGTTGAATTTTAGCTAACCTGAGCCGAAGGCTCACAGGTGAGTTTATAGTATACCCATGCTCCGGCGTCCGTCCGTCGTCCGTCCGTCCGTCGTCCGTCGTCCACAATTTCAAAGATCTTCTCCTCTGAAACCACTTGGTCAATCAAAGCCAAACTTCATGTGGAGCATCCTTAGGAAGGGGGAACGAAAGTTTATATAAATGGTCCAGGTCACATGACCAAGATGGCCGCCATGGCTATAAATAACAAAAACCTTTAAAAATCTTCTGCTCCAGAACCATTGAGCTAATTTCCATGAAACTTGGTATGTAGTATCGGGGACGCAGGCCCATGATAATTTATATAAATCATGACCCTAGGATGACCTTGACTTATTTTACGGCAAGGTCAACTTATGTCGCCAATGCATTTGAATGGGAAAAAATGATAAATGCTATTTAATGGGTAAAATTTACTGGGAATAGGCAAATGGACAGAAGATTAATGTTAATGGAAATTTTTAGTCCCTGGGAGGTTGTCTGCCCCTGCCCCGGGGCTATATACATGTATATGACCATAGTATTCAAACATCTTCTTCTCTGAAACCACCAGGCCAATCAAAGCCAAACTTCATGTGGAGCATCCTTGGGAAGAGGGAATGAAAGTTTATATAAATGGTCAAGGTCACATGACCAAGATGGCCGCCATGGCTATAAATAGCAAAAACGTTTGAAAATCTTCTTCTTCAGAACCACAATGCCTATGATTTTGAAACTTGGTGTGAAGCATCTGGGAATAGAGCACTACAAAGTTTATATAAATCATGATCCTGGGATGACCTTGACCTATTTTACGGCAAGGTCAACTTAGGTCGACCATGCATTTGAATGGGAAAAAATAGGAAAATGTCATGTAATGGCAGAAAACTTGCTAGGAATGAGCAAATGGACAGAAGATTTATGCTTATGAAAATAGTTTAGGCCCAGGGGTTGTGCCCCGGAGCTATATACATGTAGATGACCATAATATTGAAACAGCTTTTTTTCAGAAACTGCTTAGCCATTCAAAGCCAAACTTTATGTGGAGCATCCTTAGGAAGAGGAAATGAAAGTTTATATAAATGGTCAAGGTCACATGACCAAGATGGCCGCCATGGCTATAAATAGCAAAATTTTCTAAAAATCTTCTTCTTCAGAACCAGAAGGCCTATGATTTTGAAACTTGGCATGAAGCATTAAGGAACGGAGGTCTACAAAATTTGTATAAATCATGACACTGAGATGACCTTGACCCTTTTTCACGGCAAGGTCAACTGAGATCGCCCATGCATTTGAATGGAGAAAATTGTTAAAATGTAATTTGAAGGACAAAACTTGCAGTTAATTGGTAAATGGACTGAATTTTTATGATTTGAAAAATACATTGACTCCAGGAGTTATTCTGACCCTGCCCTAGGGTTATATACATGCATTGTACCATTCTAGTCTAAAAAGTTTATTGGTACATGTACATTTATATATCTCAGGTCTCAGGTGAGCGTTTACAGGACCATTGGTCCTCTGGTGTTACTTTTGTTTCTGTGATGACAAGCGAACATCTGACACTTATGAAACAGTTATTGTTTTACAAAATAAAACAAAACTAACACTAGTTGCCATTCTGATTTGGATTCTGGCTTTATATTTCTTGCATTATAAATACAATGTACGCAAGTGACGTCACTTAAACGAGATATGGAAGCTTTGGTTAAATCGAACGATTATTTCTGTGATAAATATCAACAGAAAAGGGCGAGGATTAGAGCTCTGTAAAATCGATTTAAGCCCCCCAGTAATTCGTTACTGACCGTTCCAAGGCGGTTCTGTTGATGTTTATATTCATGTTGCGTGTTTTGTCCGTTTGTCTGTCTGTTGTGCTCGTCGGAGTGTTTTTGCTTAATATGGTCGAGTTGCTGCCTTTCATGTTGGGCTCTTGTTTAGTTTCGTGAATGATCATCTTGATGAACCAGTGGAAATGCTCTCCTTCCCGGCTAGTACCTTTGGGTCGAGGATTTTGGCTTTATCTGCAGCAACATTTGTAATACATGTGTTTGCCAGTTGGGATCTTGGTTTATTTTTATTCTAATCCGTTTTTAATAGTCTATAATACATTTTCGCTATACTGATAGATATGGTAATTTCGCTGTCCCAGTAAAAATGTTTTTTATTAATTATAATGATGATCGCCAAATTTCCGATGTATTTGGTTGGGATTTTAACTTAATTTTATCAAAAGTTTTTGTTACATGTGTTCGCCAGTTGAACACTATTTTTGTTTTTATTTAATTTTCTTTCTTTATGATTTCGGGACGTCCCCAAGAGAAGTGGTTTTCGGCGTTGTCTCAGATAGAGTGGTTGGTCTTCATCATACATGTCCCCAGTTAGATTGACAATCGGTGTCCCAGGAAAAGTGGTTTATCTTCATTATACTACTGTTTATTGTACCTACCTCTCTGTCGTGCTCGTTTCCTTTTGTTCCTGTTGAAACTTGGGCGGATGGCTACCTTGTTGGGAAAGAGCTAGTCATTCTGCTCTTCGAGTGTGTTGTCGGAAAATGTTTTGTTGTGTTCTATGTATTTTCTTTCCCAGTTGGTGTCTATGTTGGGACTTTAAATTTAATTGCATCGATTCCTGGTCCCTCTATTCTTACTTTAGGTGCTGGATTTTAGCTCACCTGAGCCGTTAGGCTCACAAGGTGAGCAGCTAATAGGATGGCCATGATCCGTCGTCCGTCCGTCGTCCGTCCGTTCACAATTTCAAAGATCTTCTCCTCTGAAACCGCTTGGCCAATCAAAGCCAAATTTTATATGAAGCATCTATAGAACTGGGGAATCAATAGTCACATGACCAAGATGGCCACCACGCCCATATATGGTAAAAACCTTGAAAAATCTTCTTCTCAAGAACCGGTGAACCGATTTCAATGAAACTTGACATGAAGCATCTATGAAGTACTAAAACGTATATATAAATCATGACCCTACGATGACCTTATCTATTTTACGGCAAGGTCAATTTTGGAAACATTGGCTTTTACATGGGAAAAAGTGAAAACTATGGATTTTTTTTAAAACTGTTGCAGCCTGAGACCTGAAAAGTGGTAGATGCACACAACTAATGGATGAGATGAAGGTATATGATTAATTTAGGTCAAGGTCATCTCTTGACCTTGGCCGGTCTGTCGTCCATACACACTTTTCAAAGATCTTCTTCTCTGAAACCACTTGGCCAATCAACGCCAAATTTTATAAAGAGCATCTATAGGAAGTGGGAACCAATGTATACATAAATAATCCAGGTCACATGACCAAGATGGCCGCCATACCCATATATGAATAAAACCCTTCAAAAATCTTCTTCTCCGGAACCGTTGGACTGATTTCAAAGAAACTTGACATGAAGCATTGATGGCTAAAGTACTAGTATGTATACATAAATCATGACCCTGTGATGACCTTGACCTATTTTACGGCAAGGTCAACATAGGTCGCCAATGCATTTGAATGGGGAAAACTTTTTAAATGTCATATAAAATGAAAGTCTTGCAGGAAATAGGTAGTAGGACTGAATATTAATGATTCTGAAAACAATTGGACCCCAGGGGCTCATCTGCCCCCACCCGGGGGCATTATACATGTATATTACCATAGTATTCAAACATCTTCTTCTCTGAAATCGCTTGGCCAATCAAAGCCGAATTTTATGTGAAGAATCTATAGAATGGGGGAATCAATTGTTCTGTGCTGTTGGCGCCTTATGTAGGTTTTCATATCTTTAGTTAAGTTTAGGTAACTGAGTGGCCACCTATTGGGAAAATAGCTGCTCATTCGGCTTACGATGTGTTTTTATGGTATAAGTACCTGATTGTTAATTTAGTTTTTTCCCACCTCTGTTTTTGGAGTGGGAATCTTTTTCTGATTGCGCCATTTTCTGACCTTTGCCTACCTGTACTACTTACTTTAAACATATTTAAAATTGCTAATTCTTTACGCAATGGGGTTGGGCTTCAGGTTTTACAACATTTATTACAGTCCGCCCCCTTCAACACATATACAACAGCAAACGTATATAATGTGTAAAATGTGTTTTGTACTATCCTAGAGTTTGGGATTACATCCAAACCAGGAAGAATTTTTCACAGTAGAAGAGTTTTTTTTATGACTAGAAATGTGTGTTTGTCAAACACAGTGCTCCAACTGTATGCTTGCCCTTAACCTGGCATAGCATATTTGTTAAACAGAATGCAGGCCTTTTGCAATCAAGTTAAAACGGAATCAAAATTTTAAATTTCCGTAACTCTATCAAAATATTACCTAAAGTCTTTAAAAGTTAATCAGGTAATCTACTTCTCTGTCCCAATAAGTATATAAAATATGAAGGCTCTTGCGCCTTTTCCTGATCTTTGCCTACTTGTACCTATTTAATGTCACGATTGAAAAATCGCACCTAATCAGGACCTCTTGCCAAAATTTGACGTTCTGATACGTTATAATGCGAGTCGCTGCGTTTTGATATGATCTGTTCTGATCTGATACGATAGGGTGGCGATCGGTCAAAATTTGATGACACTATATTGGCCCCGGATAGATACGATAAGTTGCGTTCCGATAGGATTACTACGATTAAGTCCCCGATTCTAATACTTGACCGCGATATGATACGAACTGATACGCGTAGATGCGTTCTGGTACAAGCCTCAAGAACTGATACGATGAGTTGCGATAGTTTACGATTGTTGGCTTGACTTCTTGGTGATTATGGTCACGATTGTCTCACGATGAGACCGCAATTGGTATATATTCTTCGAAAACAAACACATAACTCATTACGTTTTTAATCTCTGAAGACGAAACAACATTGATCATGGCCGGAGCTGAGAATGATGAGAATGCGACATTTACATAGTAAATGTATGCTTATTATAAAGCCTAATCTTTCCCTTGTTACCCCTGCCTCTGCTGCCATTTCCTGGCATCCTTCAGATATCTAATTAATACTGAAAATGTTCATATTGATGTTTACTTTTCTATTGTTGATCAAAGAATAAAACTCATTTATCTTGCCCGATTGATAATTCGTAACAGATCGTAAGCATCCGTCTCAAAAGCGTGGCTTGTCGGGTCTCATCGCATTTACTCGTATCAGATCGTATCCTTTCGCGAGTCATTCGCATCGTCTCGTAGTTAATCGGCCCAGGCAATTTTTCTCGAATCGTGACCGACCGTAACAATTCGTAGGATCGTAGATCGCAACTCATCTCAACAGATCGCTGTGTTTTGGTCGATCCCGATCTACGCGATTTAGGAACAAGATGAGATACGATTTGTTGCGATGTGTTACGATCTGATGCGATGGTCACGATAGTCCAACCAATCTGGGAAATCATGGAAAAATTTTGGCAGCCAAACATTTGCCACTATTAGCCCGATTATCATGATTGACATCAAGATGAGTAGTAATGGGCGGCACTATAGGCCAAAACTTATAGGCAGAATTGGCCTATAAGTTTTGGCCTATAAGTTTTGGCCTATAGGTGCTTGCCCTGGGTCTCAATTTTAAAAATGAACTAGCTATTTGCACATCTGCTCATCTGCACATCTGCTCATCTGCACATCTGCTCATCTGCTCATCTGCACATCTGCTCATCTGCTCATCTGCACATCTGCTCATCTGCACATCTGCTCATCTGCACATTTGCACATCTGCACATCTGCTCATCTGCACATCTGCTCATCTGCACATTTGCACATCTGCACATCTGCACATTTGCACAATTGCACATCAGCACTTCTGCACATTTGCACATCTACACATCTACACGTCTACACATCTTTAGAGACTATGAGATAACTAACATAGTCAAGTTTTCTGTAGGCAAGTTCCATTGCGAAATTAAGAAAGGGCCTTTTTCCTCTAGTGTTCCTGGGTAGACTTCTCACATTGTATTAATCTCTGGACTTGTCTGGGACAGTTGTGTGTGGGTATGTAGTAGATTATGTTGCTATACAGCTGAATGCATCTGAAGAGTGTCTCTACTCTATTAGAGGCATGACTCTATAGCTTCCTTAGAGGCTTTAAAGTGGTATGCGTTTCACTGTCTCTTGGTCTTGTATCTCAAGATCTCAACTAGTCAAAATGCATAACTTTATAGCGTTTTCCTAATATATTGAGGCTTTTCAATGTTCTCGTATCTCGAGAACGTTGATAAGTGTCAAAAACTCAGCTAGTTATTGTCAAACTTTAAACCCTTTACTACTACCTCCTGAGAGGAGAAATGAAAACCCAAGACTAAATAATATTTTCAACATTTTTATTTGTCCCGCTAACTGTAAATGCACGATGAAACAGAGGATTAGGACCGTCCCTCTGTTCTCGTTTACAAGTGTTTTCCCTGAATATAGCTACTCTTTGGTTTATTGTTAATACTGTTCATATGTGTTTTATGTGGCAACAATGATGTCTGTTCCTCGGCCACTTCGTAGCTTGGTGGGTCATAGTCATTCAGTTTCTTCTCAATCAAGAATTTTCGTTTCTTGATGGCGTACAGTCTTGATTCGTCCTCGTCATAATCTTCTTCATCCCTCAATCGTTTAGCTGTTTCCTGTATTTTCTTTTTGACTGGATCTTTTCTTAGTGCAGCTGAGAGATCAGTCAGATACTTGTAGCGGGATACGAACTCTGACAGATACTTTGGCTTTAGTTCATCATATGCTATCTCTTCAGCCTCTTGTACGTCTTTGCCAGGATTTTCATGCAGGGCCTTTTCAACCGTTTCGTTGAAAGTGTCTTGCATCTTATCTGTCGTTATGTTCATCAAAACATCCCATGGTTTTATTTTCTGAGGTTCCTCCTCCTCATCATCAATATCATCCTCATCCTCATCATTATCTTCATCATCATCATCATCATCATCATCATCATCATCATCATCATCATCATCATCATCATCATCATCATCATCATCTTCTTCTTCTTCTTCTTCTTCTTCATCATCATCATCATCTTCATCTTCTTCTTCCTCATCTTCCTCACTTTCTTCAGATTCATCCTCTTCTTCCTCATTGACTTCTTCTACATCTTCAAGATCAGGGTTTCTGAAGATGTCTTTTCCATCGTTCAGTGATCTTCTTTCAGACATAACACTTTCTTCATCACTGTCTAACATGTTAACTTCAGCACCTCTGCAGATACCACTGTCCTTGTGTCTTCTCAAATTGTATGATCTGGAAAATACTCGATCGCACTGACGGCACTGATATCGACCCATAGCTGGTTAGTCGAAGAATACTGAGATTCATCCTGAGTCTGTCTCTTTAATACCATCGCTGGAGTTGTTGTTGTTCTAGTTCTTCTCAAATTTGGTTTCTTTGTAATCCTCTGACGTTTAGCTGTTGATTTCTTCTTTTTCTCTGACAGTTCTTTTAACAGTTCAGCCTGACACACTCTGCAATACTTCGATGGTCTGCCCTCTCTAAGCCTTTTGCTCAAAGCTGTATTCAACCTTTTCATAAGGTTTCTGATCTGTGCATAACTTGCATGAGATCCACTCGGTTTCTGTATCACAGGCGTTTTCTTAGATTCTTCCATAGCCTTGCAGGATTGTTTTGTCTGTTTTTCTAAAGAAGTCATCTCTTAAACGTGTAGTACAAAACTGATAATTTTACAAACTCTTAGATTGTATTTATACTAGTTTTTCTTTCTACGAAAGTGTAATTTTAAAATCGTTTTGCCTGTTACAAAAGGAACACTCATACCATTTTCTGTTTTAATGTAATGTGCACTTGGTCTACAATAGATTTTGAAACAGAAACATAGTGCAGAGTTTTAAATTCTTTATAGAAGAAATATGAATCTGATTTACTTTGAAATGGAACAACTCGTAAAATAGGTGCTACAGTATCACCAATAAAAGTGAAACTTGCAATGTCAGAATAAACATAGAAGTTGCTAAAATTGTGATTCAACTTTGCATTGAACTTAAACACATTTTGCTCATTACCTATAGGCTTTTCGACAAATGATGAATCTAATCCTAAGATCTGAGCAAATGGTTTTGGAAATAAAAGCCTAACCAGCCTTTCG
The DNA here is from genome assembly GCA_964017185.1 of Rugalucina vietnamica. Lineage (NCBI taxonomy): Eukaryota > Metazoa > Mollusca > Bivalvia > Lucinida > Lucinidae > Rugalucina > Rugalucina vietnamica. The sequence goes on from OZ024881.1 coordinate 53,099,049, forward strand.
TTTTGGGCTGATATTTTGAAACGTTGACTCAAATGATCATTTGTCATATTAATGTGAGCATTGAATTTTTTCAGTATGCCTTTTTCAAAGTTGTCAATGGAGTTCTGCATTTCTTCAGCTAGATATTCAGGTGACTCATAATTTCCAGTTGGAATTGTTAGTTTGAAGTTATAGCAGTCGTTTTTTCTGCTACATATGTCTGTGATGTTTTGATTTCCAACTCTGCGTAAACTGGATTGGTCTAGGAAAGTCAAAAAGAAATAGTTGTTTTCTTCTGTTATATTGAGAACTTCAGATGGTGTTGCAATTTCAACCAAGGCAGCCTCCCAGCTTTCCACGTCAATTTTAATAGGATGATCCAATCTTACAGTAAATTCAGACTGTTTATTTGATGGGAACATGTTCATAGAACTGTCACTTAGTAATGTCATGTAAAAATCCTTCATGTCTGAAGAAGTACAGAATGTGTCAGTATTGAGTGAATGAATAATTCAGCTCTTGAAAATACTATATATCAGTTTAATTTATAATGTGAAACACAAACTATTTAAATACAAAACCTTTTGTCGATTTTCATTCATGTGTCATTTTCCGAAAATCATCTACTTTCAGTTTTATAATTTTCTGAAAATGCTAACCTACTTTTGTTTTTCTCAGAAAAAACCAATATCGATAGTTCCCTTTGAACGTAAAAATATATCAACTATAAAATTAATAAAACTTTTCTGTGCATATTCAAGCAAAATGTGTTTATTAATTTTCTTTTTAATTAGAAAATGTGATATTTAAGTAAATTGTATTACATTCAATAAAATAATTGCAACACTTTTCTTACTTTTGATATGAAAATGGATTTCAATATGCAAATTTCCATTCACAAATTTTTATAATCTTTGAAAACTTCACTTATATAAAATTTTAATGGCCTATACTAATCTGTGAATAATAATAAAACAAAGAGGCATTTTACTTTAAGTTTCTATGTTTGTGTAGATGTGGATGCTTATGCAAAATCAAATAAGTCTACCCAGGAACACAAGAGGAAAAAGGCCCTTTCTTAATTTCGTAATGGAACTTGCCTACAGAAAACTTGACTATGTTAGTTATCTCATAGTCTCTATAGATGTGTAGACGTGTAGATGTATAGATGTGCAAATGTGCAGAAGTGCTGATGTGCAATTGTGCAAATGTGCAGATGTGCAAATGTGCAGATGAGCAGATGTGCAGATGAGCAGATGTGCAGATGAGCAAATGTGCAGATGTGCAGATGAGCAGATGTGCAGATGAGCAGATGTGCAGATGAGCAGATGTGCAAATAGCTAGTTCATTTTTAAAACTGAGACCCAGGGCAAGCACCTATAGGCCAAAACTTATAGGCCAAAACTTATAGGCCAAAACTTATAGGCCAAAACTTATGGGCCAATTCTGCCGCTACGCTTAACAGAATTGGCCCATAAGTTTTGGCCTATAAGTTTTGGCCTATAAGTTTTGGCCTATAGTGCCGCCCATTACTACTAAGATGTGATGCGATCTGATAAAATTGGATACGATAGTCCCGATTGGTCTACGATTAAGACCGCGATACCAATCGTGATCCGTGTGAAAGCTGCATAAATACTTTTTGTGATATCTTGCACACAAGAGTTTCAGATTTGTCTTCAAACTTAGGAAAGGGGCATTACCCGGACACGAAAAAATATAACAAACAGTTCTCAAACGTTAATCAGGTGATCTTCTTCTAAACCCCGATCACTATACCAAATATAAAGGCTCTAGCTCAAACACTTTTTGAGATATCTTGCACACAAGCTTTTCAAAATTTGCTTTCAAAGGGCATAATTCAGAAAAGGGACATAACTCAGACAATAGAAAAAATACGGGTCAACTATTTTTTCATGAACATGTATAGGAAATTTCAAAAATATAGCATGCACCAATCAAAATTTAACAGACAGACAGATGGACAGACACACATACAAGCCCAAAGCAATATGCCCAACTTTTCCAAAGTTGGGGGCATAACTACCCCCCAGAAGCGTGCTACCGGCTATGCTAAGGCAGTGGTTTGGGTGTGGTATTTACTTAATGTCATTTAGAGTATGTGTTATATGTTTTAATAGTTTGTCTCTTCTGTTGTTTGCCATTTTCGCAGATTCTGGTGAGGTAATTACCTCGATCGGGGAAGAGACGGCTGGTTACCTTTGAATACTTGCATTCTTGTAGTCGATGTTTGAAGATTTCTTTTCCTCTGGGTACTTGGGATACGCTGCGATATGTTATTGTGGATCTTTTATCGCAGACACTTTGAACTGGTTTCCAAATTTAATGTTGGGCTAAAGACCCATTTACACGAGGGCCTTTCGAAAGGTGACTTGGTTTTCAAATTTAAGTAACTTATAGTAAGGAAGCATTATTATTTTCAATTCAGAAAAGTCACTACGCGTTACAGACGTATAGGATATAACTTAAATGTTATGCGACAGTCTGCATGGTTAGTTTTAACCCAATCATGGTTGATAACTATACTGCCTTCTTTAATTGCACGCCGGTGCCTCGGGCGTCAGACTCTATGATGGCCCCGACATAAAGCAATTCATATTAGTTGGTTGGGGCCGGAGCTTCTTGTCTGTTGCTTGGCTCACAGGGTTCAACTGGTGTTTTTCTGTTGCTCCGGAGTTCGCCAAGGGATCTCCGTCGTCGGGCAGCTTACTAATTCTGTGAGTCCTCGTTTTTTATTCATCATGGAGTTAATCATGATTTATTTGTTTGTCCATGATGATTCATTGACTAGTTCGAGATTCACCACGAGGACCGAACAACTAACTAAATATTGTGAACCACTGCAGAAACCGAGGGTGAGATTAGGTACCTGTTAATAAAAATTAAAACTGAGAACCGGTTTAAGCCCGCCAGTAATTTTATATTACCAATCGTTCCAAGGCAATACTAATCTGTGGTGTTGTTTTTTATTGTTTTATGTCTTGGTGTTTATTTTTTGGTGCTGTTGGTGCCTTATGTATGTTATTCATAATTTTTGTAAAGTTTAGGTAACTAAGTGGCCACCTATTTGGAAAATAGCTGCTCATTCGGCTTACGATATGTTTTCATGGTGCACCTGATTGTTAGTTAAGTTTTTTCCACCTCGGGTTTTGGAGTGGAGTCTTTGTTGTTTTTTGGAGTGGGAGTCTTTGTTTGATTGCGCCTTTTCCTTATCGTTGCCTACTTGTACCTTTCATATAGCTACTTTTCTATGAATGTTATACAGACAGTCCCAAATAAAACATCAAATACACTATAAAAAGAGCTGAGAGATCATTATCCTTTTAGAAAAGCTTAAACTTGTACTTTGGAATACGGAATGTACTACTTGGGCCTAAAAAAAATAAGAATGTTTCCGGTAACATGCCAGAAAAAAAAATGGGTCGATAGGTCGGGATTTTTTTTTTTTTTTTTTTTTTGAGGGAAGCCTTACCATGTAAAATACCTGAACAGATAACAGTTTAATCAGAATTAAACTGTTTTCTCCTCCAGTGCACATGCACAGCTTCTTAGTTAAATTTTTTTATTCATTTGCCGGTCCGGTACTTGAAAAACACGATCTTTTTTCGATTTTCGAGTTTTTATTTTCTATTTTCGGAAAACAGGAAAAAAAATATTAGAGTCGGGGAGTTTTTGACAGGGTCGGTCGGGTTACCGGAAACATTCTTTTTTTTTTTTTTGGCCTTGTTATATATATTTCACAGGTCGATTTTTTGTACGACGCCGCTGCCACAAAAGGGGTCAAATTGCAAGTCACTCAAACGAATGGACGTATTACGATATCTGGAATTTCTGAAAATGTCCAACGTTTCAAAGACGATATTTATAAGTAAGTACAGTCTCCATACAGAGACATCTTTTGTAAATAAACATCTTTATATTGATCAGTGATGGATAGTGGTTGCGATTCATCTAAAACGATATGCGCAATTATTTTGAAACAGCCATTTTTGTCGATTTTGGATTGTGACGTCCCTCGTCGATACGAGCAGTTCTCTACGTTTTTGTGTTTGCTCATTCGTGTTTGTGTTAATGTATTTATTAATTGTTTGGTAACATATGTAAATGAATGAAACACCTTTCGGGAAAAACTGTTATTGCTATCTTTATACCGGTTCTAACGTGAATAGGCCAAAACATTCTGTCATACGTGTAATAACTTTGTTAATAGACATGACATGGCTACTGCCATGATGATTCATTGACTAGTTAGAGATTCACCACGAGAACCGAACAACTAACTAAATGTTGTGGACCACTGCAGAAGCTGAGGGTTAGATTAGGCGGCACCTGTAAAATCGAATTAAGCTCGCCAGTAGTTTTATATTACTGGTCGTCCCACCTCGATTATTCTGTTGTGGTTCTTATTATTTTATGTCTTGGTGTTATTTAGCTCACCTGAGCCGAAGGCTCAAAGGTGAGCTTATATGATGGCCATGATCCGGCGTCCGTCCGTCGTCCGTCGTCGTCATTCCACAATTTCTCCTCTGAAGCTGTGTGGCCTAAACTTTTGATATTTGGCATAAAGCATCCACAGGAGGGGGGGACCAAAAATAATGTTTTTTGTTCAGATCGGATAAGAACTCTGGTTGCCATGGCAACTTATACGTCCCTTAGACTTATAATGGAAAAAAGTGGAAATTGCAAATTTGTGCTTTCTCATTGGAGATATTTGAGTTTTATTTTTAGAGAAATGTTTATTGAGTAGTGGTCTACGTTTCAGATGACCTTCATCCTGATCGCTTATTTTGATTGGTTGCTGGGGCCCCAAAAAAGACAATTTTCGAAAAAATCTTTAAAAATATTCTCCTCAGAAACTGTTTGCTTTATGAAGCTGATACTTTGCATACATGTTCCTGGCATTAGCCTTTACAAAAAATATGGTTTTTGTTCCAGTCAGATAAGAACTTTGGTTGCTATGGCAACTTTCAGTTTCCATAGACTTATAATGGGAAAAGTGAAAATTTGCTATTTCTGCAGTCTCATTGGAGATATTTGAATTTTATTTTTAGAGAAATGTTTATTGAGTAATGCACTATGTTTCAGATGACCTTCATCCTGATCGCTTATTTTGATTGGTTGCTGGGGCCCCAAAAAGGGCAAATTTTCGAAAAAATCTTTAAAAATCTTCTTCTCAGAAACTGTTTGCTTTATGAAGCTGATACTTTGCATACATGTTCCTGGCATTAGCCTCTACAAAAAAGGTTGTTTTTTGTTCCAGTCAGATAAGAACTCTGGTTGCTATGGCAACTTTCAGTTTCCATAGACTTATCATGGGAAAAGTGAAAATTTGTTATTTCTGCAGTCTCATTTTTATTTTCAGAGAAATGTTTATTGAGTAATGCACTACGTTTCAGGTGACCTTCATCCTGATCGCTTATTTTGATTGGTTGCTGGGGCCCAAAAAAGGGCAAATTTTCGAAAAAAAATCTCTTCTCAGAAACTGTTTGCTTTATGAAGCTGATACTTTGCATACATGTTCCTGGCATTAGCCTCTACAAAAAAGGTTGTTTTTTGTTCCAGTCAGATAAGAACTCTGGTTGCTATGGCAACTTTCAGTTTCCATAGACTTATCATGGGAAAAGTGAAAATTTGTTATTTCTGCAGTCTCATTTTTATTTTCAGAGAAATGTTTATTGAGTAATGCACTACGTTTCAGGTGACCTTCATCCTGATCGCTTATTTTGATTGGTTGCTGGGGCCCAAAAAAGGGCAAATTTTCGAAAAAAAAATCTCTTCTCAGAAACTGTTTGCTTTATGAAGCTGATACTTTGCATACATGTTCCTGGCATTAGCCTCTACAAAAAATGTTGGTTTTTGTTCCAGTCAGATAAGAATTCTGGTTGCTATGGCTACTTTCAGTTTCCATAGACTTATAATGGGGAAAAGTGAAAATTTGCTATTTCTGCAGTCTCATTGGAGATTTTGCAGAAATGTTTATTTAGTAGTCCTCTATGTTTTATATGTCTTTTGCCCTAATACCTTATTTTGATTGGTTGCTTGGACCCCCCAAAAGGTAAATTTTCATTAATTATTTGAGTATTAGAGGTCAAGTTTACTTTTTACATTGACCAACATGACCTTAGCTAAAGGTCGCGCAAGACCGAATCTCAGGTGAGCGATTTCAGGACCAATGGTCCTCTGGTTTTGTGCTGTATGCGCCTTATTTTGTTTTCATATTTTTGGTTAAGATTAGGTAATTGAGAGGCCACCTTTTGGAAAATATACTTAGAAAAACAGTTGAGGGATATGGTTTTTGTTTCGATTTCATTGCTAAAGGTATAATTTTTTCTTCCCAATTAATTAATAGATATGTAGCAGAACCATCACTGTGCAAAGATTCTCTAAAATTTTCGCGTTGCCTGGAAGCACTTCTCGCAGACTTGCAGAAATGATGGAACACCCCTAAAATTAAAGTTATCACGGCTCCCTACTCTATCCAAATCTTTCATTCACCCCCTCTTACTGGTTCAACCAAATGCAAAACTGTTTTGATAATCGAAATGGCGACACTTTTATGTCTAAAACGCACTTTGGGTAAATTTCAGAAATCTGTGATTTTTGGTGAAAAACACATTTTTTAACCAAAAAATTTTTTTTCGTTTAAAATGTTTTCCTTTGCACTGTGAGTATGAAACTGAAATCCGTTTTTGAATGCGCGCTCTGGTTTTCTAAAAACAGCGTTTTTTAAAATGTGTTGTCAAATTTTTAATCACGTAATGCAAATTCCCATTAAGGTAATGTTCAGTTCTTTAGCAAAAGTTTTGAAACGCTGTAAAATCTAAACTAATGCCCATAGCTCAAATCGGTTTTCTGTACCAAACTCGCAGCTTAAAGGGCAACGTTTTAAGCGAAAAAAAAATTTTTGGTAAAAAATCGTGTTTTTAACCAAAAATCACAGATTTCAGAAATTTTCCCAATATGCATTTTAGACATAAAAGTACCGGCATTTCGATTATCAAAACAGTTTCGCAGTTGAATGAACCAGTAAGAGGGGAGGAATGGCAGAATTGGGTAGGGTAGACAACAGTTGGAACTTCAATTTCAGGGGTGTTCCAACGTTTCTGCAAGTCTGCGAGAAGCGCTTCCAGGCAACGCGAAAAGTTTATGGAATCTTTGCACAGTGATTGTTCTGCTACATATCTATACTGAGCAAAAATGAAAACGCTACACTTTTATCTTTTGCAAAAAACCTCGAAAAACGAATTTTATTTCATAATCGTTTTTCGCAAAAGATTTGCCAGGCTTCCAGCTACAGTTTACACTGTACATGGTTTTCAAGTGTGGTAGAATGACCGGTCAACCAAGCATAATGTCTATACATTGAATACTCGTGCAGCTACATGTACACTGATGTTTACATCGAAAACAAGCACTGAATGTTGAACCACTTGTGTGAGGGATTAAAAAACGAAGTTTTGACGTTTTGTGATAAACGGTTGAAATGCCGCGACTCTCCAAAGTTGACAGAGAACGTGCTCAGTTGGTATGCTGCAAGGTGGATTGAAGCAAACTGACGTCGCGCGACGGTTAGGGGTGCATCGAACGACTATTGCGAGGTTGTGGAGTCGGTTAAACACCACTGGATCAACTGATGACCGTCCCCGGCCCGGTCAACGTCGAGCAACAACCCCACGTCAGGATCGTTATATTCGACGTTTACATTTACGTCAACGCTTTCAGTTTGCCACCGTAACAGCACGAATTCTCCCTGGGCGTCGCAGAGTAAGTGCGCAAACAATTCGAAATCGACTACGTGCCGTGGGACTACGAGCACGACGCCCATTAAGAGGACCAACATTGACAGTCAATCACAGACAGAGACGCTTAAATTGGGCACAAATTCATTTACGTTGGCGTCGAAATCAGTGGAACAACGTGTTGTTCAGCGACGAATCGCGATTCATGTTAAAGGAAGTTGACGGAAGGTTACGTGTATACCGTAGAAGGGGAAAACGTTATCTTGATGATTGTGTTGAACGTCGTGATGCTTTCGGTGGCGGAAGCGTCATGATATGGGCGGGGATTAACTCTAGACATAAAACTGATTTAGTGTTTATCAATGGACGGCTAACGGGCGTAAGATATCGTGATGAAATTCTTAACCGCCACGTTGTTCCTTTCATTCGACGTCATGGCGGTGTTTTCCAGCAAGATAACGCTCGTCCCCACGTCGCCCGTGTGTGTATTGACTTCTTGCAACGTCAGTATATCGATGTCCTTCCTTGGCCGGCACTTTCTGCAGACATGTCCCCAATAGAACACCTTTGGGACATGTTGGGTCGACGTGTACGTCAACGCCGTCAGCAGCCAGCGACGTTGAATGAACTTCGCAACGCCTTAGTTTTTGAGTGGCAACGCCTTCTCCAACGATTGGTGAGACGACTGATTGGCTCTATGCGCCGCCGTTGTCAAGCTCTTATAGCGGCGCGAGGTGGTTACACACGCTACTAAACTGACATGGTCATTTTTGTGACCCTATCGTTTTAAAACGCTCGTTACACAGCTGTCTGTGCTTGAACAGAAACTGACGTCAGTGCAAAATGTAGCCAAAGGATGAAATTTAAATGTGTCATTAAATGAATTTCGATTGAATAAAATAAAGTGGTATTTATTTGGGTTATAATGTATGTGTAGCGTTTTCACTTTTGTTCAGTATATTAATTATTTGGGTAGAAAAAATATACCTTGAGCAATGAAATCGAAACAAAAACCATATCCCTCAATTGTTTTTCTAAGTATAGCTGCTCAGTCGGTTTATGATATGTTTTCATGGTTTAAGTACCTGATTGTTAATTTAGTATTTTCCCATCTCGTTTTTGGAGTGGGAATCTCTTTCTGATTGCGCCTTTTCCTGATCGTTGCCTACTCGTACATTTGTATTATACATTGATAAAAAGGGTTATACTTTTATTTTACAAGGATACCAAAATCATGCATAAAAAATAACTACCCATCAGATTTTACTTTAGAACTTTATAGTGAGAAATAATGTTAGATTGAGAAAAGCAATTTAACGGAAATTAATGTTATCAATGCCCTGTTGACTGTAAAACAAAGCGATATGTATGACGTCATGAAAATACGTACCACTATATTTTTTCATCTACTACTGGATCATTATGTCTGCATTTTTATGGATTTATATTAGAGCACACTAGGATGAATCAGTGTAATCGTTAAATGTATTTTAAGATCCGTAGACCATGTCTATATGTCAATACTTGCCCTTTGAATTTAATCTGCACCTTTTTTAAAATATCACGCCAATCTGACTGCAATTAACTAATTGAATTCAATTGAATAATTTCCATTCTTGCAGGAAGTACACATTTGTCACTAATTATATTTTTTTCGAAGTCGTTTTTCTTTAAATAATAGCATCATTGTCTTTAGACCAGGTCAGTATCAGAGAGTCATCTGTTTTAAAGCGATTTTATTACGTTCTCGAAGAGCCACGCATCGAAGATAAAGGCATCTCGAGAATTTCTGAACTAAAGAGCTAATAGAACAACACCGAACGTTTTATTTACATTCTATTGTATCAAAACGGATGTGTTCAACTTCTCTCATTATTAATCTAATATATGACCTTAGGTGTGTCGTCACATCTCTAGTATGCAACAAAGACTCCAGCTGCATTTGTGATTGCATTTGAGGCTATTATGTTGTGCTATTTCTTTTATATAATTTTAGGTTGATTCGAGAAGTAGAAAAAATCAACTACCAACAAAAAATCGCGAATATACAAAAAGAAGTGGTACAATGGTTCTATATAGAAATCACTGGCACAGGACAAGAACTAATGGAGTACGACACACAAACAAACGCTATCATCGAAGCTGCCTTTCAAGATCAAAATCCAAATGTACGGTTTAAGGATAAACAAGGCGCCCAATACATCATCGACTTCGACAGCATGATAGAATTTCCAGAACTTGACGAAGAAGATCAGGTGAAAGTTATTCGGCGAGACAAGATTAGTGGTAAGCTATTCACATACGAATGATACCACAGGCCCATTTTTGGGTATTTTGATATACAACAGTTTACTTAGATTTCCTAATATATGCTACAGTCTCATTAAGTTAAATATAAACATAATTTTGAAATAAATGTTTAAATAATTGCTGCTTGAACTGAGTGTTATTACGGCAAAAAGTGTGTATTGAAACTTTAAGGATGACACTCGTACATAACATTGGACTATTTGTCTCTGTGAATTTACCGCTCATTGTGTAGAAGGGTTAAAAGTAAGAAATGATAAAGAATAAAATATAAAAGTTAGATCCTTTGGAAGCAGTGAGACGTTCAAAGGGAGGTAGTGTGGGCCATATTGCACAATTTTGGCAATGAACTCCCATCACTGACCCCTTTCAAACATTTTACATACACGAATTTTCGATTATTTTAGTTTTACAGAGAGTCATCATATGCTTGAGTCATTTCGAAACAATTTGTTTTCTGATTAAAACTCCATTTGAATATTTTTACAGATATGAAGGCAGCTACAAAACAATGGAACCCACCAAGTACATGGGATCCAATGGGGACAGACGAATTTATCAAAGTTGTTAATCTATCCTCGTCTAGCTCCGAATACCAAAGAATAGAAAGTCTGTTCAACGCACCTGGCACCGGACACTCAATTGTGCAGGTACGGGTATTGAACATGTGGATTTTGTTTTGTGAACTCATTATGAATAGATTCTTTTGTTTGCTTCATATAAGTTTTTTTTTATTCTTGGCTCGTAAGTTCCGCACAAATTTAGAATTGGTTCAATTTCTGAATTGTCTTGCACATAGTAGGAATTCTTGTTTTGTCCACCAATCCCGAAATTGTTCTGGACAAGGCTTAAATTATGCACAATGTATGTGTACTGCTTTTGATCAGATATAAGATGTATGCAAAGTAGGAATTGTTTTAAGGTTATGCGATATCAGGAACTGGTGATTTCAGAACCAAGGTCAAGCCCTAAAACCCGAGGTAGGATAAATCAAATTCAAAATCAGGTATTAATACAAAAAGAAACCAGAGGGTCACTGGTCCTATAAACGCTCACCTGAGATCTGAGATATATACCAATAAACTTGTTTGACTATAACGATCATCTACATGTATATAGCCCCAAGACAGAGTCAGAATACCCCCTGGGATTAATTTCTTTTCAAAAATCATAAATATTCCGTCTACTTGTCCATTTCCTGTAAGTTTTTTTCCAACCGCTAAATCATTAAGGGAAGTATTCATTTTCATTGCAGTGCACCGTCCGTTTTCGCTTGAAGTCTTTAAAGGGCCTTTTTCTTTTTGTTTTACATTTTTCGAGCGACCCTCGTATGTACCACACAAAATTAGAATTGGTTCAAGTGGCATGGTGGGTTATCGACATATTCTGAGCCACTGGCTCCCTGTGCAATTTAAATCTTATGCTCAAACCTACTGATATATATATGTATATATCCAACGATTCAATAATATATACAAACGATCTGCAAGTCTCTCAGAAAGAAAACAAAACATCTTGATCGTGAGAAAATACGATCCAAACATTTCATAATACTTGTTTTATATACTCTTCGACATCAGAACGGCTGGTTCTCTGCTTATATTTTTAAAAACCATAGTTAACCCACATTTGGCAAATCGATTCGACATCATTATCAATTGGATAAGTCCACTTTCATTGTTAGGGTAGTTGATTTTTAATTTTTATCTCATTTTTCGATGAAATTGCTATTAGCAAACAGAATAGCCCCAGATGGGATGCCGCGTTCTGCTATGCTGTTTGCCTATGAGGCCCCCCACAGGGGGTCTTTGCTCCCTGCTCCCTGAAAAAATGACCTTGCTCCCCAGCTCCCTAAAATGTTTTTCCTCAGCCCCCTGCTCCCTGCTCCCTTAAACCCCAAAAAGTTATGCTTTCTCCTAAAATCCCTGAAAATAAATGACCCTTCTCCCCCAAATAGCCCTTCTCCCTGAATCCCCAAAACCCATGGAAGGGCCTCGCCTATGTCCCATAAAAATGACGACGGGCTTATCTGAGTTAATGTGTAATATTTAATTTAATAGATACAAAGAATCCAGAACAAAACCTTATACATGCAGTATGATGCGAAAAAGCAGTCGCTAGAGAAGCGAAACAAAGCAGGTACAATCAATGAAAGACAGCTTTGGCATGGTACTGCTCCTGACGCTGTGGACAGTATAAATACGCATGGTTTCAATCGAAGTTACTGCGGAAAAAATGGTACGATTTTCTGATTTTTTCATTTTTTTTATTTATTACAGTCACTGACTATAGTCAGAAAGTTCGCCCCCGCCCATTGGGGCCTGTAGAAATAGATGGGCTGCTTGTGCCTCCAGGCAAAGCTTGTTTCACTGTTGACTGACTACCTGATTACTGGTTAACTGCTCAGGTCTGAGCTTGCCCAGGAAAAGTGGTTTCAAGTCAAATCATCTGCACCAATAAGCCTTTATGGCTTGGTTGGATGGTTGTTATATTTCAAGCACTTGTTGGATGTCATGACATCCTCATTTTGGGTAAAAGTCCCATAAAGTGGAGGCAGCGTCCCGACATGACCTTGGCTGTTGACTGGGACGTAAAGCATCAACTCGAAATAGTCAGAAAGCTCTTATCGTAGAAGCAATGCAGATTTATACTGCTACGAAAGAGATTTCATGGATTTCCTTAACCATGACAATCAAGATGGTGATATCGAGGCTTTTAATTCGACTTCAAGGTACCTCGATGATCTTTTGAAGATTGACAATCCTTACTTTGAAGGTATGGTCAATGATCAATAAAAAATTTATCCACCTAAATTACAGTTGAATAAAGCCAACACCACAGATACCGAAGCCTCCTTTTTGGATTGACATCTTTCTACTGCAAATGGATTTGTTCCTGTAAAAATTCATGATAAACGCGATGACTTTGATTTTGATATAGTAAACTTTCCGTTTTTAGATGGTGACGTTCATCGCCATGCTTTTTATGGCGAATACATTTCGCAGCTTATTAGGTTAGCTAGAGTCTGCAATCATACAGCGGACTTCAACGCGCGAAAGAAATGTTTAATAGCCAAACTTCTCCAGCAGGGCTATCGGTATCATACACTTCGAAACAATTTTCTAAATTTTATGGCAGGCACTTTGAGTTCATTTCCAAATTCAGTGTTGGGCTAAAGACGCGGCTCTTACGTGAGGGCCTTTCGGAACCAGAGTTATATGGTGACTTGGTTTACAAATTAAAGAAACTTATAGTAAGGAAGGATTTTTTCTTTTCAGTTAAAAAAAATCATAACACGTTACAGACGTATAGGTTATAACTTGAATATTATGAGACAGTCTGCATGCTCAGTTTTTAATTAAAACCCAATCATGGTTGATAACTATGCTGGATTCTTTAATTGCACGCCGGTGGGGCGGGCGTCACATTACAAAAACTTGTCCATGCAATAAACAGAGGTTTTTGAGCTTTAAAAATTGAAAAATTTTCAGCTGAAAAATTTGATATTTTTCTTATTTTTGCTCAAAACATAGATTGTTCTAACGAGTACCCACAATCTATGTTTTGGAGCAAAAATAAGAAAAATATGTATACCCCTGCATACCCCAGTTTTGCTATATAAAAGTGGGGTTTAATGGGTATTCATTACACGGAAATGTTTTCCTGATGAGATGGCCCCGACATAAAGCTATTCATTTTAGTTGTTTGGGGTCGGAGCTTCTTGTCTGATGCTTGGTCCACTGGGATTTAACTGGTGTATTTTTGGCTCCGGGGTTCAGTAAGTTATTCGTCGCCCAGGGATCGCTCCGGGGTTCAGTAAGTTATTCGTCGCCCAGGGATCTCATTCGTCGGGCAACTTACTGAATCTGTTGAGTCCTCGTTTTTGATTCATCAGGGTGGTTTTCATGATTTATTTGTTTGTCCTTGATGATTCATTGACTAGTTAGAGATTCACCACGAGGACCAAACAACTAACTGAATGTTGTGAACCACTGCGGAGTATGATGGTGAGGTAAGGCGCCAGTAAAATTGGAAATCGATTTAAGCCCCCCCCCCCCCCCTCCCAGTAATTTTATATTGCTGATTGTACCAAGGCGATACTGTGGTTCCATTTGTTGAATGTTTTGGAGTCGAATTTTCGTGCTGTTTGAACCTTATATAAGTTTTCATATTTTTATTTAAGTTCGGATTTTCGTAATGTTTTAAGTATTTTTGTTGAACTACCGAGGAAGATTCCGTTTTTTTTTTTTTTTTTTTTTCGGTTATTTCATTAAATTTATGTTGAGATATCTTCAAAGTTTCGGGAACACATTAACTTATTAAACTTATTTTTTCAGCAACCTATCATGGACAAGGTGTATACTTTGCAGTCGACGCAGGCTACTCTTGTCGAGATACTTACTCGAAAGCAGATCCAAACGGCAACAAGCGTATATATCTTTGCAACGTTCTAACTGGAGAATTTACCAAAGGTGACCCAAAAATGCGCGTCCCTCCGCCCAACCCAGCAGGTGGACCAAATGCTGTTTATGATTCAGTGGTAGACGAACCGAAGAAGCCAAACATGTTTATTATCTTCAATGATACACAGGCTTATCCTGACTATTTGGTAACATGCAAGAAGTAGACATATGAACCTTTGCATAAGAAAACCAACAAATTTTGTTTCTGACCAGGTCTAATACAAACTAGCATGTGCAGTCACACAAGCAGGTTAGAAGCTTGAAAATTCAGATTTAAGAAGAAGCGGGATACTGTTATCCATGTAGCGAAAACAAAGGCGCTGATCAGCGGTACAGTAACTGTGTCTTTGTTTTCGCATTATGCCAATTTTTGGTTTTCTTGTACAGCAGCTCATTTGTTGATATAGATATCTTGCTACATGTATGTAATGATGGCTTTTTGAATTGTGTAAACGGATCAGAAATATTGGCGATATTGAACATGAAAATGAACATACATATATATTTTAAAAGACAATATTTCGTAGAAGACTCGCAGCACAACAGATTTACCGTTATACGAGGTGTGATCAAAACGTTTTAAGCCTCAAGTGCTTGTGATTACCAGGGAAGGAAAATCTGGTGATTACTTTTCAATATAATCTCCCTTCAAGGCAATGCACCTAGTCAATATCTGTTCGAGCTTGCTTATCCCTTCCAAATAGAAGTCCTTTTCCTGGTCCTCCAAATCATTGCTTCCAAACTGCGTTCCACGAAGATGGGATTTCAATTTTGGGAACAGATAGAAGTCAGAAGGAACCATATCAGGAGAATATGGGGGGTTGGGGAATTACTTCGAATCCACATTCAGCCGCTGCAGTCATAGCAACTTGCGACGTGTGAGCAGGCGCGTTGTCCTGCAAGAGCAGAACACCTCGAGTCAATTGTCCTCTCCTCTTTCTTGCAATTTCCTGGCGCAAGCGCCTCAATTCGGCTATATAAATAATATGCACCAATTTCGTGCGACCATGTTGAAGATAATCAATCATGATTACCCCCTGACTATTCCAAAAGACTGATGCCATCGCCTTCCCTGCCGAAGAAACTTTCTTAAACTTCTTGGGAGGGGGTGAGCCAGGGTGCTTCCATTGCATGCTTTGCATTTTGGACTCTGGGTCAAAGTGATGAAACCACGTCTCATCTTGGGTTACAACTCGGTCGATAAAATTACCTGGATCAGCTTCATGTCGAGACAGGAGATACCTAGAAATATTGAGCCGAGATCGTTTTTGGTCACCAGTCAAAACCTTGGAATACCCAAGATATCCGTTAGAATTGTTTGCACTGCCCCAAAACTTATGCCCACTTCGCTGGCTATACTTCGCAAGTCTCGCCTCCTGTCACACATAATCAGGTTGTGTACTATCTGTACGTTTTCATCAGTGGTGGCATCTTTGGGGCGGCCAGACCTACGATCATCATCAATGCTCTCTCTCCCTGCTTAAATTCTGCAGCCCATTTTTTCACCATGCTATAAGGAGACTCATTCCCAAGAGTTTTCACGAAGTCTTCGCGAATTTCCTTGAGAGTCATTCCCTTCTTACAAAGATATTTTATCACCGCTCTCACTTCAACTTCCTCCATTTTGCAAGTTGGACACAATGTCCTCTCTCAATACTATCGTACAAAAGCAATCAAGCGAGACCAAATGATGTTTACTCTCCAGATGACTTTCAATTAAATAGAATGACAGATTGAACACGGTTTTTGTCTTATGGGATGCTTTGAAGTGTGTCAGGCCTAGAATATTCTGATCACACCTCGTACAACTAAATCACGTGTCTGTTCTTATTGGTTGAATGCATTCAGCCATACCTGATAAGATAAATTACATATACTCTGTCAAAAAAGTAACCATACCAAAAAGTTTCAAAGAACGTTGCAAACGTTTAATAATCTCTATATCTTAGGGGAAGGTACAAGTAGGCAAAGATCAGGAAAAGGCGCAATCAGAAAAAGATTCCCACTCCAAAAACCGAGGCGGGAAAAAACCAAACCAACAATCAGGTACTTATACCATGAAACATATCGTAAGCCGAATGAGCAGCTATTTTCCCAATAGGTGGCCACTCAGTTACCTTAACTTAACTAAAAATATGAAAACATACATAAGGCGCCAACAGCACAAAAAATTTTTCAAACACCAAGACATAAAACGAAAAGAACCACCATTTAGTACGAGCATCAGTCTTCAATACGGTCCTCAAGTGAATACAGACAATACCTATTATCGGATTTTTTCATTATCAGCTCTGGTATGAGAACTTCTTTGACATAGCATATGCAGAGAACAACCTATTTTTCTGTTAAATATGGCTTTTATTACCTCACGTGATCCCAAGGCTAACAGGTGAGCTAATTGAAAAGGTATGCTCTGGCGTCCGTTGTCTTTGCCATCGCCGTCCACAATGTGCGCGCATCCTCATCTGAAACCTCGAAGTCGATCTTTGAAGAATCATAAGGAATGGGAACGGAGATTTGTACAAATGGATCATTTTACATAACCAACAGGACTGTCATGCCAAATATTTGGAAAAAAGAACTTTAAAATAGTCTTATCCAAAAAAGAGGGCAAATGATATTGAAACCTTGCATGAAGTTTCGCGAAATTAACAAAGTTTGTTTAAATCATGATCCTGCGATGACTTTGACCTATGTTACAGAATATGTGAGCTTAGGTCGCCTTTTCATTTGAATAGGGAAAAATGGTAAAATTTTATTAAATGGGAAATTGATGGGAATAGGCAAATTCAGACCACAATCATTTAGTGGGAACCGTTTTAGATAATAGGCCAATCGTCAGAAGAATTGTTTTTGACCTTGAACCAGAGCTATGCCCAAGGACATCAATGAGCGTATTTTATTTTCCTGATCTTTGCCTACTTGTACCTTTTTAGTATATACTATATAGATCTCAGACGAGCGTTTACATCACCATTGATTATATGGTTCCATCGAGTAAAGTGAAAACATTTATATTTAATGATTTAATGAGTGGCGGAGCCTCAAGTGAAATGTAAAAATTTGTCACTTCATCAGTGAAATAAAATCCATATTGAACAGAAGCATTTGCACTTACATTTTATTATATAAAATATTCGTCAAAGAAAATCAGATTGCACGTTTTGAAAGTTCAAGTTCAAACTTTATTTACTCATCCCATATATAATAGTACAATGGCAACATGAGGAACATAGAATATACACATAGTTAACGAGGCATAATAAAATTTGAGAAAAAGATACAAAAAGGTACAAGTAGGCAAAGATCAGGAAAAGGCACAATCAGAAAGAGATTCCCACTCCAAAAACCGAGGTGGGAAAAAACCAAACTTACAATCAGGCACTTATACCATGAAACATATCGTAAGCCGAATGAGCAGCTATTTTCCCAATAGGTGGCCACTCAGTTACCTTAACTTAATTAAAAATATGAAAACATACATAAGGCGCCAACAGCACAAAAAAATTTAAACACCAAGACATAAAACAAAAAGAACCACAACAGAAGTATCGCCTTGGAACGATCAGTAACACAAAGTTACTGGCGGGTTTAAACCGATTTTACAGGACCCTAACCTCGCCCTCAGCTTCTGCAGTACTGCATGTATACACTATACATTTAAATGTATGTAAAAGCATATAAAAGCATAATGATATCCCAATGTCATCCAAACTTTCAATGAAATACATATTTAGATACATGTATGAGATGGTGTTTATTGGTGTCTGAAAAGACATTTTTTTAACTTTTGTTCACTTTAAAATTCATTAGATCACTAAACTTTAAGGTGTTTGGATGACTTACAGTCCCTTTCACTCGGGTTTGCCGTTTGAGCATTTGCATCACACAAGAAGACCATTTGTTCTGAAGATCTGAGTTTCTTTTCATGTTGTCCTCAAAGACATCTGGATTGACTGATTTGCTGATTTGAGTGACAGCTTCAAACTAAATGACCTTTAAAAACGGCAAACTCGAGTGAAATTTTTAACTTCCTATGTGGAATTTTTGCCATGTAGATACCGATCAGGTAATTGCTTAAATTGATAAAATTCTGCTTTTGTCTCTATCCTGTTACAGATGTGTGTTCTTAATATGCATTGTATATGTTGTGCAAAGAATTTTGAAATAAAAATATGCTTTAACCAAGCAATTACAATGATTTTATCAGAAGAGGTGACATCATTACCTAAAGATAAATGCTGAATAGATTTTAAGAACACCTGGCACACTGTTTCAGTTCTAAAATAGAATAAAAAGTTATCTGATTTACAAACAAACGGCAAACTCGAGTGAACAAATTTAATTGACCTAAATGCTCAAACGGCAAACTCGAGTGAAAGGGGCTGTAAGTATCAAAAAAGTACAAGTAGGCAAAGATCAGGAAAAGACGCAAAAATGAAAAAAATATACTTAAACTATCAGCAAACCTTATTACTTTTGGTAGCAAAATGTTCCTCATGTTCTAGCTGAGAAAATAAGATTCCACACTTTATGTTTCCATTCCCGAATAAGAAAGTAATTAATATTTGAACGACTGCAGTAAGTTAAAGGCCAGGGAATTCCAAAATATGTTCACATATGAAATATAACATTTTTCTTATTTGATTAATAGATTTCTATATATTTTATTAATTTTGTATAAAAGCAAATTATAATATTATAATATTTCCATGCCGTTTTTAATTATACTTTTTTAAAAAAATGGAAAAACTGAATAAAGTCAAGGTTCTGTATTTTTCAATGACATTTGCATGGCTAGCCGTTTTACTTTTTTTCGAGAAAACAAACATCTGATGAATTGTAAGAGATACATGTAACTTGTTAAATAATGAAGGTATCTTTATTTATTCTAATAAATATCTATTATAAAGAAAATATCTTATATAACAAGAATTTATTTATAAGGATATATTATATTGTATGTCAGATATCTTTCTTGCGTAACAATATATTTGATTTGTTACTGTATATACTCAGTACAAAGAGAAACGCAATTTCTTTTTTCATTTTCATTTTTTTTTGCGTAAATATTAAATATTTTCAAAATGTAAAATTTTCTAAGGATTTGCTATTCATATGAGCATTTTACAATTGAGTGTCGTTGCAATTTAAAAACGGTGTAATGTTTCAGGAGAAAAAACTTGTGAAATCAACATTTTCCCAAAAAATCACAATTGAGAGAAACATTTAAACTAATTTTTACTTTTAGTATGATCACTGTGGACCAGCAAATCAGAAAGACACAAATTAATTGAATTTCAGTTACTGCAAAATTTTCTGGGATTTTCTAAAAATCCGTTTTACAATTTGAAATTTGACATTTTGATAATTTTTTTAAAAGTATGTCCCTTTTTCGATAACATAATGCTAGTTTACATACTTGTAACTCTATAAATGTTTACCCTCTGTTAAAAATTCAAGTCGTTTTTCTGAGCTTCCGGTTCATTGAAAAAGGTTTCTCTTGGTGATACAGTCCAGGTTAAGGCAAATATTTAAAAGTTGACAACTTTACTACGCTTAACGGCGACAATATAACGTAATTTGCAATTTGCTGCCACTCCGAATTTAATTTTTTGACAATCTTCAAGTTTTGCCAATTTTGGCAAAATGTAAGGTGCCTTACATTTTATGGACAGTATACAACTGCATTTTAGACAGTATTATCCTTTTGGAAGAGGGGTTGACACATTTCATGTGCAGCCAAGCCCAAAATTTTACTTATGAAACATTTTTCTTTAGTATGCCAGATTGACCACCGTTCAATGCATTTGGCTACTTATGCATGTCGTTGAATATAGCAGCCCAAATTGGTCTATGTTACTCACAAACTCAATTCTGATTCACGAGAAGCAATCAGATAATGATAAAATATCGTTTTAAGAAAACAAAGTGACCATAAAAAGTTTGTTTAAAGGAGTAAAAAAGAGTTTCCATCACCACATCAGAAAGAAATTCCCACTCCAACTATCCCGGTTTTAGTTTATGTGGTATTGTTGCAGCTGGTGTTGTGCCATGTGGCGGCCCTCAAATGTCTAGATTGTGCTTCTCCCGAAGGAGGCATTTATATACTTACAACAAATGTTTACAATAGTGTTGATTTTCGTCACATCGCTTTGCATGCAAGTGTATCAGTATATGCCGTTGGCCTATCGCATTGGAAAAAAGGTACGAGTAGGCAACGATCAGGAAAAGGCGCAATCAGAAAGAAATTTCCACCTCAAACAAATGCAACCGCAACAGAAGTATCGCCTTGGAAGGATCAGTGATAAAAATTACCGGGGATTAAATCGATTTTGAAATAGATATTATCTTATTGAGGGTTCATTACCAGAAATTGAGCATTATGGCCTATACTCTCCCTATGAACGCTTGCACTGCTTCTAAAGAATTTAATTTATATACGTTATTATGCAAAAAAAAATCACGAGAAAATGCAAACTATCGAAACAAGCTTGACGTTGTCATGCCCAGCGTGGACGTCATAAACTGCTTATGTCTAAATTTTGCTAATGTCTAGATATTGTGAATCACCCCGTTTATCATATTAATGACTTTCATAAAGATAAATGGTTTTCTCAGTGAGATAATCTGATTTTATAATTAAGGTATGAAATGTAACTCATTTATTATCTTTCAAATCTAAATAAAAATAAAAATAAGATCCTCTATTAAGAGCAGTGAACATATTCATGAGAAAGAAGATAGGCCATACCACGGTTTCGGCTACTTATGTCTCGTCAGTGACCCTTAAGATTTTGCAACGTGAAGCCAAAGAGAATTACTAAAATGTTGCACCTTTCAACATGATAGTCTCTTAAAAAGACTAGTATTATCCAAATGGTGCCAAATACTGGTATATTAAATGTTGATTGGAAAATGCATCTACACTGGTAATAAGTATGATTTTTATATCTTTATTATCAAAAAAGATATATGTTTGTTAAATTGCATATCTTATTTTAGGAATTAAATAAAATATGTTATCAAGCATATAAGAACTTTCTTTAAGATACTATATACCTTTAAGATACTATGTATCTTATTTTGCATAAATCTTATTATGGATGAATGATGCTTCACTTGATAAGATGATGCCTATTTTTCTTAATAACTTGTCTTGTATCCTTATATTAAAGATATTTAATACACGTAAGAAATAGCAAAATTTTATCGCCATAAATGCCTTTTTATTCTTAATAAATTATCTTTAATCATTCAAGATATTTTATACACGTAAGAAATAGCAAAATTGTTCGCCATAAATCTATAGCGGACTTGTCACAGTTATCAATTTTTAATTTGGTTTGGAAAATAAATAGAAGTGATATTCTTTATTTTTGGTTTGTTTTGAGTTGTGTTTTCCTTATCATTTTATTTGTGATTTAAAGGTAAAAGTAGACAATGACAAGGAAAAGGCGCAATCAGAAAGAAATTCCCATTCCAAGAAACGAGGTAAAAATTGAATTAACAATTATCTGCTTAATGGTGACCTGGTTTACAAATTTTTGTTTTATGTCATGGTGTTTAATTTTTTTTTGTGCTGTTGGCTCCTTTTGCATGTTTTCATATTTTTAATTAAGTTTAGCTGCTCATTCGGCTTACGATATGTTAGTAAGTTATTCGGCGCCCAGGGATCTCCATCGCCGGGCAGCTTACTGAATCTGTTGAGTCCTCGTTTTTGATTTATCAGGATGTGTATCATGATTTATTTGTTTGTTCTTAATGCTGCATTGACTAGTTAGAGATTCACCACGAGGACCGAAGAACTAACTAAATGTTATGAACCACTGCAGAAGCTGAGGGTGAGGTTATGGCCATGTAAAATCGATTTAAGCTCGCCAGTAATTTTATATTACTGATCGTTCCAAGGAGATACTTCTGTGGTGGTTCTTTTGTTTTATGTCTTGGTGTTTAAAATTTTCGATGACCTTTTGAACATTGACAACCCTTATTTTGAAGGTATGGTCAATCAAATTTATCCATCTGAACTACAATTGAACAAATCCAATATCTCGGATACCGAAGCCCCCTTTTTAGATCTACATCATTCTGTTGCAAATGGATTTGTCTCTTCTAAAATTTATGATTAGCGCGATGACTTTGATTTTGATAAACTAAATTTTCCGTTTTTGGATGGTGACGTTCCTCGTCGTGCTTCTTATGGTGTATACATTTCGCAACTTATTAGGTTTGCTAGAGTCTGCAATCATGTTACAGACTTCAACGCTCGAAATAAATGTTTAACGGCCAAACTTCTCCAACAGGGCTATCGGTATCATAAAGTTCGAAAAACCTTTTCTAAATTTTATCGTAGACACTATGAATTGATTTCCAAATATAATGTTTGGTTAAAGACGCTTTTAAGTGAGGGCCTTTCGAACCAGAATTTTATGGTGACTTGGTTTACAAATTTAAGAAACTTATAGGAAGTAATGATTTTTCTTTTCAGTTTAGAAAAATCATAACACGTTACAGACGTATAGGTTATAACTTGAATGTTATGCGACAGTCTGCATGCTTAGTTTTTAACCCAATCACGGTTGATAACTATGCTGCCTTCTTTAAGTGCACGCCGGTGGGTCGGGCGTCAGACTCTATGATGGCCCCGACTTAAAGCTATTCATTTTAGTTAGCTGGGGCCGGAGCTTCTTGTCTGTTGCTTGGCCCACCGGGGTCCAACTGATGATTTTCTTTTGCTCCGGGGTTAGTAAGCTATTCGGCGCCCAGGGATCTCCATCGTCGGGCAGCTTACTGAATCTGTGAGTCCTGGTTTTTTATTCATCAGGATGTGTATCATGATTTATTTGTTTGTTCTTGATGTTTCATTGACTAGTTAGAGATTCACCATGAGGACCGAAGAACTAACTATATGTTATGAACAACTGCAGAAGCTGAGGGTGAGGTTATGGCCATGTAAAATCGATTTAAACCCGCCAGTAACTTTGTGTTACTGATCGTTCCAAGTCGATACTTCTGTGGTGGCTCTTTTTGTTTTATGTCTTGGTGTTTAAAATATTTTTGTGCTGTTGGCGCCTTATGTATGTTTTCATATTTTTAGTTCAGTTAAGGTAACTGAGTGGCCAACTATTAGGAAAATAGCTGCTCATTCGGTTTACAACATGTTTTCATGGTATAAGTACCTGATTGTTAGTTTGTTTTTTCCCACCTCGGTTTTTGGAGTGGAAATCATTTTCTGGTTGCGCCTTTTCCTGATATTTGCCTACTTGTACTTTTTTATCAGTGACTCTTAAAAACGACTGTAATGTTACGTCTACACTGGGCTACGTTGTCATCACGTCCTTACCACGTCCTAGTAATTCAAGAACGTAGCGAGGACGGGGTCAAAATGAAATACTTTCTGGTTTAAAAATGTACAAGTAAGCAAAGATCAGGAAAAGGCGCAATCAGAAAAAAGATTCCCACTCCAAAAACCGAGGTGGGAAAAAACTAAATTAACAATCAGGTACTTATACCATAAAAACATATCGTAAGCCGAATGAGCAGCTATTTTCCCAATAGGTGGCCACTCAGTTACCTAAACTTTTAAAAATATGAAAACATACATAAGTCGCCAACAGTACAAAAATTTTAAACACCAAGACATAAAACAAAAAGAACCAACACAGAAGTATCGCCTTGGAACGATCAGTAACACTACGTAAGTTCACACTACGTCCTCGCTACGTCCCCACCACGTCCTTACTACGTCCGCACCACGACCTTACTACGTCCTTCACGCTTCCACTAGGTTCTTACTACGCGCTCACCAAGTTCATCCCGTTTATACTACGTCCTTACAACGTCCTCACGAAGACCAAGCAGTTCACGCCACGCGCGTACTACGTTTTCAGCACCTTCTAACTGTTTATGTATTATAATAATTGTGCTCAGTTGAAGAACGAGTACTGAAACTCCATCCTCAACGCTGCTAATAATCTGTTGTAATGTCCATAGTGAAACCTTTTTCATCATCATCATCATCATCATCATCATCATCATCATCATCATCATCATCATCATCATCATCGCTACAGGCGCACCAATGGGCCATAAAGCGCAATTTCTGGTAAAATCTTATCCTATTCTGCGAGTGCACCGGGTAAGTTTTGGTGTTATTGAAGGAGAGCGAATTGCAAGAGTACTTCTCGGTTCCTTTTTTTTCATTTCAACTCAACTCAATTTTATTTGCAGATCATATTACATTTAACATTTCAAAATGATTGACGCGAAAGCTATTGACTGAGGGGACGAGTCAATTAAAACGAAATTAATAAAACGGGGAGGACGTGTGAACGTTGTGAGAACCTACAGAGGACGAGTTGGGAACCGCAAGGACGTGATACGAACGCAGTGACGTCTACTAGGACGTGGTATGGACGTAAAGCGTGGTAGGGTCTTATCGAGAACCTGATGGACGTAGTGAAGCCGTAGTAAGGTCTTGATGGTCTACAACAGGTTCGTATACCACGTCCATGAAGACCTTACAACGTTTGCACTACGTTCTTACTACGTCTTACAAGTTCCTACTACGTTTTACCACGTCTTTACTATGTCCTTACTGCGTTCTAATTCCACCCCGTCCTCGCCACGTTTCTTTTGAGCATGTTCAAAATTTGACCAAGACCTTCACGTCCATCAAGACCTCGCTACGTCCTTACTACGTTCCTCCCACGTCCTATATGACAGTACCACGTTCTTACCGCGTCCTTAAATTTTTAGGACGTAGTAAGGACGTGGTGAGAACGTGGCCCAGTGTAAACGTAAACATAAGGTGCGACTAAAGATACGTTCTTCTGTTAAGTGCCAATATACACAGACAACTGTGTTCGCTCTAGGTTACCGATGCAAGGAGATACCAATTGCATTCAACTTGTCGATAACTGTGGTAAAAGGCTTTTCAAAATAGATATTTGCAATGTAGCTATATAAGCTTGTTAGCATGTGGAAATAAAATAATGGGATAAGAAGAACCCCACATTTCAAGTTGAATCATTTGATATTTAAGAATGCCTTGTGTGTTTTGTGATGCTTCGGCAACTTTCTAGTAAGTATTAAATTGTAATATGGGCGACATCAATTTGCATGTCAGACTGCTCTACTCAATTTCTTCCTGTCAGCAACGAAAAGAAACAAAACAAAATATCAATAAACAATTTAATTTTAATAAATCAACAATTTACAAATATGTAATATCACAGATACTTTGTATTAAAATCAATCAAGATATTGCACTTTAATGTTGAACATGAATATATCGGCTAGCCAAGACCCTTCATAACAGTAAACATCAGGATAACATTTCCATGTAATGTATATCCCCGTATACCCCACTTTTATACAGCTAAACTGGGGTATGCAGGGGTATACTTTTTCCCTCATTTTTGCAAAAATTAGAAAAATATCCAAAAAATTTCAACCAAAGATTTTCAATTTTTACAATTTTAGGAAAAATCTGCATATCACCTGAGAATGTTTTCGTAATAATATGGTCAAATTTTCTGGTCATTAATATGCTAACAATTTTAAGAGCTTAACTTTTGATATTCATTGGATCATTATGAGAGCAGAACAGTGTCTATTATCAAACTACCCAAACATCTTTCTGATATCTATTATCCTGCTCTAGTTTCTTGAAATATGCCTCAGCCTCACTTCCACTGAAATGACCTTCAACTTGAGCTATTTTAAGAAACGTTGTGTGCACATCATGAGCCATGTGTTTAGCATCTCCACATATGTAGATATAGGCGTGTTGCTGAAATTACAAGGGAGCTATGGGTAAACATGAAAATTTTAATTTACAATCTCCATTGTCGGGCAGCTTACTGAATCTGTCGAGTCCTCGTTTTTTATTCATCAGGGTGATAATCATTATTTATTCGTTCACTGACTAGTCACAGATTCACCATGAGGACCGAACAATTAAATGTTTTGAACCACCGCAGAAGATGAGGGTCAGGTTAGAACCGGTTTAAGCCCCCCCCCAGTAATTTTATATTACTGATCGTTCCAAGGCAATAATTCTGTTGTGGTTCTAACTGTTCTGGATTTTGAAGTCGAATTTTTGTGCTGTTTGAGCCTTATGTACGTTTTCATATTTTAGTTCAGTTTAGGTAACTGAGTG
Source organism: Rugalucina vietnamica (assembly GCA_964017185.1). Classification (NCBI taxonomy): domain Eukaryota; kingdom Metazoa; phylum Mollusca; class Bivalvia; order Lucinida; family Lucinidae; genus Rugalucina; species Rugalucina vietnamica. Next base: position 53,125,724 of record OZ024881.1, read on the forward strand.
GCCGCCTATTTGGGAATAGCTGCTCACTCGGCTTACGATATGTTTTGTTGGTATAAGTACCTAAGTGTCATTTTTCCAATCCCTCGGTTTATTGAATGGGAATTTTTTCTGACTTCACCATTTCCTGATCATTGCCTACTTGTACCTTTTTACATATTATGTAATAAAATAGCACCTACCATGATTCGTGTATATTAAAGTTGATAATTTTGTTTTCAACTCTATGTGTACGCTTTGATGGATCAAGTGATGGTAATGGACCAATTTTGTCATCTTAAGCTCTTTAATTAATCAATGTAAACAGTTTATTGTTTATCATAAGTGTTAAATAAAAAATAAAACTGAGATCCTTTAAGAGCAGTGAACATATTAATGAGAAAGGGGTAGTTCATAGCGCGGTTTCTGCTACTCAAGATTCATCAGTGTCCCTTTAGATTTGGCAACATGGAGCCAAAGAGAATAACTTTGCAACTTTCAAGAGCGAAGTCAATACAAAGACTAGTACTATCCAAATGTGGCCAAACATATTTAAAGCTGGTTAGAAAATGAATCTATACCGATAATGAATTTCTGATTTCTCTGAGTAACTGCATGTATCAATGATTTAAAACTTTGATAAAGTACAGTGAACTCGACAATAGAGAATCATCGACAATGGCGAACCACTCGTAAAGATATTGCAGAATTTATTGAAACTTAGACAAAATATTATTTATTATATTACTCAGTCATTTACTTTCATCTATGCCTTGGGGTTTAGTAAAAGAATAGAGTCAAAATTCCACCGGACAATAAAATCAGGGTTGCTGAAACGCTTGACCCCGTAACTAAGATGCCTAGTTTATTGTTCCACAAAAAGTAACGTTCAGATAAAATGTGTTTCATACCTCGTTTCTTAGCATTTGAAGATGGCCACTTTTGCATTACTTTAATGCCTAATATCCCTAGTTATGCAATATGCCTGTTTTGATAAAAGTTTTGACACTGAAGGTAGATATAAGCGGGGAAAGATGTACATGTAAATTCGACAATAGCGAATCATACTTTGTGTGGTGAAAAGAATGTGCACAAAATACTGATAATCTACCTTTTGAAGGCTTGCCCTGGAACCATTTGGTTTTGTTAATGGCGTAACTAATATTGGTGCAAGTCGTGGTTAAACCATCTTGCTTTTAGGCTTACATTGATTCGTTAAAGCAATAAGACATGCTTAAATCGGTAAAATTGACCTTTCCGATATGGCATTAGCTGTTGACAGTTAACGTAAAGCACAAAAGCAAATTAACACAATATTGTCGAACACCATTTAATTTCGAATGATGATTGCACCATTTGTGTGCAAAAAAACTCTTCTAAAATGGTTTCTTATGGGCTATAGACTATCTGAGTGTCAGGTCAGTTTAACTGCTACTGTAACATGTAATCAGTACTACCTGTTGTCATGCGGTGCAGATGGGGCTCGTTAGCCTTGGAAGGCAACTCATCTAGGAGTTAAGCTAGTTCTCTACACAAAAATCTAGCTGGGCAGGGGGAACTCATTAGTCTTGGTTGACAGCCCTCCTAGGAGTTTACAGGTCTCTAAACAAAACCTAAGAAAGGGCAGATGGAGCTCTTCAGCTGTGGCCAGCAATTCATCTAGGAGAAGGAAACTCCAAAATCAAACCTGTGTGTCTTGATATGCCTAGTCCAGATATGCAAAGACTGTTTCGGTAGATGGAGCGGAAGAAATCATCTGATTCAACGGTTCAGAAAGCGATACAGCAACATGTTGTGGAACATGCAGAGCGTGACAAGGCACTAAAGATGTTACGGTCATCCACTGCATCCAAACCCAACTCCAGACGTCTTGACCTGTGTCTTGCCTCTGGGCGCAGCTGGGCGAGGACTAGAGAGTGAGGTTGACGTTGCGCACCTCTTCCTCACTATAATCCAATTTCACAGCGCATGTCATCTTATTTCTCAACACACAAGCACTTGCATACACAACAATTTCATCACACTTGCACCCACATACCTACAAAGTCCTGTGGCGATGGGCGAGTGGCGAAGCAGCAGGTGTAGGACACACTGGGAGCTGTAGTTGCAGACCTGCACACAGGCGGCTCAGTTCTAATGGTCGCTTTCTGTGAGGAGAAGCAGTAAGCAGAATTCGGCAGTCGGCTGAGTGACTGAGCAGACCTATTTAGGACCGCACTGCTCACCCCCGTAGCATGGGGAAGGGGCTAGAAAAGGTGCCCTAAACAATTGCCTGCTTCAAACCCCCTGGCTGGTTAACCGCGATCAGCGGGGATCCCCTTAAGCGGTCGAAATACAAAGAAAAAAGCTAGAGTAATCCCCTTACGGATTGGCGCATGGAATGTGCGCACTTTAATGGATAGTGCTGGGTCAGATAGACCACAGCGTAGAACGGCCCTTGTGGGCAGAGAACTTGGGAGGTATGATATACAGATAGCTGCATTGAGTGAGACTCGGTTCGCAGATGTTGGGGAGATCAAAGAAGTTGGTGCTGGATACACCTTCTTCTGGAGTGGACGCAAAAGTGAAGAGAGGCGTGAAGCAGGAGTTGGCTTTGCCATCAAAACAGAACTTGTTGGTAAGCTGTCAGGATTGCCAAAAGGCATTAATGACCGTCTAATGACATTGAGACTTCCTCTGTCAGGCAATAAACATGCAACTATTGTCAGTGCTTATGCACCCACAATGACCAATCCAGATGAGGTCAAGGACAAGTTCTATGATGACCTAGACAATGTTATTTCTGCAACACCCCGCACAGACAAGCTTATCCTTCTTGGCGACTTTAATGCCAGAGTGGGTACTGACCACCAGACCTGGGAAGGAGTTATAGGTCCAGAAGGGGTTGGAAAGTGCAACAGCAATGGTCTCTTGCTTCTCAGGAAGTGTGCTGAACATGATCTTCTAATCACCAACACAGTCTTCCGTCTACCTAATAGGAACAAAACATCCTGGATGCATCCCCGTTCCAAACACTGGCATCTCATAGACTATGTCATAGTGCGGAGAACAGACAGGCAGGATGTTAAAGTGACAAAGACTATGTGTGGTGCAGACTGCTGGACAGATCATAGACTGGTTGTCAGCAAACTCAACCTAAGAATACAGCCTGCGAGGCGACCTCAAGGCAAGAAAACTCCTAAGAGACTGGATGTCTCAAAGCTGAATAAAGACAGCATGAGACAAGATTTCTTAACAGACATTTGCAACCAACTGGATGCAATGGATCTCAGTTCAGAGGACCCCGAAGAAAACTGGACAGTTTTCCATAAAACAGTTCTTTCTTCAGCTGCAAGCACCTTAGGCCATCCATCTCGCAAACATCAAGACTGGTTTGATGAGAATGATGATGAAATTCAGAGGCTTCTTGAAGAAAAGCACCGTTTGCTCAAGGCACATCAAGATGATACTAGCTCAGTATCAAAGAAAGCAGCCTACAGCAACATTTGTAAGACAGTCCAGACCAAGCTTAGGGACATGCAAGATTCCTGGCTGAGGAAGAAAACAGAAGAAATTCAGTCTTTTGCGGATAGAAAGGACATGAAGAAATTTCATGATGCACTGAAAACCATTTATGGTCCAAAGAGTTCTGGAGCCACCACATTGCTCAGTGCAGATGGAAACACTCTTCTCACAGATAAAGAAGCTATCTTGGAAAGGTGGGCAGAACACTTCAATAGTGTGCTTAATCGACCATCAAGCATCAATCAGGATGCAATCGACAGACTTCCACAGATAGAGTGCAATGTTCTGTTAGATGAATTTCCTACCGTTACGGAAACAAGAAAAGCAGTTCAACAACTATCATCTGGCAAAGCCCCAGGTGCAGATGCAATTCCTGCCGAAGTTTACAAGGCTGGGGGGCTACCCATGGCAGATAAACTGACAGAGTTGTTTCACTGTATGTGGAGGAAGGAGGCTATCCCACAAGAATTTAAGGATGCATCCATAATCCACCTATACAAGCGGAAAGGAAATCCTCAAGTCTGTGACAATCACAGAGGCATCTCCCTCCTATCAATTGCTGGGAAGATACTTGCAAAAATTCTGTTAAATCGTCTGAATGCTCATCTTGATCAGACGGGACTTATCCCAGAAAGTCAATGTGGATTCAGAAAAGACAGAGGGACAATAGACATGATCTTCACAGCAAGACAGCTTCAGGAGAAATGCCAAGAACAGAATGTAGATCTATACATGACGTTTGTTGACCTCACCAAAGCTTTTGACACTGTTAGTCGTGATGGACTCTGGAAAATCATGGCCAAGTTTGGCTGTCCACCCAGATTCATAGCTATGGTGCGGCAGTTTCATGATGGCATGCAGGCACGTGTGCAAAATGATGGAGAGTTCTCTGAACCATTTGAAGTAACAAATGGGGTCAAACAAGGCTGTGTTCTGGCACCAACACTGTTCAGCATGATGTTTTCTGCCATGCTTATGGATGCTTTTCAGGACAGTGACACTGGTTTTCCAATCAGGTACCGTTTTGATGGCAACATATTCAACCTCAGAAGGTTGCAAGCCAAAACTAAGGTCCAGACTGATGTGCTAGATGAGCTCCTCTATGCAGATGATATGGATAAGAATGCCAACACAGAGGCAAAAATGCAAAGAGCCATGGATCAAGTCTCACAGTCATGTGATAACTATGATCTCACAATCAGCACAAAAAAGACAGAGGTTGTACACCAACCAGCCCCCGGAAAACCATATAATGAACCAACCATCACTGTGAATGGGCAAAAACTGAAAGTTGTTGACAAGTTCACCTACCTGGGAAGCACTCTCTCCAGAGCAGTGCATATTGATGATGAGATCACTGCCAGAATTGCAAAAGCTAGTGTGGCATTCGGAAGACTCCGTGCAAATGTCTGGGAGCGAAATGGAATCAAGCTTGACACCAAGCTGAAAGTCTACAAGGCTGTGGTACTGCCAACCCTCTTGTATGCATGTGAGACCTGGACAGTATACCAACGCCATGCAAAGAGACTTAACCATTTCCACTTAAGCTGTTTGAGAAAGTTGTTAAAAATCAAGTGGCAGGACAAGATTCCAGACACAGAGGTCCTGAGGAAAGCAGGGATGCAAAGCATGCATACAGTCTTAAAGCTAGCACAGCTAAGATGGACTGGCCATGTTATAAGAATGCCTGATGCGCGACTTCCAAAGAAAGTTTTCTATGGAGAACTACAGGAGGGAAAGCGCTCTCAAGGTGGCCAGAAGAAACGCTACAAAGACACCCTCAAAGCCTCTCTGAAGGATTTCGAAATACCATTGGGGTCCTGGGAACAGACTGCACAGGAGCGATCAAAGTGGCGAGGTCTCATCAACAAAGGAGCAGCTCTCTACGAAAAGAAGAGAATCTGTGAAGCTGAAAGAAAGCGAAGAGAGCGCAAAGCCAAAACAAATGTGCCACCAGCAGACTCTATGACATTGACTTGCTCTACTTGCAACCGACAGTTTAGAGCCAGAATTGGCCTAGTCAGCCATCAAAGAACTCACCAACACACATCAGCACTATTCAAGAAATAATGATGGTCTTTCTCATTAGTGAGAGACGAACTATCAGACTATCTGATTCGCCATTGTCGAGTTTGGTTCGCCATTGTCTAATGCAAGAGGTATCATATAAACAGAGTTATCTCCCATTAAGAAATTGAATGAATTAAAATTTTTATTTTCCTGTAAAGCTGAGATATGTTAGATGTTCTAAGTATCAGTTAGAATAACATTCCCATGGTCGTGTTTACAATAATAGCGTTAGATCTCTTAGTGATTCGCCATTGTCGAGTAAACTGTATTTATAAACTGTGTTGGGAATTTTATCATGCATCGAATCACAACCACTTTTAACACAACAGGTTGCTGCTTATATTTGATTATATAAATGCTTATAGGTATGCTCCATGTTGGCTGTCTGAAATTTCCAAGCTATTTACATGTATTAAACAAATAGAGTTGGGGAGCAAAATATAAAGCATGAACAGTTCATCCTCATTATAACGCACCGGTCTTTAATATAACACCGTCATTACACAGCCCCTAAAATGATTATTTTGCTATATGTCTATTGTAAATAACTTCATTATATCACAGTTTCACTAATAACACAGTCTATTGCCGTGGACCCCAAATATAGTGTTATAATGAGGTTGACAAGTATCAATTCTTAAAACTTACCTTAGAAATAAGTTTCCATAAATACTGTTTGTCCTTATAAAGTAGATCTTGTACATATACTTTCTCAGTTTGATCTCTAGAAAAGGCCACTCGCAGCGTTAGTGTACCTTGACTAGCCCAAGTCTCTGTAAACATCAGGAAAACATGTCCGTGTAATGTATACCCCCTTATACCCCACTTTTATATAGCAAAACTGGGGTATGCTGGGGAATACCTATTTTTCTTATTTTTGCTCCAAAACATAGATTGTGGGTACTCGTTAGAACCGCCTCGCCATATCAAACTTTTTCAGCTGAAAATGTTCAATTTTTAAAGCTAAAAAATTATCTGTTTGAAATAGGAGAAACACATGAGGGGTGCTCCCTTCAAATTTCTGACTTATTCCAACATAATCCCTGCTTTACAACCAATGAAAGGTGCTTCAGACTCTAAATTTTGATTGAGAAAGCATGAAGTTTGTACCTTCTATGTAGTAAAAGGTTGGCCAGTGGGCAGCTGATATGTTTGCTGGTTCTCAATAAGTAGAACTATAAGTAAGTAATAACAATACAAGCTTCAGGAATTCACATTTCAACCTTTTTAAAGGATGGGTGAAAACATACAAACATATGATCATCAGGAAAACATGTCCATGTTATGTATACCCCCTTGAACCCTTATTTTATATAGTAAAACTGAGGTATAGAGGGGTATACCTATTTTTTCTTATTTTGGATCCAAAACATACATTGTGGGTACTTGTTAGAACGGTTCTAACGAGTACCCACAATGTATGTTTTGAGCAAAATATTAAAAATACCAATTTTTTTCTGATGAAACTTTCAACTTTTACAGCTAAAAAAATCTCTGTATATTACATGGGTAAGTTTTTGTAATGTTCTGTACTTATGTTGACTTACCAAGTTCATCTTTGTACAGATAGTCCTTGTTTCTATGCCTACAGCCAAAGTATAATATTGTTTCACCACAACTTGTTTCTAAAGCTAGAAAATAAAAAATGTGGGTGTTTCATAAATTGGCATGTTAATAAAAATTTAATATTTTGTACTTGACAGAACTTGATCAAACTTAAATGTCTTGATTATTCTACTACTTAAATACTTATAAATAATATTATTCAGAACAAAAAAAAAAAAAACAAACAAGCCAAACAATCCCTTACAGTAAATCACCCACCTCTTTCCTGTATAAAAGCTCTAAATGGCGCTATGCCTGTTCCTGGGCCTATTAGAATGACATGTGACTGACTGTTGCTAGGCAACCTGAAGTCATGGTTACAGCTCATGAATACTGGACATTTGTCTCCCACTGTCAGTCTGTCTTGTAGATATGTGGTAGTAACACCAGTTCTAGAGATGTTATGGGACATATAGCGTACCACTGCAGCTGTCACACACACTGTTGTACTACTCTGCAATTAATAAAAATAAACGTTATTTAGAATTTTATACATCACAAAAAATCATACATACACATATACTGTATGCTTGGCTTAAAATAGGATTAAAAAAGGTCCATTATCTTAGGTTTTAGCAAAATAAAAGATCAACCATCTTGAAAATATAATTATCATGAGACACTACGGTAGCCAAAAAGTGATGTGACTATTAGTACTATTTTTACTGATCGTTCCAATATGATACTTCTGTTGTGGCTGTATTTGTTTTTGTTTTGGAGTCTAATTTTTGTGCTGTTTGGACCTTATGTACATTTTCATATTTTAGTAAAATTCGGGTAACTGAGTGGCTGCCTATTGGGGAAAAAGGCAAAAAGCTGATCATTCGTCTTACAATGTGAATAAGTACCTAATTGTCAATTTAGTTTTTTCCCACCTTGGTTTGTGGATAAGGGATTTCTTTCTGATTGCGTCTTTTCCTGACCATTGCCTACTTGTAACATTCTTTAACTTATTCCATTTAAGGATGGTAAACTTGGTTAAAGAACTTACAACTTTGGGAGATGAAGAAATGGAGTAGTATCTTGGTTGGAGAGATTTCATGCATTGAAGTATCTGTTTCCATGACAACGTATGAGATCTGAAGTCTAGTAAAACATCTGCCACTTCTTTGTCATATAGATAGGTCGGGAACACTGAGTTGGGCTGGAAATACAAGTTATATACATCAGGAAAACATGTCCGTGCAATATATACCCCCTTGAACCCCACTTTTATATATAGTAAAGCTGAGGTTTGCAGGGGAATACCTTTTTTTCTTATTTTTGCTCCAAAACATAGAATTTGGGTACTCGTTAGAACCGCCTCGGCGAGGCGGTTCTAACGTGTACCCACAATCTATGTTTTGAGCAAATTTAAGAAAAATGTCAAAATTTTTCCGATCAAATTTTCAATTTTTACAGCTGAAAAAAAAATCTCTATATATTGCATGGGCAATATATATTACATGGGCAAGTTTTCGTAATGACATTTTTTTTAATTTAATATCAAAGACAAAATAAACAAAGATGAGGTTCTTTTAATACAGCATATTCAAATTTGGGTATTTGACAAATGTACATGGATGGAAAGGAAAATTGTATCCAGTAACTTATACAAAAAGAGTTGGCAAACAGAAGTGAGCTATCATCAATTTGTTATGAAAATCTTAGTTTTCAATCACTATTTCTAAACATTTACTTTAAATACTTAAACTAATGAACTTTAAACTACAGGACTCTAAGCTCAATACTTACTGCATCTTTCACAAGTTCTGATATTCTAGCCATCTCCTGTGTATCAGTAACATTGTCTCTGATTGCACACAACAGTTCAGTTCTCACTGTCTTCATGTCACAGTAATGTGTTAATACTGTGCGTAAATCCATTTTCTTGCCCTCTGCAAAATAAAATTTTATATCAGTACAAACTGTGACAAGATGATGCTTTTGGTTTTGCCAGTGGAAGAATGATACGGTACCGTACCATTAGTCTATGGTACCGTATATTTAGCCTATATATCGGTAATGGCTAAAGGTAGGAAAGACTACATAAACTTAAGGAACCAATATCAATGTTTAAGTATACAATGTACACCTCAAAAGAATAATCAGAAATTGATTGATGGAAGCAACAAGAAAACAAAACAAAAACAAACATAAAGCTGGAAGATTTCAATCAATTATACTTCAGAGTGTGTTTGTGCAATATCATCATTACCTGACTTGGTTTTGGAGTTAAATGTCACAGTAAACAATCAAGGCATATTAAACTATCATTTAGATAACCAGACAGGCCACTTGGAGCCACCTTACTAGAATTTGTATAGCTACTAGTAAAAATTATGACTCAAGTCGCATGCCGAAACACAGTATGCTCATATATAATGCATATGGTTGCAGAAAAGACACCCCTATGCCACATATAAACCGCTCATGCAATGTCACTTCAATAAATGACATTAAAGCCATAGAAGCCAGTTAACAAAAATATTCTCTATATATTAACCCTAACCCAAACCACGGTATGGCCCATCCCTTTTCTCATTAATATGTTCACTGCTCTTAAAGGGTCTCAATTTTAATTTTATTTCTATGTATTAACCAAGTGTACTTTAGAGTGTTTATTCATGCTCGCATGCTTACCATAAGCATTGTCACAAGTATAAGCAAAGGAAGGCCACTCCACTATTTCAGTTCCTATACAGTGCATGGCATCCAGTAACCTGCTGATTTCAGGAGGATTATTGGTAGGGTAGATACCTAATGCATCTCCTAAAAGTTAAAATGACAATGCCTCAGAAAAGAGAAAATCATTTCACAGCTTGTAGGTACATTTTCGTTTTTGCATATGCAAAATGTTTAAGGGTGTGTATATGCAATATATTCTTAAAACATGACCAATTCACACAGTTTGACAGTTTCATGAACTGATTTTCTACTTACTGACTAAAAACCAACTGCCTGTTTAACATTGTTTTTCATGTTTACCTGACACATGTTTAATACAAACTTTTCTCTGATAGGTTCACTGAATTGAAAACATGGTCAGATTACTAGTAGATCTTACAGACTATAAAAATCTTACATGCGTGTCAGCCTGTCAGGTATGGATGCCTTTAATAATGAGGCGAAGCTTGGTTTTTTATACTATTAACCTAGAAAAATGCTACAATCTGAATCACGGTGTCTGCCATTTGAATTAGAACGTTTTGACGTAATTGTCATTGTAACGACAAAATTACGTGGCATCCTATACAGCCAAAGTCAAAAACTAACTGGGGTGAGATAAAAAGGGTGAGATAAGAATTTCTCACACAGTGTAAAACGTAGGATTTCTCTATCTGGTGTGCAAGAAATATAATACTTTATTGACTCTTACTTAAAAATCATATTATAATATTATCGATTTATAAAAGCACAAACATTATCTATGACGTTTATCCTACCTGACACCCAAGAGAGCTCAGAGCCAGCAATATCAAATTCACAATGGATAGTTTCTTTGTCTGTGTCTGTGGTACAAACAGTTAGCTGCTTTTTAACCTGTAAAACAAATAAGGATGTTTTCTTTGTAGTTTTTAATGAAAATCTATGTTTATATTGCTGTGTTTCAGTAATTTTTCTTGTTTAGCTAAACGGTATCCCATAAATAGAAGAATCTCTGTACATCCAAAACTGAAAGGTTAAATCTTGTTCATTATCATGATTATTACAATACACCAAACTGTTCTACTAAAATTATTATAAGTGTCATGCCATGATGTATTTCTGCAATTCTTAGTATGCAACCCTTTAATACCACAGTTATTAAAAACAGCAACATTATGAGGCTGGATCATCACCTTTAATGTGGCCATAAAAGGATGATGTCTGTTATACTTTTCTTCAACCACATCTGATAACTTGAGGTAGTCCAGTTTGGTTTCTATGGTAACTGTTGCTAGGTAATCACAGACACGCTTCAACCAGCTATTTATAATTGACCAATTCTCCATATCAACATCTTGTCTAGGGATGACATTTCCACAGCCCAAGTTTAGGAACCTACAACACCACATTACGAAAACACACCTATGTAATATACAGACTTTTCTTAAGTTGTAAAAATTTTAAATTTCCAGTTGAATTTTTTTTTTATATTTTTCTTATTTTTGCTCAAAACAGATTGTGGGTACACGTTAGAACCGCTTCGGCGAGGCGGTTCTAACGAGTACCAACCATCTATGTTTTGGAGAAAAAATAAGAAAACTAGGTATACCCCTGCAAACCCCAGTTTCCCTATGTAAAAGTGGGGTTTAAGGGGGTATACATTACACGGACATGTTTTCCTGATGATGTTAACTTACATGAATATTTCATATGCAACTAATGTTTGTGATCCCTCTTAAGTTTACTCCAAAGATGGAGCAATGTACATGTACATGTACTTACTAAATTAAACATTGTTACATATAGAACTGCATAAAGCCGCATGTATTTAAAAATAATTAAACAACCATTTCTAAAATATTTGGATGGGATCTGTAACCTTATGTGAGTAAAATGTACTATAAGCATAAACACACCCGGGAAACGGTCAATTTGTACACCGCCGGTGCTCCATGGAAAGAGAAATTGACGGTTTCCGGTGTAGGAGTTGTTGGGTCAAATAAAAGGTTTGTGTTGTACCCGAGTGTGTTCAGTGTAAGTTTTTTGTTTCTTTCCCCCTTGTACCTAAAAATCCGAGAATGTCAGATGATGGGCTAATGAATAAAGACCATGCATACAAAAAAGCATGCACAAAAACTTACCAATTATCCACATATCGTTTTTCGGGTTTAGGAAACCCTGGTCAAAACTTGTGTTGTGGGATAAAAAGTGATTCAGTTTTCTGATATAGCTAACTCAAGTTTGATCTGATAGCCTAGAATTACAACAGAAGTCAATAGCATGTAATTTACATAGAATATTAAAAAGAAAAAATTAAAATATGTGAACCATGGGTCATTTTTTCAAAAGTGTACCAATTGACGGTCGGTGTGAAATTTGACTAATGGGAAATTGTTTTTGTCAAGATGGTCGTTTGTCTCTCACTAATGAGAAAGGCCATTATTATTTCTTGAATAGGTTCATATGTGTTGGTCAGTTTTTTAATGACTGACTAGGCCAATGCTAGCTCTGAACTGTCGGTTGCAAGTAGAGCACGTCAATATCATGGAATCAGCTGGTGGCCCATTGGTATTGGCATTGCGTTCTCTGCGTTTTCTTTCAGCTTCACAGATTCTCTGTTGTTGTTTTTTTCATAGAGAGCTCTGCTCTTTTGTTGATGAGACCTCGCCACTTTGATCGCTCCTGTGCAGTCGGTTCCCAAGGCCCCATTGGTATGTCGAAATCCTTCAGAGAGTTTTTGAGGGTGTCTTTGGAGCGTTTCTTCTGGCCACCTTGAGAACGCTTTCCCTCCTTTAATTCTCCATAGACGACTTTCTTTGGAAGTTGCTTATCAGGCATTCTTCTAACATGGCCAGTCCACATAAGCCGTGCTAGCTTTAAGACAGTATGCATGTTTTGCATCCCTGCTTTCTTCAGGACCTCGTGTCTGGAATCTTGTCTTGCCACTTGGTTTTTAAAGCTTTCTCAAACAGCTTAAGTGGAAATGGTTAAGTCCCTTTGCATGTTCGGTTCGGTTCGGTTCGGGTTCGGTTCGGTTCGGTTCGGCGACACGGACACAGAATTTTGAAAGAGAAGTTTTTTTCTATTATTTCTCGATTTTCCCATTGTTTTTGTTCGTAAAACTTCCCGACTTTAGGTCAAGAAGTTTGGGACCTGCAATTTCTCATTTTTGGTCGCTGTTTTATCCCAAATTAAGAGTCTAAGCATCGATTTTCTTAGTTGTGCGATTCGCGCCAAAACGATTCGTACTTGAAAATTTCTCTTCTTGAAACTTTTTGGCCTGAGAGCTGACAAGCTTTTGGACCAGAATTTGTTCAAGCTTCATTGACAGTGACATTGAACGGCTCTAGCAGGGCTGCAACGATCTGTCATAAAAGTTAAAGAATCTGAATAGTTTTTCTGGTTTGACCTTCCCCCACCCACTTTTTTTCATATAGTGATTGAAGGTCTTTTTGTTTAATCATTTGAATTGGAACTCATGGCTTCAGGTTTTGTCGGTCCAACTGTGGGGCGGTTGACTTGTCGGGTTGGAAAAGAGCTGGTATGTTGTTTCCATACACCGAAGTCTTGTCCGCTGCTCCTCAGGTTGGCTTTGTTGTTGGTTTTCGGGCTCTGTGTTTGGAAGTGGACAACCAGTGGCGGATTTAGAGGGGGTTCAAGGGGTTCGCTCGAACCCCCGTCTGGGCCCAAATTATTTAATTTTCATGGGGATTTTCAAGAAATTTTGAGTGAAATTAGATAAACGAACCCCCCTTTTCTACATTTGAACCCCCTCTTTAGAATTCTTGCATCCGCCCCTGACAACATCAGATATTTTGGATGCAAACCAGGACTGTAGTATAGGATTTGGAAATTCAGTTGGTGGAATCGCTCAGAGTTTGGCCTTTACAAGGAAAATTGGTAACCGAAGAGGCTCCGAAGGATTACGCAGTTTCAATCCTTCACAGGGAACAAACTTGTTGATTCTTATTATTTTGGCTGGAGATATCGAAATGAACCCAGGCCCCAGGTTCCAGTGCCGCACGTGCAAGAAGTATTGCAAGGCGGCCGAGAAAGCAGTTAAATGTGAAGATTGCGAGAAACGCTTCCATGCATCTTGCGTAAATCTTGGTCCCGTTGAGTTACAAAAGATTGAGTCGGATAATGATTCTTGGTATTGTTCAAACTGCAAAGCTGAATGCAGCCTATGCAGTGGTGCTGTTTTGAATTCCCATAAGGCTGTCCAGTGTGACAAATGTGAAATGTGGGTGCACAATAACTGTTCTTTTATGTCAGACTCAGAGTATGAAACAATGCAAAACTCAAACTGTACATGGATTTGCCCAAAATGTGACTTTTTCAATTTCTCAGACTCTTTTTTCAATGAACAGTTTAACTTGGAAAGTGAAAATAGGTTTGACCTACTTGCAAAAGGTCATGAAACCAAGTCCACTGAAACCTTGACTAGCAAAAACAGTTTTATTAGTGGTCTGAAATTTTCCAGTATCAACATAAACAGTATAAGAGGCAAAAAACTTGAGTTATTGGCCTTCATTGATTTTCATCAATCTCAGATTTTGGCGATTCAGGAGACAAAAATTGACAGTTCCATATTAACGTCTGAATTATTTCCGGAATCTTTTCCATATAGCGTGTACAGAAAGGATAGAACCTTAAATGGTGGTGGTGTTATGCTTCTTGTGCACAAGGACATCCCACACATGCCCCTCACAGAATTGAACAATGACTCAGAGTCAGTTTGGGTCAAACTTTTTGTAAATAAGAAAACTCACTTTGTGGCTAGCTGGTATCGACCACCTGTCGATGGTCATTTACCAGTATCGGACAATGGAAATGACTTATTGAATTCCCTGGACAAGTTTGACAATTTATTTAGAGAACAGCTTGACAAAATCAAAAATATTAATAAAGGCAACAAACCCCCCTTAATTCACGTTTTAGGTGATTTCAACTTTAGAGATATTGTATGGCCGGACAGACTCAGCAAATCTGGGTCATCATTGAGTCAGACGGAGGGTCAGATTTTGATAGATATCATGAATGACCACGGTTTGGAACAATTAGTTAATTTCCCCACCAGAGAAAGAAATACTTTGGACTTAATTTTGACCTCTCTTCCTGGTCAGTTTGCAGACATTCATTCCCCGGATAAGCTCAGTGATCATGACATTGTTTCTGGCACTTTGAAAATTGCTATCCCCCCAATAAAGAAACCTAGGAGAAAAGTGTATCGTTATCAGAAAGGTGATTATGAATCTATGAGAGCAGAAACACTTAAATTTGCAAAGGAAAGATACTTCAACGGTTACTCAGATACTCGGTCGGTCCAGGAAAATTTCAATCTCATTACATCGTTTATTCAGGAATCGGCAGATAAACATATCCCCTCAAAAACTAGTCGCTCAGTTTCCTCTGTCCCTTGGATAACACCTGAAATAAGGAGGAAGATTCGCAGAAAAAATGCAACTCATGCAAAAGCTAAAAAGACTGGTAGTGCAAAATTTAGATCTAAATTTGAATCTTTACGGAAAGAGATCAAAGCTGATATCAGGAAGCAGCATGATCTTTACGTGAACAACTTGGTAGGAGATGTTAAGGCTAATCCTAGAGATTTTTACAGGTACATAAACAGTCAGAAAAAAGATACCCAAGGTATTCCCCCGTTGAAAAAGAGAAATGGAAGTGGAATTGCACAATCCGAATTTGAGAAGGCGGAAGAATTTAATGGTCAGTTCTCGGATGTTTTCACTAAAAGTGAATACAAACAGGTCCCTCTTATGGATAGATCTGCCCCATTCATGCATGATATTGTGGTCACAAAGGAAGGGGTGACCAAACTTCTCAAAGGTCTAAACCCGTCTAAAGCCTTAGGGCCTGATGAGCTTCATCCCAGAGTCCTAAAGGAACTGGCTGTGGAATTAGGGCCGGTATTCGCCCATCTCTTCCAGCAGTCAATTGATACAGGTGAAATTCCTAAAGAATGGTCTCTTGCTAATATTTGCCCCCTGTTTAAGAAGGGCGACAGGTCACTTGCCCGCAATTACCGCCCTGTTTCTTTGACATGCATTCCTTGTAAGCTTCTTGAACATATTGTATGCTCAAATATTATGGCCCATCTTGATGAACATGAACTCTTGTCGGACAGGCAACACGCATTTAGGAAATGGCATAGCTGTGAAACTCAGTTGACTACAGTGATAAATGACTGGGCCAAAATCTTAGACAAAAAAGGCCAGGTCGACACTTTTATACTCGATTTTGAAAAGGCTTTTGATACTCCTCCCCATGAACTCCTTAAAAGCAAATTGTTTAGCTATGGAATAGGTGGAACAACACTGAATTGGATAAATGCTTTCCTTTGTTTCCGACAACAAAGGGTAGTGGTAAATGGTATTAAATCGGATTGGGCTCCAGTTGTGTCGGGTGTCCCTCAGGGCACCGTCCTCGGCCCCTTGCTGTTTTCCTTGTATATAAATGACATCTCAGCAGACATTGAGTCTGAAATAAGACTCTTTGCTGATGATTGTGTTTGCTATCGTGAAATCAAGAATGAAGAGGATACATTGAAACTTCAGAGAGACATTGATCGTTTAGGCAGTTGGGCTAGGAAATGGGGAATGAGATTTCAACCCGTCAAATGCAACATGATGCAGCTGACAAATAAACGGTCTAGTAAGATACAGGCTAACTACACCCTTGAGGGCACTTTACTGGAAAACGTTGAAAGCATAAAATACCTGGGTGTAACTATCACAAATGATTTGAAATGGAATACTCATATTTCCAATGTTTGTACAAAGGCTAACAGAACTCTTGGATTCTTAAGGAGAAATTTGTATTCTTGTCCCCCAGATGTGAAAGAAGCAGCTTATAAAGGACTGGTGAGGCCGGTCCTGGAATATGGAAGCTAAGTTTGGGACCCTCACACTCATGGCCTCCAGGAAGAACTGGAAAAGGTACAAAATCGTGCGGCAAGGTTTGTGACGGGAAATTATGTTTTTGAAACTGGGAGCATGACTGGCATTTTAGGTCAACTGAAATGGGAATCTCTTAAGAAAAGGAGGAAGGATAGTAGACTTATATTGCTATAAAAAGGTCTAAAGGGTAAAGCCAGAATACCCACAGATGCCCTTATCCCAAAGAATAGGCGTTGTAGAAATCAACACTCTTTGGCTTTTCAGATACCTTCAGCTAGCAAAGAAGCGTACAAAAGTAGTTTCTTTCCACAGACTATCAGGGACTGGAATGACCTCCCTGATTCACTTATCTCCTCTGCTGAAATGTCTGATGACTCTGTGTCCAAGTTCGCTTCACTCGTGCGTTCAAGGGACTAATTTCTCCCCCATCCGAACCCCCTGGTGAAATAATGTCATTTGGCGTGTCACCAGTAAACTATTCAGATTCAGATTCAGATGACGCTGGTATACTGTCCAGGTCTCACATACAAGAGGGTTGGCAGTACCAGAGCCTTGTAGACTTTCAGCCTGGTGTCAAGCTTGATTCCATTTCGCTCCCAGATATTTGCACAGAGTCTTCCGAATGACACACTTGCTTTTGCAATTCTGGCAGTGACGTCATCATCAACGTGCACTTCTCTGCAGAATTTATAATTATCAACAATTTTCAGTTTGTGTCTATTCACAGTGATGGTTGGTTCATTGTTCGGTTTTCCTGGTGCTGGTTGGTGTACAACCTGTCTTTTTGTGCTGATTGTGAGTTCATAATATCACATGACTGTGAGACTTGATCCATAAATCCTTGCATTTTGCCTCTGAGTTGGAATTCTTACCTATATCATCAGCATAAAGGAACTCATCCAGCACACCAGTCTGCACCTTAGTTTTGGCTTGCAGCCTTCTAAGGTTGAATATATTGCCATCAAAACGGTACCTGATTGGAAAATCAGTGTCACTGTCCTGAAAAGTATCCATGAGCATGGCAGAAAACATCATGCTGAACAGTGTTGGTGCCATAACACAGACCTGTTTGACCCCATTTGTTACCTAAAAGGGCTCAGAGAACTCTCCATCATTTTGTACAAGTGCCTGCGTGCCATCGTGAAATTGCCGCACCATTGCTATGAATCTGGGTGGACAGCCAAACTTGGCAATGATTTTCCAGATTTCTGATCCATACTTCCTCCTTTTGAACGTTTCGAAGGATTTCCTGTCCGCTTTTATAGGTGGATTATGGGTGCACCCTTATATTCTTGCGGGATAGCCTCCTTCCTCCACATACAGTGAATCAACTCCGTAATTTTCTCTGACATGGGTAACACTCCCCCCCCTCCCACACACACACCAAACGCATAAACCTCTGCATTAATTGCATCTGCACCTGGAGCTTTGCCAAATGACAGTTGTTGAACTGCTTTTCTTTGTTCCATGATGGTTGGAAATTCATCTAACAGAACATTGCACTCTATCTGTGGAAGCCTCATTGGTGCTTGATGGTTGATTCAGCCCACTAAATGATATATGTATCAACAATGGAACATACATATATTTTAAAATAAATCTCAGGCCGACAAAAGTTTTTCCATCAAGTTATTATACAAGTTATATCACTACAAATTAAAGCACGAGAACGATTGGTTCGTTTGGTGCTAAATACGTCCCAGTCAACACATTCGGTTATGTCGGGACGTCACCGTGTCAGCGGTCTCCATTTTACGTTGACTTCTATCCAACATTGGGATGCCATGACATGCGAAATAAGGTTTGAAATTTGGCACCCAAGTAACAAACAAAAGTTTATATGTATGGATGGTTCGACTCAACCACTTTTCAAGGATATGCTCAGGCCTTTTAAGTGGTTAACGAGTAATCATATGGTCGGTCAGTCTGAATAATTTTTGCCTAGAGGCACAAACAGTCAATAGAATCTTCCTTTGGTGGTTTTCCCTTAAAGCCCATATGGAGACATAAACAAATTATAGTCAGCAAAACGAGTTCTACACATTTGTGTGTATACGTGAATTTCTGAATGACCAGGAATACATGTAGTTACATTTAACGCTATATGCATGTATCACAAAAAGATGTGGGCTGAAAGAATAGAGCATTTGAATAATCGATAATCTTCTATTCGGGCTGCCAAATACTAGTACACATTATTAGATTTCAGTCAACAAAGGCGTCACGTGTTTCAATCAATTTGTCCCTGCCAACAAATCTTGTGCTGCAAGGATCTGTTGTAAGACTGATATGGAAATCCCCTTGAATCGGTGTTCAGATAGGCAATCATTAGAATGGTTACACGCGATCCCGAAATCCAAATGAGTTATCAAAAGCAGGATGGATAAATCAGCTCTGTTACCGGTAATTTTTTTCTTTAGCATATGGACTTAATTGTATCACGAGATGTCAACTTGCAAGATTAAATATCAACAATATAATTCTTTAACTAAACCTTCAATCTTGAATAGTTAAAGCTGTTTCTTCACCACGAGGACCGAATAACTAACTAAATGTTATGAACCACTGCAGAAGCTGAGGGTGAGGTTATGGCCATGTAAAACCGGTTTAAGCCCACCAGTAACTTTGTGTTACTGATCGTTCCAAGTCGATACTTCTGTGGTGGTTCTTTTTGTTTTATGTCTTGGTGTTTAAAAAATTTTTGTGCTGTTGGCGCCTTATGTATGTTTTCATAGTTTTAGTTAAGTTAAGGTAACTGAGTGGCCACCTATTGGGAAAATAGCTGCCCATTCGGCTTACGATTGTTTCATGGTATAAGTACCTGATTGTTAGTTTGGTTTTTTCCCACCTCGGTTTTTGGAGTGGGAATCTTTTTCTGATTGCGCCTTTTCCTGATCTTTGCCTACTTGTACCTTTCTGGTACCTATAATCTCGTGTTCACATTAGCCATAAATATAGGAACAAACACTAAAGGGACTAGATGTCTATACTGAAGTTAAGCAGCAAGTTGCTACACTGGGTTAGTATTGGTCAAATTGCACGCCCTAACATCAGTTAGCACACCCACAGAAATTAAGCGTTAAGATTGTAATCATTTAAGTTTCTGCAAGTGAAATACTTATAAGACATCTTAAGATATGTGGTGTAACTTTTAATGGCAAGATGAAGGTCAGACTATTTGATTAACGGTTCATATGGCGATGCCCTTCGGCAATTTCTATATCTTTGCGACAGTGTAGCATGAGCAGGCATGGAAATGGGACAAAAAGACAAGCAATATTATTTCCGAAAGGGATTTTGTCGTCAAGGAAAACAACATGCATCAAAGTAGTGATATCACGGTTCTTATTTTAATTTATCACGATAGCATTGCAAATGCATTAGTTAAATTGCACTCCAGTCGTCAGTTAGTACGCTTGTAAAATTTTGATTCCAATTTCTTGTAACCAAAGGTTATCTTTTATACACAATACCTTCAACCAGTAATGTGAACTCTAAACAAGGTATTTTAATTTCAACACCGCATATGGAATATGTACATGACGTAATTCAGGCATTTTTAGAGATGTACATTCACCAAATAACCCAGTATTTCAAACGCGAAAACTGTAAAATCTCCAATCATAGGCTCATCATCTGACATTCTACGATTTTTGATAGGATTTAGAATAAGGAAAATATTTTACCTTGAACTGGTTGACCCAGTAAAATTCTCTCTATTTACGTCGGTCAACTCCGGCACCGGAAACCGTAAACTTCACTTACAATGGAGCACCGGCGGTGTACAAATTGACCGTTTCCCAGGCGTGATAAAGCAAATCATAATACAAATTTTCTATTTGTTCATTCCAAAAAAGTGTGGCAATGTTGTTAACATTCCCCTACATTTATGTCTTTATTTTACCACTTGACAAAAGCAGCCAATAAGCACAGTCATATAATATACACATACCTAAGAAATGTGACCATCATACCTTGCATCCAGTTCTCTTCCTGTTTTACAGAATTGTGGGTAATTGCTGTCACCCAATGCCAGTACGGAATATTCTAGATGAGATAATTCTAGTTCATTCTTGAGCACAAAGTCATAAAAGTCTCTAGCATCAGACGGAGGGACTCCTGCAAGGAATACTCAAGATTAAATAGGTCTACAGTATTGTTACTTTATGAAGATAAAATCATAGTGCTTCCATAATAATTCTTTAACTTTTCTATGTTTTAACTTGCTTGGTACCACAGAAACAATTTTCTGCCACAGGTCATTGTGATTTCTTTCCAAAACATCCATGGTAAACAGCTTTGGTTATATTGAATTTAATATCAGTTATCAATACTTGGCTGCACTTGTCCATGGTAGGCTCAATCTTAGCAGTTAAACCATAACTCAGTGCCATCCATCCACTGATCACTGCCAACTACATGAAACTTCTTAGCATAGATCAAGTAATTTCCACCAAAGCAACTCAAAAGTGTATGTAAACTTTATGAAAACTTGCCCATGCAATGTACAGAAATTTTTTAAGTTGAAAAACTTTAAAATTTCAGTAGAAAATTTGTGATATTTTTCTTATTTTTGCTTATTTTTGTGGGTACATGTAAGAACTGCCTCAATGAGGTGGTTCTAATGAGTACCCACAATCTATGTTTGGGGCAAATATAAGAAAAAAGTTATACCCCTGAATACCCCAATTTATATAAAATTGGGGTATAAGGGGGTATACATTACACGAACATGTTTTCCTGATGGTTACTCACCATCCCCACTTGTTGAGATTATTATAAACACTACATGTTCTTTGTATAAGTCAATCAGCTGATAATCTCTGGCATTGACAAGTCGTGGTTGGAATAAACTGTACGGATCTTTATCTCCATTCAACTCTAAAATCCTATTTGATATAAATATGTCAAGCTATGATTAGACATAACCCAATATATTTGTTTTGCAAGCAAATCTCCATTTCCAAAGTCTTCACTACATTTCTTTTTTATAAATGCACACATTCAAACATTAGACATCCATATATCAAATACTGGAAATGATTTATAAAGTTAAGCTTGGTTGCAGAGAAGGTGTGTAATTGATTTATCAATGTAGTGAAAAGAAAAAGTACATGTAGCCAAATTATAAGAAACCTTACTTACCATTGCTTACTTTAAAATTTAAATGCTTTTATGAAATAAATTGTGCATAAAACAGCTTGGTCAACAGAGCTAGCTAATATTATGAGGAACACTAATGTAACGTTTAGCCGAGCTGAGCCACAGCAAACCCCGTCGGTGGAAAAGCATGCTCATCCACCAAGAGTGGTTTACTGCGCTATATAGTCAACACTAACTCGATTCATAAAGTTTCGAGTTCCTAATTTGCATATGTAACAGGTTAAAAAGATGCAAATAATCGTTTCGCCCCGACCGAGGATCGAACCAGGGTCTCCTGCATGCTAATCCAACACTCTATTGCGTCGCTGTAAAAGCCGGCTTGTACCGCAAGGCGATACAAGTGTGTATTATACCTAGCACTACTACATATTCCCCCTCCATTTTAGATTCGTCCCCGAATCTCAATTAGACATTCTCCAACCTAAATTCGACATGGATGTGCTCCGAGCCATTGGATGGGTCATTTTACGTTGGGCGCCAAATGTAACTGGTGAAAAATATGCTTATCACCTTTTTGCCCCGGCCGAGGATCGAACCAGGGTCTCCTGCGTGCTAATCCAACACTCTATTGCGTCGCTGTAAAAGCCGGCTTGTACCGCAAGGCGATACAAGTGTGTATTATACCTAGCACTACTACACATATTACAAGCACTCTATATGCTGCTAATATGTTGCACCAACGTATTTTACCAAAACCTGCTTTTACAGATCAAAAGCAAAAAGGAAAAAGAATCAGTTGTGTAGTAAGTGATCATAACCAATGTTTTGCTTCAAGGAAGACACAATTAGTGTTCTTCTTAATTCTGAAATTTAAAATGTCAACCCATCTTCTGTGACTGTGCAAGATTTCTCATGTCACAGCTCATACAGTGTATTACCATAAATCCCTAGTGGACTATGTTGCTACACAGCCTCTGATTTTTCTCTAATATGATAAGACCTCCTGATATGGGGTGCCGTTTACTATTTATTCCTTACTTATGGATATCAATAATTCATTTATGGATATCCTAAATTGAATTTAGGATATCCTAAAATGAATTATGGATATCCAAGAATGAATATAGGATATCCATAAATGAATATAGGATATCCATAAATGAATATAGGATATCCATAAATAAGGAATAAATAGTAAAATGGCACCCATAATAATGAGAGGTCAAAATGCTGACACAATGTTCAGAAGAAAGTAATGTAGTTTCACCTGTCAAACAGAAGTTTGGCTATTTCCTCACTGAGGCCATATTCTGTTCCAAACAATATCAGAACCTGCTTGCCTTCTGTAACATAATCTGTCCTGTATTTATCTACATGTGGTTGTTTGTTAGGCGGAACTGTGTCATCTGCATGTTCATCTACTAAAGACATACAGAATTAGACATCCTTGGAAATCATAAAATTGCATAGCAATGTCAAATGAAAGGTAAAGCTAGGACGAAAGGGAAAGACTAAATTGTATTTTAGAATATTGGCTCAGACATCAGGCTGGAAAAACCGTGATAGAATAGATGATGTCTCAATCAAAAACTCAGCTTATAAAATAACATTCCACTGCAATAATTTCTTGTTTATGCACGACTTGGGACAAAGAGGTTTACTTGGAAGTTGGAAGTAAGCTCACTAATAAGATGTTTACAGAACTATAAATACTGAAGCTATAAGGTTTTAAAACATCTATATACATGTAGTTCAGTGAAACCAGCCCTGAACTATATTTCATGTACATAAGCTTATATGTATTATATGAGCCACAGCATAAGAAAACCAACAACATGCATAATTATGCGAAAACACAGGTGCAGATCATCTGCACAGCTGATCAACATCTTTGTTTTGGCTACACAGACAGTACAATCCCTCTTCTTCTTAAATCTGAAATTTAAAGCTTTTAGCAGCCTTTTTCTGTGACTATACAAGTCGGTTTGTGTCTGACCTGGTTAGAAACCCAGATTGTTGTTTTTTTCATGAGATGGCTCATATGCAAGTGTAACATATATTTCCTACCTTGAAGTATGAATGCCTCAATTGAATTGTCTTTAAATTCACTCCCAGATGTTCTCGACAATGCATGGTAGATGTAGGATACCAAACAAACCAACACTGGAACTATCAGGTACCACATTGCTTCTACTCTCAGAAATTTAATCTAATTCCTGTAAATAGACATTCGTACATGTATATTTGGGGGGTTGTGCATCTATAGCTTTGACTTTGGATGGATGGATGGATGGATGGATGGATGGATGAATTGGATGGACAGAAAAACGTATGACAGATAGGACAGGACAGGATAGCAATTTTTTTGCTGCACATTTTGTGAAAAACTAAATGCTCAATTGTTGCAAGAAAATATTTTATGTTATAGACAATCAACTGATTTTTGCATGAAGTGCAGTGTTTTGTAAATTATTTTTTATACCACACTTTCAATGACTTTAGTCATACACATCCCCTTCTGTAATCTTCTTTACACAGTTTGTACTTCGGGTGTGGTATGAAATGTTCACTTATTTATTCTAGATGCAAACATTGATCCTCCTTGATAGATTTCAGTTCATGTAATATCTGTATGTCCTATATAGGTGTTTTTATTTATTAAGTTTTGAAACTGGTATTTCTCCTCACTAGACTAGTTCTGTTATATACATGTATGTCATATAGCACATATAGCTACTACTTTTGATTTAAACCAAGATTCAGATCTAGTCTATTTGGCACAAATAATGGTTCTACAAATATTTTTCTCACATTTGTTATAATTATAAATTTTGCAAAATATCTACGAAAAACCACTATCTGCCACTAGGATATAAGAGAACTTAAACACCAATACTCCCATAACATGAGAAATCGGGTATTTCTGATATTTTTGGTTTTGACATTTATGTTGAAATACCCGTCAGCATCAATGTCCCAATATCAACGTCGACTGCCACACAATTTATGTAATAGATCTAAAACACCACCTGAATCTATGAGTCTTAGTTTGTTAAATGCGCACCGGGAATGCGCATTACTAGTAAACAAGTCGCTCTGTCTCTTCTGTCCCATGGATAACTCCTGAGATAAAGAGGAAGATTCGCAGGAAAAATATAACTCATGCAAAAGCTAAGAAAACTGGAAGTGCAAAAATTAGATCTAAATTTGAAAACTTAAGAAGGGAAATCAAAGCTGATATAAGGAAGCAGCATGACCTTTATGTCAATAACTTAGTAGGGGACGTTAAGGCTAATCCCAGGGATTTTTATAGGTATATCAATAGTCAGAGGAAAGATACCCAAGGCATTCCCCCTTTGAAAAAGAAAAATGGAAGTGGTATTGCTCAATCAGATTTCGAAAAAGCGGAAGAATTTAATGGACAGTTCACAGATATATTCACCAAATCGGTACACACCCAAGTCCCACTTCTGGATAGGTCGGCCCCATTCATGGATGAAATTGTTGTTACAAAGGAAGGAGTAACAAAACTCCTTAAAGGTCTGAACCCAACTAAAGCCTTAGGACCTGATGAACTCCATCCTAGAGTCCTAAAAGAATTGGCAAAAGAATTAGGACCTGTATTTGCACATCTCTTCCAGCAGTCAATCAATACGGGTGAAATCCCCAAGGAATGGTCACTTGCTAATATTTGTCCACTTTTCAAGAAAGGTGACAGGTCCCTTGCTTGTAATTACCGCCCAGTTTCTTTGACTTGTATTCCTTGCAAACTTCTAGAACATATTGTCTGCTCAAATATCATGGGTCATCTTGACCAGTATAATCTTTTGTCGGACAAACAGCATGCATTCAGGAAATGGCATAGTTGTGAAACTCAGTTGATTACAGTAATAAATGATTGGGCAAAATATTGGACAAAAAAGGTCAGGTTGACACTTTTATTTTGGACTTTGAAAAAGCTTTTGACACCCCTCCACATTAGACTGCACCACTGCGCATGTGTCGGATTTTAAGATCCAATGACACAAGCGGACAGCTGCACGCCAAGGATTCGTGGATGTACTTGCATGAACTCAGAGTGCATTGACTGACTCATGAACATAAACAATTTTCTATTGGCTGGAACCATGACAACAAAGAATAAACAAGTTGGTGGCTGGCTGGCGTGTGATTGATAATGAACTCGCCAGAACGAAGCAGGCTACCCTCCACATGAACTTCTTAAAAGCAAATTGTTTAGTTATGGTATAGGTGGAAAGACATTGGAATGGATAAATGCTTTTTTGTGCTTCAGGCAGCAAAGGGTAGTAGTTAATGGTGTTAAATCTGACTGGGCCATCTGACTGGGCCCCTGTTGTGTCTGGTGTCCCTCAGGGCACCGTTCTCGGTCCATTGTTGTTCTCCTTGTACATTTATAAATGACATACCCGTTGGCATAGACTCTCAAATCAGGCTTTTTGCTGATGACTGTGTTTGTTACCGTGAAATTAGAACAGTAGAAGATACATTGAAACTTCAGAAAGACATTGACCTTTTAGGGAGCTGGGCCCGAAAATGGGGCATGAGATTTCAACCTGTCAAATGCAACATGATGCAGCTGACAAATAAGCGGATAAATAAAATTGAGGCCTCGTACACCCTCGAGGGAACAGTATTGTTGATAGCATTAAATATCTAGGTGTAACAATTACAAATGACCTCAAGTGGAATACCCATATCAATAATATCTGTACTAAAGCCAACAGAACACTTGGATTCTTGAGGAGAAACTTATTTTCTTGCCCCCAAGATGTTAAAGAAGCAGCTTATAAAGGACTGGTGCGCCCAGTCCTGGAATATGGAAGCTCTGTGTGGGATCCTCATACTAAATGCCTCCAGGAGAAATTGGAGAAGGTACAGAATCGTGCCGCTAGATTTGTAACTAGGAATTATACTTTCGAGGAAGGTAGTATGACTGGCATTCTTGAACAACTCAAATGGGAATCTCTCAAGAAAAGAGGACGGATAATCGACTTATATTACTATACAAAGGTCTGAAAGGTAAAGCCAGAATACCTACGGTAACTGGTCATTTCGGCCCATAACCATTTCGGCCCATGACAATTTCGGCCCATGACCATTTCGGCCCATAACCATTTCGGCCCATAAGTATACTACTATTATCCTGTATTTGTATTCGTTTATGTTTGTTATTTGTATAGTATAATAGATAAATGAATTGATTAAGAGTGTATATCAGCGTGTTATTATTTTATTTGCAAATTGTCTCTTTTAAAAGAAAAGTTTATCCCTGCCATTTAGTGTCTTGTGGAGTCAAGGTTGCAAATTCTGTTTTAACAGTTTTGAATTCCATTAGGATTTTATGAGAAGGTACAAGTAGGCAAAGATCAGGAAAAGGCGCAATCAGAAAAAGATTCCCACTCCAAAAACCGAGGTGGGAAAAAACCAAACTAACAATCAGGTACTTATACCATGAAACATATCGTAAGCCGAATGAGCAGCTATTTTCCCAATAGGTGGCCACTCAGTTACCTTAACTTAACTAAAAATATGAAAACATACATAAGGCGCCAACAGCACAAAAAAAAATTCTACATCAAGACATAAAACAAAAAACAAAAAGAACCACCACAGAAGTATCGACTTGGAACGATCAGTAACACAAAGTTACTGGCGGGCTTAAACCGGTTTTACATGGCCATAACCTCACCCTCAGCTTCTGCAGTGGTTCATAACATTTAGTTAGTTATTCGGTCCTCGTGGTGAATCTCTAACTAGTCAATGAACCATCAAGAACAAGCAAATAAATCATGATAAACATCCTGATGAATCAAAAACCAGGACTCACAGACTGAGTAAGCTGCCCGACGATGGAGATCCCTGAGCCTATGAGAGATTTCAGTAATCATATTAAAAGCACCAAGATAATTCTAAAACAAAAATTGTAAAATACCTAACGATCCCCAGTGTGCATCAATGACAAGAACTGACATCAGTGGCTTTAAATCCCGTACCTCCATAAAACCAAAAATGACCAAATTCGCAGAAAACGTCATAATCAAGCTCCAATATTTTTAACTGTCTTATCAAATGAGTAAAACAACCAAGAATATTGCATTTAGGTAACAATAAGACACCCCAAAATCCCTTTATATTCATAGGAATAAAGATTATGGGCCAAAATGGTTATGGGCCGAAATGGTATGGGCCGAAATGGTAATGGGCCGAAATGGTCATGGGCCGAAATGGTTATGGGCCGAAATGACCCGGAACCATACCTACAGATGACCTTATCCTAAAGACTAGGCGTTGTAGAAATAGCCACTCCAAGGCATTTCAGCTTCCATCTGCTAGTATAGAGGCCTATAAATGTAGTTACTTTCCCCAGACTATCAGGGACTGGAATGACCTACCTGACTCTCTGTTTTCTACTGCTGAAATGTCAGATGATTGTGTGTCCAAGTTCGCTTCACTCGTGCGTTCAAGGGAGTGAAGGGACTAATATTTCTCCCCCATCCGAACCCCCTGGTGAAATAATGTCATTTGGCGTGTATATATACGAAATAAATCCGTTCTGCTCCAGGACTACGAGGATGATCCAATAATGATTGAGACTTTTCTCTTGTTTTATAAACCCTTTTGACTGGCTCATGTTTACTACTTTTGTTTACTAGATACACATTTGACCTCTCTATGGAGCGTGTTTTATCAAATTTGGTGAACAACTTTGGTTGCTATGGTTATTTAAGTACTACTCGTGCAGTACCTATGGCCACCATCTGCCCTTTGAATAAACATAATCTATATAAATCTAGCTGTGTCACAAATTTTAAAAGCGGTATCTTATAATAATTGAGTATTGTCTGTGTTAACATTCATCTCTGAAATATTTTGCTTTGGTCGATTCAAGTCTTGCGCTAGTGATCAAGAGATGGTTGCCTAGCAACCATTTCCTCTATGAATTCCGGCTTATAGCATTTTCCAAAATCTATTGTTGCTAGGCAACATAAAACGAAAGGGACATGTGTTCCTTTTGAAATTCTTTTGATATATATACCCCATAATTGATCATTTCAAGGTTTAAAACAATTTATTGTGTCATGTATACTCAAGTTATAAGATATTTCTCACCCCTACCCCCAAAATCACTGAATATTTTCGCGACTAAAACCCAACTTTTCTCGCAAAAATGTTCAGCCTACTTGAATTATAAGCTGTATGTAAGTGATATTTGCAGAGCATAAAGCTATTTATAAACGCTATAAATAACTGTGTGCCATGATTGAAAATTTTAGCACCAGTTGCCATGGCAACCCATTTTATATGCATAAGTACCACGTGGCCAAGGACATTTGACTAACATTCTCTCGTTGCTAAGCAACAGAAGGTAGTTGTCTACATGTGGATTTTAATCAGTGTATCGTGTGCGCATTACATTGAGCAATGTTAACAAGATATTCATAATAAGCCAAGATTATTTACTTAGGAATAACTCAAAAAGTCTCAATCATTATTGGATCATCCTCGTAGCGTGTCACCAGTAAACTATTCAGATTCAGATTCAGAATACATAATCTCGGATTCAAAATAACCATTGGGTATATTATTGGATCAGTGACATAATACCAGGGTTCGAGACTACAATGTTTCCAGCTCCTCCCGCATAATACAGATTCAGATTCAGCTGCATAGTTGAAAGTAGAGGTCAAAATCAAGACCGGAAATATCACATCAACTATTGGTACAGAAACCATGTGTTGTTATTGTTGTATTGGTAGTTCAACCAGCCAACACCCTTGCAAAGAAGAGAGTAATTGTAAAGTACATGTAAACAGCACAGTAAACCATAGTTGCGAGATCTCACTCCGCTATATTACACATATGTTCCATTTCTCTTCGGCTGAAAGTAACTTCGGAATGGTGAAGAGACGTTTCGCTCCATGAAGATTGTACCCATCAGCTGAGTGTGCGAGTCTAAGTAAACCACCCATGGTAGATGAGCATGCTTTTCCGCCTACGGGGTTTGCTGTGGCTTTGCTCGGAACGGAAGTACGTTACAAAATAAACTTTCGTTTTAGACTTTTACTTTTTTATGGATAGCATACACTTGTATGAATTTTATTGTGTGCCAACCGTGTCTTTACAGCCCTTAGTACATGTACGTTTAAAAACATTATCTTTAACCTGACAGCTTTTAGTGAAAATGTGCAACTATACAGGAGATTAATTATACGAATCAAATTAAGGAACTCTTATCGACATTTGTCAAGTTATCCAGAAAATGGAGAAATGTAATAAGAACAAGAACAAGAATATGTTAGTTAACAAACACGGATATTACAGACTTCTTCTTCTTCCTCTTCTTCAAAAAATGTTTTAGACTATTTAAAACGTCAAAATTCTTGATGGAACAATCACAAAGGGCCTGTTCTGGTCTGCATCAGCAATATTTGTACTCAGGCTAGTAGAACTCTTCGATTATTGAACCGGTTCGGTTCGGTTCGGCGACACGGACACAGTATTTTGAAAGAGAAGTTTTTTTCTATTATTTTCGAATTTCCCATTGTTTTTGTTTGTAAAACTGTCCCGATTTTAGGTCAAGAAGTTTGGGACCTGCAATTTCTCATTGTTGGTCGCTGTTTTCCCCCAAATTAAGAGTCTAAGCATCGATTTTCTTGGTCGTGCGATTCGCGCCAAAACGATTCGTACTTTACTTGAAAATTTCTTTTCTTGAAACTTTTTGACTGAGAGCTGACAAGCTTTTGGACCAGAATTTGTTCAAGCTTCATTGACAGTGACATTGAACGGCTCTAGCAGGGCTGCAACGATCTGTCATAAAAGTTAAAGAATCTGAATAGTTTTTTCTGGTTTGACCTTCCCCCACCCACTTTTTTCATATAGTGATTGAAGGTCTTTTTGTTTAATCATTTGAATTGGAACTCATGGCTTCAGGTTTTGTCGGTCCAACTGTGGGGCGGTTGACTTTTCGGGGTGGAAAAGAGCTGGTATGTTGTTTCCATACACCGAAGTCTTGTCCGCTGCTCCTCAGGTTGGCTTTGTTGTTGGTTTTCGGGCTCTGTGTTTGGAAGTGGACAACATCAGGAGATATTTTAGATTCAAACCAGGACTGCAGTATAGGATTTGGAAAATCAGTTGGTAGAATTGCTCAGAGCTTGGCTTTCACAAGGAAAATTGGTAACCGAAGAGGCTCCGAAGGATTACGCAGTTTCAATCCTTCAAAGGGAACAAACTTGTTGATTCTTATTATTTTGGCTGGAGATATCGAAATGAACCCAGGCCCCAGGTTCCAGTGCCGCACGTGCAAGAAGTATTGCAAGGCGGCCGAGAAAGCAGTTAAATGTGAAGATTGCAAGAAACGCTTCCATGCGTCTTGCGTAAATCTTGGTCCCGTTGAGTTACAAAAGATTGAGTCGGGTAATGATTCTTGGTATTGTTCAAACTGCAAAGCTGAGTGCAGCCTATGCAGTGGTTCTGTTTTGAATTCCCATAAGGCTGTCCAGTGTGACAAATGTGAAATGTGGGTGCACAATAACTGTTCTTTTATGTCAGACTCAGAGTATGAAACGATGCAAAACTCAAACTGTACATGGATTTGCCCAAAATGTGACTTTTTCAATTTCTCAGACTCTTTTTTCAATGAAAGTTTAACTTGGGAAGTGAAAATAGGTTTGACCTACTTGCAAAAGGTCATGAAACCAAGTCCACTGAAACCTTGACTAGCAAAAACAGTTTTATTAGTGGTCTGAAATTTTCCAGTATCAACATAAACAGTATAAGAGGCAAAAAACTTGAGTTGTTGGCCTTCATTGATTTTCATCAGTCTAAGATTTTGGCGATTCAGGAGACAAAAATTGACAATTCCATATTAACGTCCGAATTATTTCCGGAATCCTTTCCATACAGCGTGTACAGAAAGGATAGAACCTTAAATGGTGGTGGTGTTATGCTTCTTGTACACAAGGACATCCCACACATGCCCCTCACAGAATTGGACAATGACTCAGAGTCAGTTTGGGTCAAACTTTTTGTAAATAAGAAAACTCACTTTGTGGCTAGCTGGTATCGACCACCTGTCGATGGTCATTTACCAGTTTCGGACAATGGAAATGACTTATTGAATTCCCTGGAAAAGTTTGACAATTTATTTAGAGAACAGCTTGACAAAATCAAAAATATTAACAAAGGCAACAAACCCCCCTTAATTCACGTTTTAGGTGATTTTAATTTTAGAGATATTGTATGGCCGGACAGACTCAGCAAATCTGGGTCATCATTGAGTCAGACAGAGGGTCAGATTTTGATAGATATCATGAATGACCATGGTTTGGAACAATTAGTCAATTTCCCCACCAGAGAAAGAAATACTTTGGACTTAATTTTGACCTCTCTTCCTGGTCAGTTTGCAGACATTCATTCCCCGGATAAGCTCAGTGATCATGACATTGTTTCTGGCACATTGAAAATTGCTATCCCCCCTATAAAGAAACCTAGGAGAAAAGTGTATCGTTATCAGAAAGGTGATTATGAATCTATGAGAGCAGAAACACTTAAATTTGCAAAGGAAAGATACTTCAACGGTTACTCAGATACTCGGTCGGTCCAGGAAAATTTCAATCTCATTACATCGTTCATACAGGAATCGGCAGATAAACATATCCCCTCAAAAACTAGTCGCTCAGTTTCCTCTGTCCCTTGGATAACACCTGAAATAAGAAGGAAGATTCGCAGAAAAAATGCAACTCATGCAAAAGCTAAAAAGACTGGTAGTGCAAAATTTAGATCTAAATTTGAATCTTTACGGAAAGAGATCAAAGCTGATATCAGGAAGCAGCATGATCTTTACGTGAACAACTTGGTAGGAGATGTTAAGGCTAATCCTAGAGATTTTTACAGGTACATAAACAGTCAGAAAAAAGATACCCAAGGTATTCCCCCGTTGAAAAAGAGAAATGGAAGTGGAATTGCACAATCCGAATTTGAGAAGGCGGAAGAATTTAATGGTCAGTTCTCGGATGTTTTCACTAAAAGTGAATACAAACAGGTCCCTCTTATGGATAGATCTGCCCCATTCATGCATGATATTGTGGTCACAAAGGAAGGGGTGACCAAACTTCTCAAAGGTCTAAACCCGTCTAAAGCCTTAGGGCCTGATGAGCTTCATCCCAGAGTCCTAAAGGAACTGGCTATGGAATTAGGGCCGGTATTCGCCCATCTCTTCCAGCAGTCAATTGATACAGGTGAAATTCCTAAAGAATGGTCTCTTGCTAATATTTGCCCCCTGTTTAAGAAGGGCGACAGGTCACTTGCCCGCAATTACCGCCCTGTTTCTTTGACATGCATTACTTGTAAGCTTCTTGAACATATTGTATGCTCAAATATTATGGCCCATCTTGATGAACATGAACTCTTGTCGGACAGGCAACACGCATTTAGGAAATGGCATAGCTGTGAAACTCAGTTGACTACAGTGATAAATGACTGGGCCAAAATCTTAGACAAAAAAGGCCAGGTCGACACATTTATACTCGATTTTGAAAAGGCTTTCGATACTCCTCCCCATGAACTCCTTAAAAGCAAATTGTTTAGCTATGGAATAGGTGGAACAACACTGAATTGGATAAATGCTTTCCTTTGTTTCAGACAACAAAGGGTAGTGGTTAATGGTATTAAATCGGATTGGGCTCCAGTTGTGTCGGGTGTCCCTCAGGGCACCGTTCTCGGCCCCTTGCTGTTTTCCTTGTATATAAATGACATCTCAGCAGACATTGAGTCTGAAATAAGACTCTTTGCTGATGATTGTGTTTGCTATCGTGAAATCAAGAATGAAGAGGATACATTGAAACTTCAGAGAGACATTGATCGTTTAGGTAGTTGGGCTAGGAAATGGGGAATGAGATTTCAACCCGTCAAATGCAACATGATGCAGCTGACAAATAAACGGTCTAGTAAGATACAGGCTAACTACACCCTTGAGGGCACTGTACTGGAAAACGTTGAAAGCATAAAATACCTGGGTGTAACTATCACAAATGATTTGAAATGGAATACTCATATTTCCAATGTTTGTACAAAGGCTAACAGAACTCTCGGATTCTTGAGGAGAAATTTGTATTCTTGTCCCCCAGATGTGAAAGAAGCAGCTTATAAAGGACTGGTGCGGCTGGTCTTGGAATATGGAAGCTCAGTTTGGGACCCTCACACTCATGGCCTCCAGGAAGAACTGGAAAAGGTCCAAAATCGTGCGGCAAGGTTTGTGACGGGAAATTATGTTTTTGAAACTGGGAGCATGACTGGCATTTTAAGTCAACTGAAATGGGAATCTCTTAAGAAAAGGAGGAAGGATAGTAGACTCATATTGCTATACAAAGGTCTAAAGGGTAAAGCCAGAATACCCACAGATGACCTTATCCCAAAGAATAGGCGTTGTAGAAATCAACACTCTTTGGCTTTTCAGATACCTTCAGCTAGCAAAGAAGCATACAAAAGTAGTTTCTTCCACAGACTATCAGGGACTGGAATGACCTCCCTGATTCACTTATCTCCTCTGCTGAAATGTCTGATGACTGTGTGTCCAAGTTCGCTTCACTCGTGCGTTCAAGGGACTAATCTCTCCCCCATCCGAACCCCCTGGTGAAATAATGTCATTTGGCGTGTCACCAGTAAACTATTCAGATTCAGATTCAGAACACTATTCACCCCTATGCGCACCAAGATTTGAGAGAATCTGTCTATCTGCCTCTAAGAACATGGTATGGTCAGTGGCACCTCGGACTGGGGCCTCGGACTGTGGCCCTCATTATGAAGGTGTAAAATGCGCAAAACGTGTAGCTGGATTTATAACTTTGAACAAGAAAGCATGACTGTCATCGGATGAATTAAAATGAAAATCTTTGCAGAAAAGGAGGGAATAATAATATGATAAGATTTCTTTATCATGATCATGATCATGGTCTTGAAACTGTCCTTAACTGGAAAGCCAGAATTACTACAATCTGAATCTGAATAGTTTACTGGTGACACGCCAAATGACATTATTTCACCAGGGGGTTCGGATGGGGGAGAAATTAGTCCCTTGAACGCACGAGTGAAGCGAACTTGGACACACAATCATCTGGCATTTCAGCAGTAGAAAACAGAGAGTCAGGGAGGTCATTCCAGTCCCTGATAGTCTGTGGAAAGAAACTACATTTATAAGCCTCTATACTAGCAGATGGGAGCTGAAATGCCTTGGAGTGGCTATTTCTACAACGCCTAGTCTTTGGGATAAGGTCATCTGTAGGTATTCTGGCTTTACCCTTCAGACCTTTGTATAGTAATATAAGTCGATTATCCGTCCTCCTTTTCTTGAGAGATTCCCATTTGAGTTTTTCAAGAATGCCAGTCATACTACCTTCCTCGAAAGTATAATTCCTAGTTACAAATCTAGCGGCACGATTCTGTACCTTCTCCAATTCCTCCTGGAGCCATTTAGTATGAGGATCCCACACAGAGCTTCCATATTCCAGGACTGGGCGCACCAGTCCTTTATAAGCTGCTTCTTTAACATCTTGGGGGCAAGAAAATAAGTTTCTCCTCAAGAATCCAAGTGTTCTGTTGGCTTTAGTACAGATATTATTGATATGGGTATTCCACTTGAGGTCATTTGTAATTGTTACACCTAGATATTTAATGCTATCAACATTTTCCAATACCGTTCCCTCGAGGGTGTACGAGGCCTCAATTTTATTTATCCGCTTATTTGTCAGCTGCATCATGTTGCATTTGACAGGTTGAAATCTCATGCCCCATTTTCGGGCCCAGCTCCCTAAAAGGTCAATGTCTTTCTGAAGTTTCAATATATCTTCTACTGTTCTAATTTCACGGTAACAAACACAGTCATCAGCAAAAAGCCTGATTTGAGGGTCAATGCCAACGGGTATGTCATTTATGTACAAGGAGAACAACAATGGACCAAGAACGGTGCCCTGAGGGACACCAGATACAACAGGGGCCCAGTCAGATTTAACACCATTAACTACTACCCTTTGCTGCCTGAAGCACAAAAAAGCATTTATCCATTCCAATGTCTTTCCACCTATACCATAACTAAACAATTTGCTTTTAAGAAGTTCATGTGGAGGGGTGTCAAAAGCTTTTTTAAAGTCCAAAATAAAAGTGTCAACCTGACCCTTTTTGTCCAATATTTTTGCCCAATCATTTATTACTGTAATCAACTGAGTTTAACAACTATGCCATTTCCTGAATGCATGCTGTTTGTCTGACAAAAGATTATACTGGTCAAGATGACCCATGATATTTGAGCAGACAATATGTTCTAGAAGTTTGTGTAACGAACGGCCGAACCAAAGCCACAGAAACCCCGTCGGTGGAAAAGCATGCTCATCCACCAAGGGTGGTTTACTGCGCTATATACCTAACACTTACTCTAATCACAAAGTTTCGAGTTTCTTATTTGCATATTACTACCCGCTAATATGCCGCTAATACGTTGCACCAACGTATTCTACAAGGGAGACTATCCCGTTACATTACTTCCCCCTCCGAGAAGACTCGCCCCGAGTCTTGGGCTGGGGACTACATGGGTAAGGCAACTCCGTTCTGGCAGTTGTCATCATCCCACCGCTGCCAACAAATGTAACGAACGGCCGAACCAAAGCCACAGAAACCCCGTCGGTGGAAAAGCATGCTCATCCACCAAGGGTGGTTTACTGCGCTATATACCTAACACTTACTCTAATCACAAAGTTTCGAGTTTCTTATTTGCATATTACTACCCGCTAATATGCCGCTAATACGTTGCACCAACGTATTCTACAAGGGAGACTATCCCGTTACATTATGATGAAACTACAGGTAAACAAGGAGACTCAGAGATCCTCCAAAAAGACCTTGAAAGTTTAGAAAAATGGGAAAAGCTCTGGGATATGAGTTTTAACCCCTCGAAATGCCAGGTCATTCATGTGACCCGAAGTAAATCACCCTCCCAGACTATTTATTACCTCCATGGCTGTGCTCTAGAAAGTGTATCTTCTGCAAAGTACCTTGGGGTCACTGTTTCGGAAGACCTCAGTTGGTCAGACCATATCAACAACATTACCAAGAAGGCAAATCAGACCCTCGGCTTCATCAAACGCAATATCCGGGTCCATAACAGAGACCTGAAGTCCACAGCTTATAAGACATTAGTGCGCCCACAGCTAGAATACGCCTCTACTGTGTGGTCTCCTCATACAGATCAAGATATTGGTAAACTTGAATCTGTACAACGAAGGGCCGCTAGGTGGGTAACACGAGATTACCGACAAACATCAAGTGTGTCCACAATGCTTCAGGATCTCAACTGGCGCACCCTTGACCAACGACGTATTGACAGTCGGTTGGTCCTCCTATATAAGGTCACATATGACCTTGTAGCCATCCCTGCCTCTGACTACCTGATCCGAAATACCCGTCCATCATCTAGAAACCATTCCTATGCATACCGACAGTTCACAACTCTGAGAGACTACTACAAGTACACATTCTTCCCACGGACAATAATACACTGGAATGCCCTACCTCCACATATTCCTGTCCTACCTACTCTGGCGCAGTTTAGTTTAGCTGTCTGCCAGATAGCTCACAAAACTCCTTAAATACCAGCATATCTGTTTTTACCTTTTAACTATACTAACACCTTTGTTCGCACTGTATAAATTCTTATCACCCACTTTTCTTTGCTTTTATTTCAACTAACCCCCTTCAGCATTTGGTATACCGGAACACCATCTGAAGTCCTCTCCGGAGGTTAAGATGTACAGGAAGATAGATAGATAGAACAATATAAACAAAGTGTAAGTTTGAGCAAATGCATACGTTTACCTGCTGCTACAGATTAAATTCAGCCTCAGCTGTCTGCATAATTCATAAATGATTTGTTCTAATCCAGTTTGATGATAAAATAACCATAAAATCTCATTAAAACATGCAGTTCACAACCAGGAAATAAAATTTACTGGACGCCGCCATATTTGATCAGCTGTAAAGCGGTGCTTGGGTAGAAAAGCGTCTCCGGTGCAACGAGTCACTGGACGATACCATTTAATGTTGTTTCGGGTCCAGGGTTATGTTACCAAGGAAACAGATTAATTATTGCATTACGTTTATAACATCACAACATTTCTATGTCTAAATCATATCATTCCATTTCGTTACATTAGATTTCAAACACAAAGGTATGTGTCAAATAGTACCAATCATTTTAGTGGACTCAACCTGACCTACCTATCAAATGGATTTTCCCGGGTATAAATACCGCGCGCAAGGCAAAGTTTGGCATTCTGCGACTTAACTCTGAAGAGAGCGGTTGTCTAATAAAGGTAATAAATACTTAAGTACTCTGCTATAGAGCAAATACTAGTTGTCTGCGTCTCATTGGGATCATTGCGAAACCTGGGACAAGGGCTCCAAGTTACGCTCTAAGAGTAAACTATTAGACTTAGTGTCTTTGTGAAGGAATAGAATCAGGAGCCGAAGAAGTGGGCTCCTAGTTTATTTGAAGACTTGGTGTCTTTTGTGTGAAGCAATAGTATTTGAGAATCGGGAGCCGTTGAGGAGAGCTCCTAGTTGGCAACCGTTGATAGTGCAGAATCGTTGTGAGTGATAAGGAGGCAATTGGGAGCCTTAACAAGGGGTCAGGTTGAACCCATAATCTTTGTTGATAATTCATGAGTGATTCCTTTTTATGTCCAATGAATTGATTATTGAGATTTAAAGACAAGGTAGTCTATTTCATATATATGTTTTATTGTCATATTGTCATACAAGTTTTGATCTATCAGGGCTAAGGAGCCCCAACGCAAAATTGATATTTTATCTATAGTGTGTGCACCCGCTCGGCATACATTATATAAATAGAAACGTTACAGTGGTGGCAAGCGTATGTGGGATATTGATACACTACACATATCACGGACTCAAGTCTAATGATGGATACTCAGGACTATGATTATGCAGGCCGGTTGAATACCTCAATGGCAGTGTTAGGGAAGCGCCTTGAAGTCATGAAGAAGAGGAATGAAGCAAGTCTCCTCAATAATGAGATATTGGCACTGGAGAGTGAGCTCCGAGTGTTGGAGTTTCAACAGGAAGAGGGAGCTACAAACGAGGAGCCAGGCAGTGAAGAGAGGCTAAGGAGGGCCACAAATGTAAGTGAAGAGATGCCTGGCAATGAACAGATGCCAAGGAGAGCCCCAAGTGAGGAGCCAAGGAGTGAATACAGGCCGAGGAGGCATCTGCCTGATATTCCCAGAGGTCGAAGGACTTATTTTGATGAGGAGCCACCGCTCCTACATTTGTATGATGATAGTAGTATAGGAGGGACCTACGCTCCATTGCCAACACCACAGCCTAGAAATGAGAGCCAAATTGGAAGTAACCCAGTAACCTCAACACCCAATATAGTTGAGACTAAACCACATGCAAGTGGAAGTGTTAAGGTAAAGCCAGCAACCTTTGATGGGACGGGCTCCTGGTTGGATTATCGTGCTCATTTCGATGCTGTGGCTGAAATAAACAGATGGAATCAGACGGAAAAAGGATTGTACTTAGCGGTATCCTTGAGAGGCCAAGCTCAAGGGGTGTTTGGAAATATTTCTACACAGTCAAAGGACTATGACAAATTAGTGAAAGCATTGGAGGAGCGTTTCGCTCCACCTAATCAAACGGAGCTATATCGTGTACAGTTACGAGAGAGAAGGCAAACAGCTTCAGAAACACTCTCAGCTTTGGGACAAGATATTCGAAGGCTTACCAACCTTGCTTATCCGACGGCTCCCTGTGATGTAAGGGAAACACTAGCAAAGGAGCAGTTCATTGATGCGTTGCATAGCTCCGAAATACGACTGAGGGTAAAACAAGCTAGACCCAGTGATCTAAATGATGCTGTTCGGCATGCGGTCGAACTGGAAGCATACAATCGAGCAGAACGGAAGAAACAGGAAGGCCAGGGGTATCTTTTCTCAGCTAATGCTTCCGAGTCAAGAACTACAGAACAAAGTGATTGTAACAACACGAGTATTGAAACATTGACTAAGACTTTAAAGCTCATTCAGGATGAGCTGAAGTCCATCAAAACACAGCGCCCAGAGTATCGGCGATACAAACCATACGGTCAATGGAGAGCGAACCAGGGAGCACCAAGATCACCAAATAGGCAACCATATCAGAGAAGGTGTTTTTCCTGTGGGTCTACAGACCATATCATAAAGGACTGTAAACAGAAGCAACAGGAACAGGGAACTCAGAAAAAGGAAACTGAAAGCATGGAAGAAGGAGGAGTCAAAGTAATTGGGAAGAAAAGCTTTGGTTTGTTCCTGACTGCATGTATTAATGGCAAACCATTGAGTTGCTTAGTGGATACAGGAGCAACGCTCTCAATTATTTCCAGTAGAGCCTGGGAAGCCATGGATATTTCTTCATCCACACTGACGACATTTGAGCAAGTGATATCCAATGCATCCGGAAGCCCAATAGAAGTGAAAGGCAAAACAAGAGTGCAAATCAAGGTGTCTAAATCGACATGCAACATGGATGTAATCATTGCAGATATAGATAATGAGGCAATCCTAGGTCTCGACTACCTGAAAAGAAACGGTTGTAAGATCGATACTGCAAAAGGTGATCTCACAATTCAAGATGAAACAGTCAAGCTTGACCATGTTGGTTACGTTGGATGCTGTAGGATTACTGCACAGGACAGGATTCAAATACCTCCTAGGTCGGAGAAAATAATTCAGGCAAAAATGAGTGACTCGACTTTTGAAGAAGGAAAGCTCTGTATTATTGAACCAGCGCAAAGCTTCCTTGAAAAAGGCATGGCATTAGTAGCCAAATCATTAGCATACAGCCAGAAAGAGATCCCTGTGCGTATAATGAACATATCAGATGAAGTTTGCCAAATCTTTCCTGGGACAAACATAGCTGAAGCCAGCTCTGTTGTTGAAGTAAGAACAGTGAAATCCGAGACTTCAAAACCAAAGCATGTCCCAAGCCACTTGAGTGATTTGTACCAGCGGACAATAGAGGGAATGAACAAGGAGCAGCAGAAGAAGGTAGCCAATCTGTTGACAAAATATTCATCAGTATTTTCAGAGAATGATAATGACATTGGAAGAACCGGAGTGTTGAAGCACAGAATTCCTACTCAGAATGTACAGCCGATTAAGCAGCCCTTAAGACGAGTTCCCTATCACATGCAGAAAGAAATGGATGAGCAAATCGATAAGCTGTTGGAAAAAGATGTAATCACACCATCCAAAAGTCCTTGGGCCAGTGGAATTGTATTAGTGAAGAAGAAAGACGGCAGCCAGAGGTTCTGCATCGACTATCGAAGGCTCAATGACGTTACCATAAAGGATGCCTATCCACTCCCACGGATCGATGAATCCCTAGACCAACTAGCAGGCTCCAAATGGTTCTCCTGCTTAGACATGAATTCCGGTTATTGGCAGGTCGAGTTAGATGAGAAAGATCGAGAGAAGACAGCTTTCATCAGCAGGAAGGGCCTCTACGAGTTTAAAGTACTCCCGTTCGGACTGTGTAACGCGCCAGCGACGTTTGAACGGCTGGTAGAAATAGTTTTAGCAGGACTTCATTGGGAGACGTGTTTGGTGTATCTCGATGATATAATTGTCTGTGGAAAGACATTTGACGAGATGGTAAAAAATCTCGATGAAGTGTTTGCTAGACTTCAGGGAGCTGGTTTGAAACTCAAGGCTAGAAAATGTCAGCTGTTTGCTCAACGTGTAGATTTCTTAGGGCATGTTATTTCCGAGGATGGAATTAGAACCGATCCCAAGAAAACAGAGTGTGTACGGAAATGGCCGGAACCAACAAGCGTAAAAGAAGTAAGATCATATCTGGGATTCTGCAGTTATTATCGCAGATTCATCTTCAGATTCGCAGATATAGCCAAGCCACTTCATAAGCTTACACAGAAGGGAGCCAGATTCAAGTGGACAAAGGAGTGCCAAAATGCATTCCAAACACTCAAGACAAAATTGGTGAATGCTCCTGTTCTAGCTCATCCAGACTTCAATCATGGTTTCATCCTAGACGTGGATGCATGTGACCAAAGTATAGGAGCTGTCATTTCTCAGAAAATCAATGGAGAAGAGCATCCAATCGGATTCGCCAGTAGGACATTGACAAAGTCGGAAAGAGCATACTGCGTTACCAGGAAGGAGCTGTTGGCTCTTGTGACGTTCGTTAAACACTTCAAGCACTATCTATACGGACAGAAGTTTGTTGCAAGGACCGACCATAGCTCACTCCGATGGTTGATGAATTTCAAAAAAACCAGAAGGGCAGATTGCCCGGTGGATAGAAACATTGTCGTCCTACGACATGAAAGTGGAGCACAGACCTGGGCGCCAGCACCAAAACGCCGATGGAGTAAGCCGAATTCCATGTACACAGTGCGACGTGAAGCAGGAGACTGGATGTTCAGTGAATGCTGCAGAGACATCAAACACGGAAGCATTTGATTTGCGATCACTTCAGGATAGTGACCGAGATATCTCCCTAATAAAAGGTTGGCTAGATAAGGGAATCAAGACAGATGCCAGTGTGATATCAATGGAAAGCTATTTCTTGAAAGCACTTTATAGTCAGTGGGGGAGCCTTGAAATACAAGATGGGATACTGGTTCGGAGACGTGATGATGCAGCAACCAATGGACTCGCAGCACAGGCAATAGTGCCGTTTTCGCAAAGGAGGACTGTCCTCAAATTTTCACATGACGTCCGAACGTCTGGCCATCTAGGGATAAATAAGACCTTGTGGAAAGTAAGGCAACACTACTATTGGCCTGGGTTAAGTACTGATGTGAAAACCTACGTAACAGGTTGTGAAACATGCCAGAAAGGAAAGGAACCCATTCCAACCAAAAGAGCACCAATGCAAGTAGCGAGGAGCGGCTACCCTTGGGAAAGAATTGCTGTCGATATTCTAGGAGAGCTTCCGATTACAGAACGTGGCAATAAATACGTGTTAGTAGTAGCCGACTACTTCACGAAGTGGACGGAAAGTTTCCCAATGCAGAACATGGAGGCTGCTACAGTAGCAAGAATAATGGTTGATGAAGTGTTCACGAGATTCGGAATTCCTGATCAGATTCACTCTGATCAAGGACGTCAGTTTGAAAGCCGTTTATTCGCGGAGATGTGCGAACTACTAGAAATTGACAAAACGCGCACCACGCCATATCACCCTAAATCCGACGGCATGGTAGAACGGTTTAACAAAACGCTATGTTCAATGTTGCGCGCGTATATCAATGACAATCATTCAAACTGGGATCTCCTTCTACCTTACGTAATGATGGCCTACCGAACAACTGATCATGAAAGTACGGGATTAAGTCCAAACTTGCTCCTGTTCGGTCATAACACGCGAACGCCGCTTGATCTGATATATCAGCTGCCACCAAATGTTAAACGCGAGCCGTCAAACACGTGGGTTTGGGAACTTCAAGAGAGATTAGAATCTGCTCATGCATTCGTTAGAGAAACTACGGGATTATCCATAGCAAGGCAGAAGAGAAATCATGACAAGAAATTGTCATATGAGGGTTTTAATGTGGGAGACAAAGTTTTGGTACATTTCCCAGTTAAGAAAACAGGCCAGTCACACAAATTTGTTCCTTTTTGGAAGGGTCCCTATGAGGTCATAGAGAAAATATCCTCAGTGCTTTTGAAGATAGATTGTGGTAGAAATAGGGGTATAGTAACCATACATGTTGATAGGGTCCGTAAAGTGAGAAAACAGACTTTAAGATATGAATCTGAGGAAAGTGAAGAATCGGAACATGATGAAACACAGGCAGAGGATTCTGGTCCTAATGAGCAGCCTGAATTGTCCGATACATCAGATAAGGAGGAACCTGTGGTTGAAACTAGGTATAAAAGAGTTGTAAGAAAACCAAAATGGTTTAGAGACTATTTATCTGTCTTTTCTGTTTGCAGAGAGATGCCTAACACCAAAGAAACTCCTAGGAAAAGATCAGTGTGCCCGAACTGTAAGAGGGAGATCAAATGGGAGGAATACATAGCCCATATGCAGAAATGCGTGAAGTCGTCGAAAGTACCACAGACCAAAACCCTAGTGTGCAGTGTTTGCAAGAGCACCTTTAGCAAGAGAGCTAACCTTAACAAACATGTTCGCAAGTTTCATCCGGTCTCGGCGACAGAAACCTCTTCCTCAACTGAAATTGAAGTCAGTAAATCACCAGAAGCACGTACTAGTGAGGCTGACTGGGACAAGGATCCTGAAATAGAATTGGATTATGATGACACTAATTCTGATGGACAGTCCGTGTCATCTGACAGTGAGGAAGATGCTGGGAATAAGGAGACAGAGGTCGATCTAACTCTGGGGCGGATTCAACGGAAACGCACAGAACCGGCTAAGGTACTAGCTCCAAAGAGGAGGAATGCCAGTACAGAAGGCGTGGGGGCAAAGAAAGCCAAAGTAGACAGCAAGGAAATGAATGAGTTGAGGGTGTCAGTGATAGATGTACGGGATACTGGAGTTCAGACCACAGCAAGTTACCGATGTGATCCATGCGGGATCATCTTTGATGATGAAATATTATCAACCCTACATCGAGGCTGGCATTCTCATTCTGACGCCTTCCTATGTAACTTGTGTGGGGAAAACTGTGGAAATAAGCATCAGTTTCATTCTCACATGGCTAAGAGCCATGATCGATAAATAACCTCAA
This sequence comes from Rugalucina vietnamica, assembly GCA_964017185.1. Lineage (NCBI taxonomy): Eukaryota > Metazoa > Mollusca > Bivalvia > Lucinida > Lucinidae > Rugalucina > Rugalucina vietnamica. Next base: position 53,170,310 of record OZ024881.1, read on the forward strand.
AAGTGTTCATGACTAATTCAGGGAGTCATTTTAGTCATTTTCTTTAGTTTTTCGTCGAAATCTGAAATCATGTGCTTTACTGATCATCTTACTTTGTAAGTCAAGTCACTCTTTGCACAAGAATGTAAAGGGCTTGTCCTAAAAGAATTAGGACTGAAGTACATGTATGTATATGTAAAGGTTGGTCTTAAAAAGTATTAAGACTATATGATGTATACCATGTTGATCTGTAATAAATGTGATGTTGACTAAGTAGTCAATTAAAGTTGTAACTTGTAAAATCATTGTTTAATTATTCCATGCGAGGGCGCATGAAATCGGAGGCGTGGGTAGTGTGATGAAACTACAGGTAAACAATATAAACAAAGTGTAAGTTTGAGCAAATGCATACGTTTACCTGCTGCTACAGATTAAATTCAGCCTCAGCTGTCTGCATAATTCATAAATGATTTGTTCTAATCCAGTTTGATGATAAAATAACCATAAAATCTCATTAAAACATGCAGTTCACAACCAGGAAATAAAATTTACTGGACGCCGCCATATTTGATCAGCTGTAAAGCGGTGCTTGGGTAGAAAAGCGTCTCCGGTGCAACGAGTCACTGGACGATACCATTTAATGTTGTTTCGGGTCCAGGGTTATGTTACCAAGGAAACAGATTAATTATTGCATTACGTTTATAACATCACAACATTTCTATGTCTAAATCATATCATTCCATTTCGTTACATTAGATTTCAAACACAAAGGTATGTGTCAAATAGTACCAATCATTTTAGTGGACTCAACCTGACCTACCTATCAAATGGATTTTCCCGGGTATAAATACCGCGCGCAAGGCAAAGTTTGGCATTCTGCGACTTAACTCTGAAGAGAGCGGTTGTCTAATAAAGGTAATAAATACTTAAGTACTCTGCTATAGAGCAAATACTAGTTGTCTGCGTCTCATTGGGATCATTGCGAAACCTGGGACAAGGGCTCCAAGTTACGCTCTAAGAGTAAACTATTAGACTTAGTGTCTTTGTGAAGGAATAGAATCAGGAGCCGAAGAAGTGGGCTCCTAGTTTATTTGAAGACTTGGTGTCTTTTGTGTGAAGCAATAGTATTTGAGAATCGGGAGCCGTTGAGGAGAGCTCCTAGTTGGCAACCGTTGATAGTGCAGAATCGTTGTGAGTGATAAGGAGGCAATTGGGAGCCTTAACAAGGGGTCAGGTTGAACCCATAATCTTTGTTGATAATTCATGAGTGATTCCTTTTTATGTCCAATGAATTGATTATTGAGATTTAAAGACAAGGTAGTCTATTTCATATATATGTTTTATTGTCATATTGTCATACAAGTTTTGATCTATCAGGGCTAAGGAGCCCCAACGCAAAATTGATATTTTATCTATAGTGTGTGCACCCGCTCGGCATACATTATATAAATAGAAACGTTACATTTGCAAGGAATACAAGTCAAAGAAACTGGGCGGTAATTACAAGCAAGGGACCTGTCACCTTTCTTGAAAAGTGGACAAATATTAGCAAGTGACCATTCCTTGGGGATTTCACCCGTATTGATTGACTGATGGAAGAGATGTGCAAATACAGGTCCTAATTCTTTTGCCAATTCTTTTAGGACTCTAGGATGGAGTTCATCAGGTCCTAATGCTTTAGATGGGTTCAGACCTTTAAGGAGTTTTGTTACTCCTTCCTTTGTAACAACAATTTCATCCATGAATGGGGCCGACCTTTCCAGAAGTGGGACTTGGGTGTGTACCGTTTTGGTGAATACATCTGTGAACTGTCCATTAAATTCTTCTGCTTTTTCGAAATCTGATTGAGCAATACCACTTCCATTTTTCTTTTTCAAAGGGGGGATGCCTTGGGTATCTTTCCTCTGACTATTGATATACCTATAAATATCCCTGGGATTAGCCTTAACGTCCCCTACCAAGTTATTGACATAAAGGTCATGCTGCTTCCTTATATCAGCTTTGATTTCCCTTCTTAAGTTTTCAAATTTAGATCTAATTTTTGCACTTCCAGTTTTCTTAGCTTTTGCATGAGTTATATTTTTCCTGCGAATCTTCCTCCTTATCTCAGGAGTTATCCATGGGACAGAAGAGACAGAGCGACTTGTTTTTGATGGGATATGCTTATCTGCCGAGTCCTGAATGAAAGATGAATTTTCCTGAACCGAACGCTCTGGTAGGGAAGTGGACTAATTGATCAAATCCATGATCATTAATAATGTCAACCAAACTTTGACCTTCAATCCTACTCAATGGTGACCCACATTTATTGTGTCTGTCCGGCCAAACAATATCTCCAAAGTTGAAATCCCCTAGAACATGAACTGAGGGGGGATTTATTTCCTTTATGTTTATCCCTAATTTTGTTAAGCTGCTCTCTGAACAAAGTATCAAATTTCTGTAGGTCTTCCAAAGGTGTCAAGTTTTCATCACTATGGGGTGGCCTATACCAGCTTGCAACAAAATGTGCGGTTTTTATTAGTGAATACTTTTACCCAAACTGATTCTGACTTATTTTTTAATTCTGTTATTGGCATGTGTGGGATATCCTTGTGAATAAGTAACATGACACCACCACCATCAAGAGTTCTGTCCTTCCTGTACACACTATGTGAGAAAGTTTCCGGAAACAATTCTGAACTTGAAATAGAACTGTCAATCTTTGTTTCTTGAATCGCTACAATCTGAGGTTCATGAAGATCAATGAAAGCCAACAACTCAAGCTTTTTACCTCTAATGCTGTTGATGTTTATACTGAAAAATTTCAACCCACCAATAAACTTGCTTTTGCTTGTCAAAGTTGAGGGTGCTGAGGACCTAGTTTTATCACTGTTTCCAAGTGGATTAAACCTATTTTCACTTTCCAAATTTAACTGTTCGTCAAAAAAAGAGTCAGAAAAATTGAAGAAATCACATTTTGGACAAATCCAAGTACAGTTTGTGTTTTGCATGGTTTCATATTGTGAATCGGATAGAAAAGAGCAGTCATTGTGCACCCACATATCACATTTGTCACACTGAACCGCCTTGTGGCAATTGAGAACTAAACCACTGCAAAGGCTACACTCAGCCTTGCAGTTTGAACAATACCAATATTCACTACCAGATTCTAATTCTTGCAATTCTTCCTTTCCAAGGTTGGCACATGATGCGTGGAAATTCTTTTCACAATCTGCACATTCTACTACCTGATCAGCTGGCCTGCCTTACAGTATTTTTTACAAATAACGCCCGAGATCTACGGATATACAAAACGGCAAGGTCTAGATTTAAAAATTTATGCAGATCTAAACGTTTGAAATTTGAAAAGGAGAAACGAGCAGAATTGGTAAATGTCAGTCGAAATCCTCGTGAATATTGGAAATGCATCAAACAAAATTGTAATAAAGCACCAAATTCAGCAGATAAAGTTCCCTTAGAAAGCTTCGCGAATTACTTTAATACTTTATTAAATGAAGATGTTACGACTGAACACGATGACCTACTGCAAAATATTACACAAGAAAACGACGTAACGGATCTAGAAAGGCCGATAACCACTGAAGAAATCATTTTAAGCATTAAAAATATACACTCAAATAAATCACCAGGACCGGATGGCATTTGCATTGAAATGTTCAAAAGCATACAAAATGAAATATTACCGTTCTTAAATAGTCTATTCAATGAAATATTTGAAAGTGGGGAATTACCGCCCGACTGGTGTAAAAATATCATTTGTCCTTTGTACAAGAGTGGCTCAGTAACAAATCCTGAAAATTATAGGGGAATTTCTCTTATCAATAGTATTGGTAAAATTTTTACTGGCATTCTTACGACTAGATTACAAAAATGGTCGGAAAATAATAGAGTCATAGACGAATCGCAAGCTGGTTTTAGAAAATCATATTCTACTGTCGACAATATTTTTTCTCTTCAAGCAATAATTCAAAAATATATCTGTAGAGAGAGGGGTAGATTCTATTGTATCTTTATAGACTTTAAACGTGCTTTCGATAGCATTCCACATTCCAAATTATGGGATTCTTTACAACGAAAGGGAATAAATGAAAACTGTAAATTTTTGAAAATTTTTAAGTCCATGTACAGTCAACTCAAGTCATGTGTAAAAGTTAAAAATTCACTTTCACGAATTTTTGAATGCAGTATTGGAACCCGGCAAGGCTGTTTAAGTTCGCCAATAATTTTTTCTTTGTTTATCAACGACTTGATATCGTACCTCAGGGCCGAAACAGACCGAGGGATATCTATTACAAATGACATTGAAGATGCACTCGCATTCATGTTCGCTGATGACGTATCATGTTTTTCCTATACTGTCATACGGCTACAACGGTTGATAAATTTAATTGAAAAGTTTTGTAATTCCGTAGGAATGAAATTAAATCTAAGCAAAACCAAGATAATGGTTTTTAGAAATGGTGGTATACTGAGGCACGCAGAAAAATGGTTTTATCAAGGCGTAGAAGTTGAGGTAGTATCTATCTACAAATATTTAGGCATATATTTTACCCCGAGGTTGATATGGTCAAAAACTAAAGAGATTTTATCAAAACAAGCACAGAAAGCAGCTTCTAGCATTTTTAGATTTCAAAAGCAGTTTGGCTTCTTTAGTCCGTCAGATGCCTTCAAGTTATTCGATACCATGGTAAAACCTATTGCTACGTACGGGTCCGAAATCTGGGGTTATACTTATTCAGAAGACATTGAAAAAGTCCAGACAAAGTTTTGTAAGCAGTATATTGGTCTTAATCAAAAAACACCTGATAATTTTGCATTAGGAGAATGTGGACGCCTTCCTCTAGCTGTGTCTTACATGACCCAAACAGTGAAATATTGGGTTAAACTAACACAGATGACAAATGATCGGTATCCTAGACAATGTTATTTGATGTTAAGAGCGTTAACCGAGGCGGATAAAATAACTTGGACAACTCATGTTAAAAAATTGTTATTTGAACATGGTTTTGGGTACGCATGGATCGCGGACGCTGTTGGCAACACAAACGCCTTCCTTCGTATTTTTACACAACGAATTAAAGACATCTCTCTCCAAAATTGGCAACAAAGTATTGAAAATTCATCAAAAGCAGATTATTACAAAGATTTCAAAACGCACCTTGATGTGGAAAGGTATCTTTTTATTGACTTATCTTATGCTTGTAGAAAAACTTTAGCAAATTTCCGATGTTCAGGGCATAACTTAAAAATTGAAAAAGGACGACACCATAAGATTGATCGAGAATACAGATTTTGTCCAGCTTGTTTGGATAGAAATGTCTACGTCGTTGAAGATATATTTCACTTTTTTATGGTTTGCCCTTTATATTACGAATTACGAAACATCCATTTTAAACCATCTTGGCGACTATATGTGACGGAACAGAAATTTATTTCTATAATGAAGTTAACAGATGTGGATAGCTTGACTTCCATATCAAAATTTCTTGTTAGCGCTTTTGGCCTTAGGAATTCAATTTATGTTTCATAGACGACGTAAATTATACGAGAGTTATATACACATTATGCTGAAATACTACACATATCGATATTCATTAGACTTCAGCAGTATCCAACATTCATTTGTACACAAACGTTTTAATAACTTTCATGAATGGTATGTTTTTACGGCATGAAAACATGTCAATCATGAAATTTAGCAGAAGTCCGTTGTCCTGAAAATAATATGGTAAACATTTCCAAAAGTCAAACGAATTTTGAAATGAGTAGTATTAAATGAAATTTTGTCAACATGAACTCTCCATAGTTTTTCTTTATTTACTGACCACTGACAATGTCACGCGTGTGCTTACCTTTTACAACGTTTGTCTGTTTGTTTGTTTGTTTGTTTGTTTGTTCCCATACTCCTCCCAGGTCCTTGGGCCGATCTTCACCAAACTTGGAAGGAAGGTGGAGGGCGGCCCCGGATATTAGCTTGAGGGGTTCATTTTTTGAAAGATCAAGGTCATCGAGGTCAAAGGTCAAATTTGTTTTTTTTTTCTGTTTGTTCCCCTACTTCTCCCAGGTCCTTGAGCCGATCTTCACCAAACTTGGTGGGAAGGTTGAGGGCGACCCCGGATATTAGCTCGAGGGGTTCATTTATTAAAGGTCAAGGTCATCGAGGTCAAAGGTCAAATTTCTGTATCTCCCAGGTCCTTGGGCTGAATTTCACAAAACTTAGAGGGATGGTGGAGGGCGGCCCCGGATATTGGCTTGAGGGGTTCATTTTTTGAAAGGTCAAGGTCATCGAGGTCAAAGGTCAAATTTATGTTTCTTTCTGTTTGTTCTTCTACTTCTCAGGTCCTTGGGCCGATCTTCACCAAACATGGTGGGAAGGTTGAGGGCGGCCCCGGATATTAGCTCCAGAGGTTCATTTATTAAAGGTCAAGGTCATCGAGGTCAAAGGTCAAATTTCTGTATCTCCCAGGTTCTTGGGCCGAATTTCACCAAACTTGGCGGGATGGTGGGTGGCCCCGGATATTGGCTTGAGGGGTTCATTTTTTAAAAGGTCAAGGTCATCGAGGTCAAAGGTCAAATTTATGTTTCTTTCTGTTTGTTCCCCTACTACTCAGGTCCTTGGGCCAATCTTCACCAAACTTGGTGGGAAGGTTGAGGGCGGCCCAAGATATAAGCTCGAGGGGTTCATTTTTTAAAGGTCAAGGTCATCAAGATCAAAGGTCAAATTTCTGTATCTCCCAGGTCCTTGGGCAGATCTTCACCAAACTTGGAGGTATGGTGGAGGGCGGCCCCGGATATGAGCTTGAGGGGTTCATTTTTTGAAAGGTCAAGGTCATCGAGGTCAAAGGTCAAATTTGTTTTTTTTTCTGTTTGTTCCCCTACTTCTCCCAGGTCCTTGGGCCGATCTTCACCAAACTTGGTGGGAAGGTTGAGGGCGGCCCCGGATATTAGCTCAAGGGGTTCATTTTGTTAAGGTCAAGGTCATAGGTTAAATTTCTGTATCTCGGCAGTCCTTGATCCGATTTGCATGAAACTTGGTGAGTGTATACAAGTTGATCCCTGATTAAGATTTATGGGTCCAATTGGGTCAAAGGTCATCGAGGTCAAATGTCAAATTATGTGTTTTTTTCTGTTGGTCATGTTTTTTTTTTCTGTTTGTTCCCCTACTTCTCCCAGGTCCTTGGGCCGATCTTAAAGGTCAAGGTCATCGAGGTCAAATGTCAAATTTCTGTATCTCGGCAGTCCGTGGTCCGATTTGCATGAAACTTGGTAAGTGTATACAGGTTGATCCCTGATTAAGATTTATGGGTCCAATTGGGTCAAAGGTCATCGTGGTCAAAGGTCAAATTTATGTTAGTTTTTTCTGCTGGTCATGTTTTTTTTCTGTTTGTTGCCCTACTTCTCCCAGGTCCTTGGGCCGATCTTAAAGGTCAAGGTCATCGAGGTCAAAGGTCAAATTTCTTTATCTCCGCAGTCCTTGGTCCGATTTGCATGAAACTTGGTGAGTGTATACAGGTTGATCCCTAATTAAGATTTATGGGTCCAATTGGGTCAAAGGTCATCGAGGTCAAAGGTCAAATTTGTTTTTTTTCTGTTGGTCATGTTTTTTTTTCTGTTTGTTCCCCTACTTCTCCCAGGTCCTTGGGCCGATCTTAAAGGTCAAGGTCATAGAGGTCAAAGGTCAAATTTTCTGTATCTCGGCAGTCCTTGGTCCGATTTGCATGAAACTTGGTGAGTGTATACAGGGTGATCCCTGATTAAGATTTATGGGTCCAATTTGTTCAAAGGTCATCGAGATCAAAGGTCAAATTTATGGGGTTTTTTTTCTGTTTGTCATGTTATGTCTTATTTGAGATTGTGTGTATGTGTGTGTGTTATTTGTCTTCATCGCCGCAATCATCTTACTGCTACGTCGAGACGGGTAAAATTAACTAGTATTTACAATTTGGTTTGATCTGTCTACTTAGCGACAGCCTCGTGAATGAAGATATTCTAAAATCATGCAAAGCGTGGAGTGTAATTATCGGTTATTACGTATTTTTATCAAAAAGTACAAAATAGGAAAGCACATGTGTGTCATGGCAAGATCAGTGATATGTAGAAAAAAATAAAAATTATTCCGTATTATCATGTACTATTACATGTACCTCATGGATACTTATACAGACATCACTCAAAATTTGTATTTCAACAATGTATTGTTATGGGCCGGAGGCCTTTATTTCAAATAAAATATTGTCATAGTCATTGTCATTACATAGACGACACTCAAATCTAGGGCCCGGGTTCATTTCGATGTCTCCGGCCAAAACAATTAAAATGAGAAGATGAGCTTGTCCAGATTAATTTACGTTGCAGAAATCAATATTCAGATATCGTCAGTTGTATAAATACTCCATATATTACCCCAAAGTACAGTGGAAGCGCTTGAACGAGAAGGTTGTTATTGGTTACTGGTCAATGCCCCTCGTTCTATATGCGGCCTCTGTTTTGGACCCCTGGTAAAATAAGTACATAGAAATGATTCAACACAGGGTCATAAGATAATATATAATGACTGCAGTTCATCTAGCAGCCAATATGACGTTTAAGCGCAACCTTCCCACACTAAGAAACGCAAAGACTTTTCATCCCTGACCATGTTCTACAAATTTAATCACAACTTGGTAAATATTAAATTTCCAGATAATGCATCCATCCCTGCGGTCAAGACATACCTTCCAACTATACAAGTAGGCAACGATCAGGAAACGGTGCAATCAGAAAAGGATTCCCACTCCAAAAACCGAGGTGGAAAAAAACTAAATAAACAATCAGGTACTTATACCATGAAAACATATCGTAAGCCGAATGAGCAGCTATCTTCCCAATAGGCGGCCACTCAGTTACCTAATTTTAACAAAAAATATGAAAACATACATAAGGCGCAAACAACACAAAAAACAGTCATTTTCCCTTAAAACTGCCAAGCTCTGGAACAACCTCCCACCTTACATGTGCAATAGCCCTGATCTCGGATCATTCCGAGGAGGGGCTCCTAAAATCACTATAATCCCAATAGTCTAATACCATTATCATATTTATTAATCATCCTCATCATCCATCAAGTCATTCACATCAAGCATAAAACATGACATTCTAGTTCATCACTTAAATATACATGTACTGAAGAATTCAATTTATGAAAACCGCTAAAATTTTCCCGAATCAAATTTTTGAACTAGACTTTGTTTTAGCTCACTTGAACCGAAGGCTTATGGAGAGATTGTACGATGGGCATGCTCTGATGTCGTCGTCGTTGTCAATTACAATGTTCAAACATCAAAGCCGAACTTCATGCGGAGCATTCTTAGGAAGGGGAAACAAAAGTTTCTATAAATGGGTCAGGTCACAGGGCCAAGATGGCCACCAGGGCTATAAATAACAAAACATTTAAAAAAATCCTCTTCAGAACCGAAAGGCCTAGGATCTTGAAACTTGGCATGTAGCACCTGAATTATTGCAAGCTATACAAAGTTATACAAATCATGACCCTGGGATGACATTGACCTTCTTTACAGCAAGCTCAACTTAGGTTGACTATACATTCATTTGCATTCGAATGGGTAAAATTGTTAGAATGGCATTCATTGCATGGAGGAAACCTTGCTGGCTGGGAATATGAAAATGGACAGAATATTTATAGTCGTGAAAATAATTTTGCCCCAACGGGGGCCATGTAGATGGTCATGGACTTTAAACATCTCCTTTGAAACTGCATGGCTTATCATCACCAAATTTCATATGCTTTCTTCTTGCAAGGGTGGGGGTGGGGGTGGGGGGGGGGGTAAATGTTCATATGAATGAACAAGATCACATGACTAAGATGGCCACCATAAATAGCATAATCATTTAAAATCTTCTTCAATGCCAGAATGCCGAGGATCTTGAAACTTGGCATGAGGGACACATTGCAAAAATGTCTAATGGATATAAGAATATTTGTATGTTCTCTGCCCAAGGTTGACTCAGGGTTATGCACAAGGACAGGGGGTTCGAGTATATAGTAGATATCAGGTGAGTGTTTACAGGAACATTGGTCCTCTTTTTTTACATGTATGTCCGTCGTTTGCACACGCATCCCGTGTAATACTCAGCAGAGGTGTTTGAAGTACTTGGCAGATACAGATAGAAACAAAATCTAGGAAGAGGCTGTGAGAAAAACCTCCACTCATTAAATTTATGACTACTCAGAATTATCACATTAGACAGGTTCATTAGACATGGCTTTTTAGTAATGAAAATGCTCATGTTATAAGAGAGTTGTCAGTGTTTGTTTATGACTGCTATATGCAACGTTTTGAGATGTTAAGAAAGTGAGTGTCCCGATCTCATCGGGAAAGCATGTCCATGCAATGAATATCCCTTTAGACCCCACTTTTAGATAGTGGAACTGGGGTATGCGGGGTATACCTATTTTCGTTACTTTGTCATGGAACGGGGATGGCGGGTGCTAGTTGGAGCCGCCTTGACAAGGTGATTCTAGCGTGTGCCCGGGGTCGGTGTTTTGGGCAACAATATCAAAAAATATAGATTTTTTTTTTTCAATTAAATCTGCTATTAAAAAGATTGATGTATATTGCATGGGCATGTTTTCAAAATGTGATTTCAGTAATTGCTTCTCAAATGTTTTATATATGTGCTTTAGTTAATTGTTTTTACCTAATCAGAATCAAGCTTTTGTTACTTTATTGTTAATGTTATACTATTTCATTTCATCATTATTTATATGTGATTCATATGCTACTATGTGGTGGCCCATAATTAGAAATAAATTCTATTCTATTCTATTCTATTCTATTCTGATCTGTGATGCTGGTTTTGGTGTCATATCGGTCCAGAGCACAGGTTGGAAGGCTAAGTTGCCCAAAGAATTCTGAATTAACGAGAGATCTAGCTAATTTGAGCTGCTCTTCTTGCCCACAATCAACTAAGGCTGAGCGATATATAGCTCGTAATTCAAAAGCATAATTTCCACTTTATTTTAAACTCAGTATTGCATGCACTCAGCTCAAGGAATACCCTCTCTGGTGTGTACCAGGAGAGTTTGATTGAGTCACATTTTCAGGAATACTATTTGGACTATGTATGGCTGTTCAATACGAGGAGTGTCAATTTTCGCACCGGTATCCCCGCGGTGATACCGGGTAATCTTTGTAAATAAAGAAATCACCACTGTAAATAGAGCTCACATATCTAAGTTAAACATTCAATAAAGAAAAGTCCCTCAACTCCACGTCTTAAGACGGTTCTCCGAAAAGTCAGCGGAGGAGATTTACTATCAAAGACTTACAGCATGGGTTCCGAGAGCGGCGGTCCTGCGAGACCCAGTTGATCATGCTTATTGACGAACTCTCCAAAAACATGGAGTCCAAAAAACAGACAGACTTAATACTTTTAGATTTTAGTAAAGCTTTTGATAAAGTCGCCCATGAAAAACTGCTCCAAAAACTTCATGCCTATGGCATTCGGGGTGACACTCTAAAATGGATAAAAGACTTTTTAGACAATAGGAAACAATCTGTAGTAACCAACGGTATCAGCTCCAGCCCCATCCCTGTCTCCTCTGGTGTCCCGCAGGGCTCTGTTCTCGGACCAATCCTATTCTTAGCCTACATTAATGACCTTCCAGAACAGGTAAGGTCAAGAGTCAGACTTTTCGCAGACGACACAGCAATGTATCTATGCATCAGCTCACTCTCAGAAGCAAACATCCTTCAAGAAGACCTCCTGAAACTCGAGAAATGGGAAGAAGATTGGGATATGAACTTTAACCCAGCAAAATGTCAGGTCCTACATGTGACCAGATTCAAGACTCCCATTCCATCCAAATACTTTCTACACAACACTGAACTTGAAAGTGTACCCGCTGCCAAGTACCTTGGGGTCACAATATCAGAAGACCTCAGCTGGGGAAATCACATAAATAACATCACTAAAAAAGCAAATCAAACGCTGGGCTTTCTCAAACGCAATATCAAAGTTCATAACCAAGACCTCAAATCCACAGCCTACAAAACACTTGTCAGACCACAGCTGGAATACGCCTCCTCTGTATGGTCTCCCCACACCGACACTGACATAAAAAAGATAGAATCTGTTCAACGTAGATCGGCCAGGTGGGCTACCCATGACTACAGGTCCACCTCCAGTGTTACTGAAATGCTCAATAAACTTTCCTGGCGTCCATTAGACCAAAGGCGAATAGATACCCGACTGATCATGCTGTACAAGATCACATATGATCTTGTAGCAATCCCTCTAACTGACTATCTCACACCAAATCGCAGGCAGTCCAAATTCATCCACCCTCTGGCATACAGACAAATCAGCACTTCTACCAATTACTGCAAGTATAGCTTTTTTCCAAGAACTGCAGTACATTGGAACGCTTTACCCATCAGTATTGTCATGCTCCCCACCGTGGCACAGTTCAGTCATGCTGTTTGCCAGGTGGTGCATGTGTCTCCCTAATCACCAGATTCTGTTTTTTTATCTTTTAAACTATACTAACACTCTTCTTTCACTGTACAAACTCATTTCACCCACTTCACTTTTCTTTTATTTCAGCTAACCCCCTTTAGCACTTGGTATACCGGAATTCCTTCTGAAGTCCTCTGATGAGGTTAAGAAGTAGTGGAAGATAGATAGATAGAAGAAGAATAGCTTACAGTTTGCACGAATTGAAAAACAATAGATCCGTATATCAACTTCCTGTTTCCAAAGGCGCACAATTTGGTTCAAATAACTTCATTGTCATTCATTCTTTTGAGCAGATTTATCCAATCACAGGTGAAAAACGTGTGAAGAAAGTGTGTGAAAAAGTAAACCCCGAGCATGGGGTTCTCAACGTTCCCAACGTTAGATACAAGATACAAGATACAAGAATCTTTATTTTACGTCGGATACGCGTCTGGGATCAATACTCTTAGAGAAAATGGTATCTTGAAGACTGACACTTTGGATAAGGCTAATATTTGTAATAGGCAGTTTCAGTCAGCCTTCACTCGCGAATCAGATGATGAAATCCCCTCCAAAGGCACAAGTCCTTTCACCGCTATGGGTGAAATTACAGTTGACCCCAATGGGGTCATTAAACTGTTGAATAATTTGAATATACATAAGGCGCCTGGGCCAGATGGCCTGAGTGCTAGGGTGTTGAAGGAATGTAGTTCTGAAATTGCTCCTGTACTGACCTATATCTTCAATGAGTCGCTTGCTCAGGGTGCTGTACCAGACGATTGGCGACAGGCAAATGTAGCCCCGGTATTTAAGAAAGGTGAGAAATACGATGCAGCTAATTATCGACCGGTGTCGCTTACTTGTATCTGTTGCAAAACTCTAGAGCATATAATAGTCAGCAACATAAACAAACACTTGGCTCTTGAAAACATTCTTGCTGACTGTCAGCATGGGTTCCGAAGTCAAAGGTCTTGCGAAACCCAGTTAGTTCAGTTTTATCATGATTTGGTTAGTAATCTGGACCGAGCAGTGGGTCGTGGCCACAGGCAGACGGATGTGATTGTCATGGATTTCGCTAGGGCCTTTGACAAGGTCCCACATAAAAGGTTATTATACAAACTTGACTTCTACGGGATTAGAGGATCTACACATAAGTGGATCGACTCGTGGCTCTCTGAGCGCTCTCAAAAAGTGGTATTAGATGGCCGTGCCTCAGATCCAGTCCCGGTTCTTTCTGGTGTCCCACAAGGATCGGTCTTAGGACCGGTCCTATTTCTTATTTTCATTAATGATCTTCCTGACAACATCAGGTCATCTGTTCGGCTATTTGCTGATGATTGTGTTTTATATAGAAATATCAAGTCACCATTGGATTGTCAAATTTTACAAGATGACCTGAATAGCTTGGCCAAATGGGAAATGGATTGGCAAATGAAATTCAATGTTAGCAAATGTCATTCAATGAGGGTGACGCGGCTACATCCAAGCAGGCATATAGATTTCAATTACACACTGCATCAGCAAACATTAGAACAGGTTCAGTCCGCTAAATACCTCGGTTTAACTATCACAGATGATCTTGATTGGGGTCAACACATTTCTGAAATTACATGCAAGGCAACTAAGACTTTGGGTTTTCTTCGGCGCAATTTGGCACTGGCACCTAGGCATACTAAGGAAGTTGCATACAAAACACTGGTTCGGCCTCAACTTGAGTATGCAGCTCCTATTTGGCATCCCTATCATGAAACTCAGATTGAGATGGTGGAGAAGGTGCAGAGGACTGCTGCCAGGTGGACCTGCAGGCGATGGAGGAACACCAGTAGCGTCGGTGAAATGCTAGACGAACTTGAGTGGCCATCCCTGGAGTCTCGCAGGGAGCGGTCCTCCTTAACCTTCTTCTACAAGATACACTCCGGTACAGTGTCTCTTGATAAAGACAAATACCTGACCCCGGCACCCAATCTAAGGCATACTCGGGCATCACATGAATCACAATACACAAGACCATTTGCCTATAGTGATGCCCTGAAAAATTCCTTTTTCCCCAGAACTATTCCGGTTTGGAATAGTCTCCCTTCTTCAGTGGTCCTATCTAAGACCATTGAGGAATTTAAGGCTTCTATTTAAATCATTAGCCCAGAGGCATGCGTTTTAGTATGCCTCTCATCTATATCTTGTAAATAGTTTTAATGGTCCACCCCAAATGTTTTATTTTCCCTTGACTAAATTCTAAATTTAGCCACCCACCCCACACCTGAGGTGATGATCAGAAATTGATCGACTCAGTATCAGAAGATAGATATATAACAAATAACATTAGCAGTGATAGCTATTTCCCGACAAAACATGATGTAAAGCAACAATTGTAAAACAGCTGTAAAAAAGAGTTATGCATTTTAGTAAAAAGAAGACAATGAAGCATTAGCACATAAGCACAAAAGATTCTTGCTATTAAAACGTATACAAACTAAGTTAATAAAGCTGAGAAAAAAAAAAAAATAAAAATTAAATACTGACATGCAGAATAAAAAAGTCATGAGCATATTTTCATATCACAGTTAAAAGCATTTATACATAAATAAGTCTTAGATTATTAGTAGCAGGGATACTAATTTGTCTAAGAAGTACATAAAAAAGTCGCTACCTCCATTTCAAGAAAAATATCTTCTGCTAGAAGTAAACGAAAAAACTAAAATAGAAAACAAGAGGCAGATTTCCTCTTGTTAAAAAGAATGCGAAAAGAGCAGAAGGTAAATTCAACAGAGACAGACCTAAAAATGTGTTTCCTTCAGACCTTGACATAAACATTAACATTAGGAGTTAGACAAAAAGCAGTACTAATGCTGATGCCTCTCCCTGCTGTATGGACAATTCACACGAACACAGCATTACGAAAACTTGCCCATGCAATAAACAGAGATTTTTGAGCTTTAGAAATTGGAAAATTTTAGCTGAAAATGTTTGATATTTTTCCTATTCTCGCCCAAAACACAGACTGTGGGCACACGCTAGAACCGCCTTGGCGAGGCGGTTCCAACGAGCACCCACAATCCACGCCCCGGAGCAAAAATAAGAAAAATAGGTATACCCCTGTGAACCCCAGTTTTACTATATAAAAGTGGGGTTCAAGGGGGTACACATTACACGGACATGTTTTCCTGATGGGAAAGACAACATCAGTATGCTAAGTAGACAATAAAAAAAAAGGAATTCTTATGTAAATAGAAATGAATAAAGAATAAAACAAAATTGCATGCAAACATAAAAAGATCAAACTGAACATGAAGCATTAATGCAGAAAGCAGCAGTAAGCAGCAATAATTCATAGTCAACCGCGGCATACGGCACAGTTGCATTTTGGTCCAGTCCATTTGCGGATCAGCCTCTCAAATTCTTTGAAGGTGTCCATTTTCCTGGACGTTCTCATGAATTGGAATCATATTCATACAACATCTCATCTGTTTGAGGGGAGCATTGTGGCTTGGGTGGTATGCTGAGTTGTACTGAGCCTGAATCTGTTCAGTTTACTGGTGACATGCCAAATGACATTATTTCACCAGGGGGTTTGGATGGGGGAGAAATTAGTCCCTAGAATGCACGAGTGAAGCGAACTTGGACACACAATCAGCTGACATTTCAACAATAGAAAACAGAGAGTCAGGGAGGTCATTCCAGTCCCTGATAGTCTGGGGAAAGAATCTACTTTTATAGGCCTCTATACTAGCAAATGGAAGCTGAAATGCCATGGAGTGATCATTTCTACAACGGCTAGTCTTTGGGATAAGGTCATCTGTAGGTATTCTGGCTTTACCCTTCAGACCTGTGTATGACAATATAAGTCGATTATCCGTCCTCCTTTTCTTGAGAGATTCCCATTTGAGTTGTTCAAGAATGCCAGTCATACTTCCTTCCTTGAAAGTATAAAGCCTCTAGGCATTTCAACACTCTACTGACTCTAGCGCCATCTTTTTTGATTGCTTGGATTTTCATCATTATTGTCAGAAACTAGGAAACATATATAGTGTAACGCGACCAGTGATCGATCAGCCACCAGTGATCGATCAACTTGTGGTTATTGGCTATTAATTCTCAAAGGATGTATACCTGAAGTAAATCTTATGCTAGTCTCTACTTAAAGCCCATTATATTATAGGGGTGTAACGATATACCGATATATCGGTATACTGCGGTACGGTGCTCGCGGTACGGTATACCGGTACGCCCATACAAGGATTCCGGTATATCCTAACACAGTCCGGGTTTTATACTAACACCCAAAATAATCCAAACGAGTACAACCACAGACTGTGTATTTACAATCGGTCCTGCTATCGAATTTTTACAGGTAATTAGCGTGAAACCAGTCCAATACCTCCCCTGTTGAGCTGTCAATCATGTGGTTATTTTTGGAACATACATCTATTTCGGCACTTTAAAACAACCTGACGTCGCATAAAAATTTTGCATGTTGTTTACAATAATATCAGTCATAGATGTACTACAAATGTTGTAAAATTGATTCCCATTCTAGTGCAACAAATATATGCATTGCGATATGCATGCATTTCCCGTACCGCGATATATCGCGATGCGGTTTTAGTGGGCGATACTCAGCCCTATTATATTACCTTACAAACATTAATTTAAATTTATTTGGGAAGCTTTTCTGCATACATGTGATACCTCCCTCATCATCAGGGAGACTCCAGGAAATGAGCCATAAAATTGATTGTAATTCTTCTAAAATATACCTATTTTTCAAACAAAATTCCAGATCTCCCTGAAATGGATCAGGAAATTTCCTATATATTCTATACATTTTTCAAAAACCTCCCTGAAATGAAAAAAAAATCTCCCTGAAGCTCCTATTCAACTCATCACATGTACGTTTCTATCTTGCATTTTCTGGCACTTTACAAAGAGGGGGTCTTAGTTGTACTGCTTAAAGGCGATGATTGTTCAATAAATTCTTCAAGATTAAACGATCTGTATTCGTTCCAACTGGCTAAATTTTACCTTAATTTATGCACATAACATTTTCTGCAGGCTGTAGCTTGTAAATACATCAAATCAAGTTCATTACTAACTTTCAAATCATTATCATTAATTTAAATTTAGAATTGCTTTAGCAGACTGAATTGTTTTTAGATATAAGTTTGAAGTTCTACATTCTAGGCTCAACCGCTCAAGAAGTGATGGTACAGTCAGTGAGCTGAAAAACTATTGTACATGTATTAAAGATGGGTAAAGTCAAGAAAGCACCATCTGCCACGGGCAATAAGGTAAAACATGAAATCATCTTACATTCTTAAGATTTCTTTATGCTTTTATCACCAAATTTTGTTTTGAAAGGTCTAACATTTCCTACCAGCTGAACAAAGAAGTTTTATGAGGTAAAGGCAAAAATCAAAACAACATTAATACAGTATTGCTGTTAATATTTATTTCTAGCAATATTGACCATATATACATTCATTTATTTTGTAAAATTGAAAAACAGTTTATTTTGATTCAAATGGTAATTTTATATTACCGATTGTTCCAAGGCATTAACTTTTGTTGTGGTTCCATTTGTTTTATGTTTTGGAGGCAAATTTTTGTGCTGTTTGAACCTTGTGTTCGTTTTCATATTTTTTATTTAAGGTTACTTAGTGGCCATCTATTGGGAAATAGCTGCTCACTTGGCTTACTATATGTTTTCTAAGTATACATACCTAATTGTCAATTTAGTTTTTTTTCCCCAAATTTCAGTGATAATGTCATTTAAGTGTTCGGTTCATTGCAAATCAGTGTTTGATCATTTACATGTATGTTTTTTTTTTTTTTTTTTTTTTTTTTTTTTTTTTTTTTTTTTTTTTTTTTTTTCAGTTACCTGAGGGCAACCCATTTATTCTCCCCGTCATTTGGCACCCAGAGGGTCGGGGAGGATCATCCCCCTGAGTGCCTTACAAACTACATGGGTGGATTTGCGTATAAGAAAGTGCGTTCATTCTCCACTCTCCATTCACACTTCATTCAATTAATATGTTATGATGGTCTATAATATGTACACAAACAGTTGTTTAAACAATAAAAAATATCATATCTACATCAATGAATGGTTACCACCTATAAAATTTTGATATTTTGTTAAAAATTATGATTTCAAATATTGTCATGTGTTAATTGAACCTGATTTACTGGTAGCCTTTCATTGATGCTAAGGATATCTAAATTTATGTATATCCTACTTTGTTGTGTAAAATAATGTGTTTCTTCCAGCATCACTAAATGGGTTAAAGCAAAACTTGAATGACAATGTGTTCACCTCAGATAAGTGAAAAAGAAAACAACAACAACATATATGTATATAAGGAAATATGAGTTGTCTAGTAGACTCTCGCTCATGGCCTGGCAGTGTTTTTTTTATTTTATTGGCTATACTTGCAAATAATTTTAAAGGTTTGACATGGGTATTATCAGGGAAGTTTTGAGAACACTCAGTGGATCGACAGTAAAAAAATTCTGTATTTAAGCCATTTTTCTTCAAATTTGTCGAGACTGTCTTTTTTCGTTGCTGTGTTTCGTTCAAGGCCATATATATACTTTATTTTTCTAAGAAGTGCAATAAGTGATAGAGGCTGGTTAAGACGCTTTGCTGCATATATATAGTGTTTAATTATGATGAAGAGTTGCAAGTCTGCGGTAGTATATGTGTTTCCTATGTTAAAAATGAACAATTCTTCGACAAATATAAGATTGGCATTGCTATTTTGTAAACATCTGATAAGTTGTCTTATAATTGACTGACTTTCTGGACATGTCCAAAGCAAATGACTTATGGTTTCTTCTTCTCCACAAGAATTACATGTTGGGTTTTGTACATATTTCATTTTGTGTAATAATTTTCTTGTTGGTAATATTCTATGGTTAATCTGTGTTTGAAACCACTGTAATTTAGTGCCTATTGGTAAGTTAAAGGGTGATGCATATATATCCTTCCAGGTCTCTTGTTCAATATTATATGTGTTTTCCCATTTAGGCTGAGATGAGGGTTTATCATTGTTATTATTTAAGATATTGTAGAAATCTTTACCACCTTTCTTTGATTTTATAAGGAGAAATATATTTATTGGAATGAATGTCATTTTTAGATTTTTTGTAAAATTCGTAATGCCATGTTTTATGGCATATTCTTTAATTGCATGTATTATACCTTGAAACTGGATAAAGTTTGTTTTAATGTTATACATATTTTCAAATTCTACTTGTGAGAGAAATTGCCCATTTTCTTTTACCAAATCGTTTATATGTTTAACTCCTTTTTTGTGCCAATTCCTTATACATATCGTACCATTCCCAACTTTGATGTTAATATTATGAAAAATTGGACAAGAGAGAATCAAGTCTTCCTTATCAATTTTATTTTCAGTTATTAAGTCTGAATATGCTTTGAGGACATCAGTCCAGAACTTGTTTCTTATTTTTGGGAGTAGGGAATCAATATAGTTAGTGCCAAATGAAAACACCTCATTAAAATTGATTGTATTTTTAATGACAGATTGCCATGGGCTATCTGTCACAGCAATTCTTCTTAACCAAGTTATCTTCATACTGTTCATAAAAGCTTTCAGATTGATCATTTTTAGTCCACCTTCACAGTATTCTTGCACAACAACTGATTGTTTTATCTTAGCTGGGCCTTCCCACAGAAATTCATAAAACATACTATTTAATTCTTTTAGTATTCGATCACTTGGATTAGGAATTGAAATGAAAGTAAAGTTTTTATTACTGTTATCTTGCCTAATGGCGTTAGGTACCTGCGTTTCCATAACTTTATTAGAGATTTAATTTTTTGTATTTTATCTGAATAGTTTATATTTTGTATTTCATCTAAATTAACTTGGAAAATAATTCCTAATAGTTTAAAGTCTTTTTTACCCCAGCAAAGTTTCCATCGTGTCTTGATTGAGGCAGTACTGTATTTTTTTAGTCCTATCCACACAGCATGAGTTTTTCCAAAATTAATTTTAAGTCCTGAGAAGCTGGCAAAATCTGATAAAACATTGAGTGTTTCATTAAGTGACTTGCTTGTTCCATCTAAGAAAAATAAAGTATCATCGGCATATTGTGATAATTTATGTTCTTTCTCATTTATTATTATGCCTTTAATATCCTTATTATTTCTTATCAATATACCTAAAATTTCCACACAGAGAATAAATAAAAAAGGTGACACTGGGTCTCCTTGACGACATCCACGACCAATATTAAAAGATGATGAAAGATGACCACCTAGATTTACACTTAGGCTAGCATTATTATTAAAAAGTTTTATCCATGAAATCAGAGAATCACCGAAACCGAAATATTCTAAAACTTTGTATAAAAATGACCAAGAGACAGAATCAAAGTCTTTTTCAAAGTCTATAAGTAAAAGTAAACCTGGAATGTTATTTTCCTCTGTAAGATGCATAATATCATAGACTAGTCGTGTATTCTCTCCTATGTATCGCCCAGCAATAAAACCAGTCTGATCAGCGTGTATTAGTTTATGAAGGGTACCTTTTATTCTCAGTGCAATGACACCTGAAGCGATTTTATAAATGCAGTTAAGTAAAGAAATGGGTCTGTAGTTTTTTATTTGATTGCGAGGTTTATTATCTTTTGGAATGCATGTTATAATTCCTTCTCTTTGAGTGATTGAAAGTAATCCTTTTGTGAAACCATAATTGATGAACGTATAATAAAGTGACCTAGTTTTTTCCAGAATACTTTAAAAAAATCTGCACTGAAGCCATCAGATCCTGGGCTCCGATTGTTTGACATTGCCTTAAGTACTTTTGATGCTTCTTCATACTTTATATGTCCTTCAATTGTTCTTGATTCTTCCCAGTTTAGGGTATTAACTTCTAAATTTTTTAAAGTATCATGTAGGTTAATGTCTGTGAGCTGATTATCTTTGCAAGAATAAAGGTCCTGATAGAATATCTTTGTTTCATTTAAAATTTCGAATTGATCTGTAATTGTTTTCCCATCCTCTGTATCTAGTTTAGGTATAATTTTGCTTGAATAATTGTGTTTCTCTAAGTTACAGAAGTAATTAGTAGGTTTTTCATCATCTTCAATAATCTGAGCTCTTGATCTGACTAGGATACCTTGCATTTTGTGTTTTCTAATGTTGTTTAGCTTTTCTTTTAAATTTTCCACTTCAATTACATTATTGTTTGAAAGATTATTTTCAAGGGACTCAATTCTTTTTATAATTTCTTTTTCGTCTTGTTCTTGTCGTTTTTTCTTGTAACATGAAAATGAAATTGATTTGCCTCTTAGTTCTATAAGTAAGGTTTCTAAAAAAAGCTGGTCATTAATTGTAAATTGGATTTCTTGGTCAGGTATATTCTGAATATTTTCAGTATTATAAACTGGTATGGCATATTGTCTTTTTACATCATCTATTTTATCATTTATTATTTTTAGATATTCTTTATCATATAAGAGAGAGTTATTGTGTTTCCAAAGAGGCTTTCCTTTTTGGAATTTAATAAATGATATGTCAAGTGTAATCATAGGGTGGTCAGATCTATAACTTCCTTCTATTGCACTTTTATTAACTGAAGTAAGCATTGTTTCTGAAACCAAAAAATAATCTAAGCGGGCTTCCTTTAAGGGAGATTTTTTCCTCCAAGTGTATCGTTTAAGTGAAGGATATGCCTCTCTGAAAGGGTCATGCAGTTTATAGGTTTCTTTAATTTCTATAATTTTTTTATGAGACTTTTTGTTATTTATATTTTTGTAATTGAAATAATCTAGTTTTTCATCTTGAATTGTATTAAAATCTCCACATATCATCAGATTTGTATTTTCTAAGGTTTCTGCGATTTCCATTATGTTTTGAAAAAATTGAGGAGTGTCCTTATCATGCTTATTAGGTCCATATAAGTTAATGAGACTAAACCTGTTGTCTGCAACTGATATATCACAAATAATGTAGTTTCCTTCTGGATCTGAAATTGAGTTATTTATTTTGAAATCTACGGTTTTATTAAAAAGAATAGCCACTCCTCTAGAGTTAAGAGGTTCCTGAGCTAAACAAGCATTCATTATTCCACTGGGATCTGAAAAAAACGTTCAGATGCTTTAGTAGTGTGTGTGTCTTGGAGACAATATATATCACATTTTTTTTCCTTTAAGTAATTGAAAACATCTAGTCTTTTTTCTATTGAACCTAGTCCCTGACAATTGACTGAAAGTATTTTTAAAGCCATGGTTTGCATATATGTAATAGCTGCCAGACCATGAGAGAGAGTGAATAGACAATATGAAATGAACAACAAAATGTGTAATTAGACAACATGAAAAAATAACAACGCAATCAGGCTAAATAGATTTTGAACAACTTAGCTTAGTTTTAAAACCATAATCGATTTTGAAACAGATATACTTTCCGTAAATAGATTTCAACAGCAAATACAAGTTTACTGAAGGGTTGTCTGAGTTGCTTCCTATACACCAATGTATAAGATAGAAATAACCAGAGGACCAATGGTCCTGTAAATGCTCACCTGAGATCTGCTGTATATACCAATAAACATGTTTGAATATTATAGAAAATAGTCCCCGAATAGGCGCAAATGAAACCCTGGGGCCAATTTTTTCAGAATAATCAATATCCTGTCCATTTGCCAATTTCCTACAAGTTTGCCCCTTCAAATGACATTTTAACAGTTTACCCATTCAAATACATAGGCAACCCATGTTGACCTTGCCTTAAAATAGGTCAAGGTCATCACAGGGTCATGATTTATATACACATTGTAGTACTTGAGTCATCATTGCATCATGCAAAGTTTCTTTGAAATCGGTAAACCAGTTCCAGAGAAGATTTTTGAAGGGTTTTACCATATATGGGCATGGCTGCCATTTGGTCATGTGACCTGGATTTTTTATATACATATTGGTTCCCCTTTCCTATAGATGCTTCATGTAAAATTTGGCTTTGATTGGCCAAGCGGTTTCAGAGAAGAAGATTTTTGAATATCACTGTAATATACATGTATATTGCCCCGGGGTGGGGGCAGACAGACACCTGGGGTCCAAATTTTTTCAGAATCATCAATGTTAAGTCCATTTCCCCATTTCCTGCAAGTTTTTCCCTACAAATGATATTTTAACACTTTTCCCCATTCAAATGCACGAGCGACCTATGTCGACCTTGCCGTAAAATAGGTCAAGGTCATCCCAGGGTCATGATTTATATAAACTTTGTAGAGCTCCAGTCACTGATGCTTCACACCAAGTTTCAAAATCATTGGCCTTCTGGTTCCTGAGAAGAAGATTTTTTCTATTTATAGCCATGGCAGCCATCTTGGTCATGTGACCTTGACCATTTATATAGACTTTCTTTCCCCCTTCCCAAGGATGCTCCATATGAAGTTTGGCTTTGATTGGCCAAGCGGTTTCAGGGAGAAGATGTTTCATTATTATGGAAATATACATGTATATAGCCCCGGGGCAGGGGCAGACCACCCCCCAGGGGGGCTAAAAATTTCCATTAACATAAATCTTCTGTCCATTTGCCTATTCCCAGTAAGTTTTTCCTATTAAATAGCATTTTACCATTTTTTCCCATTCACATGCATTGGCGACCCAAGTTGACCTTGCCGTAAAATAGGTCAAGGTCATCCTAGGGTCATGATTTATATAAACTATGATGGGCCCCCATCCCCGATGCTACATAGCAAGTTTCGTGGAAATCAGCCCACTGGTTCTGGAGAAGATTTTTAAAGGTTTTTGCTATTTATAGCCATGGCGGCCATCTTGGTCATGTGACCTGGACCATTTATATAAACTTTTGTTCCCCCTTCCTAAGGATGCTCAACATCAAGTTTGGCTTTGATTGGCCAAGCGGTTTCAGAGGAGAAGATCTTTGAAATTGTGAAGGACAGACGGTCGGACAACGGACGGACGCCGGAGCATGGTATACTATAAGCACACCTGTGAGCCTTTGGCTCAGGTGAGCTAAAAAACTGCTGCTGTCCTGAATGATGAACTGGGTGTCTATTTTATTGTTGCCATCCATGTAACAACCAATAAATCATCTCGAAGGAATTTAACTAATCTGGAAAATATGTACAAATAAAACTTGGACATAAAATTTTTAAGCTGATCAAGTAACATCCTGTATGTTTCCTCAATGCTCAAACTCACAAAGAAATGTCTCAGGCAGCATGAAATGGGGCTGCATTTATCACTTTACTGTATTCGTTTACAAATGCACTTGTCAGCATGCCCAGTTTAAGTCATTGATTGCTATGTTTTAAAGATTTTGGAAATAAGTCGATAGTTTTGTCTGTTTTGTCTTAAAACATACATGTAATTGCTTAAATTAATTTGATATGCCCAACCTGTTGATGTAATTTCTTTGTAATTTCTTTGTAAAGACCAGAGGACCAATGGTCCTGTAAACGCTCACCTGAGATCAGCTGCATAATTATACCAATAAACATGTTTGAATATTATGGTATTTAACTCCAGTGCAGGGGCAGATAAGCCCTTGGGCCATTTTCTTTTTTCAGAATCTTCAATATTCTGTCCATTTGCCAATTTCCTGTTGGCTTTTTCCTTCAAATGACATTTTAACAGTTTTCCCAATTCAGATGCGCAGGCAACCCATGTTGACCTTGCCATAAACTTGGTCAAGGTCATCACAGGGTCATGATTTATATATACAATGGAGTACTTTAGCCATCGATGCCTCACGCCAAGTTTCCTTGAAATCAGTCTATTGGTTTCAGAGAAGATGATTTTTGATGGGTTTTTACCATATATGGGCATGGCGGCCATCTTGGTCATGTGACCTAGATTATTTATATACACATTGATTCCCCCATTCTATAGATGCTTCACTTAAAATTTGGCTTTGTTTGGCCAAGCGGTTTCAGAGGAGAAGACGTTTGAATATTATGGAAATATACATGTATATTGCCCCGGGGTGGGGGCACATGAGCCCCTGGGGTCCAATTTTTTTTCAGAATCATTAATATCCAGTCCTACTGCCCATTTCCTGCAAGACTTTCACTTTAAATGACATTTTAAAAGTTTTCCCCATTCAAATGCATTGGTGACCTATGCTGACCTTCCCGTAAAATAGGTCAAGGTCATCACAGGGTCATGATTTATATACATTGTAGTGCTTGAGCCATCGATGCTTCGTGCCAAGTTTCGTTGAAATCGGTCAACCGGTTCTGGAGAAGAAGATCTTTGAACGGTTTTTACCATATATGGGCATGGCGGCCATCTTGGTCATGTGACCTGGATTTTTTATATACATATTTGTTACCCCTTCCTATTGATGCTTCACATAAAATTTCGCTTTGATTGGCCAAGCGGTTTCAGAGGAGAAGATGTTTGAATATTATGGAGATATACATGTATATTGCCCCGGGGTGGGGGCGGATGAGCCCCTGGTGCCCAATCTTTTTCAGAATCATTAATATTCAGTCCTACTGCTCATTTTCTGCAAGATTTTTCCTTTAAATGACAATTTAACAATTTTTCCCATTCAAATGCATTCGCGACCTATGTTGACCTTGCCGTAAAATAGGTCAAGGTCATCATAGGGTCATGATTTATATACACATTGTAGTGCTTGAGCCATTAATGCTTCATGCCATGTTTGGTTGAAATCGGTCCAGTGGTTCCGGAGAAGAAGATTTTTGAAGGGTTTTTACCATATATGGGCATGGCGGCCATCTTGGTCATGTGACCTGGATTATTTATATATACATTGGTTCCCCCTTCCCATAGATGCTTCATGTAAAATTTGGCTTTGATTGGCCAAGCGGTTTCAGAGGAGAAGATCTTTGAAAATGGTGGACGACGGACGGACGACGGACGACGGACGGACGGACGACGGAGCATGGGTATACTATAAGCTCACCTTGTGAGCCTGACGGCTCAGGTGAGCTAAAAACAGACAGTGAATGTGAATATAAATAGTAGCTTTCAAACTTTTTTCTTGCACTGATCAGAAATAAAGCAAAGACAGACTTTCTCATAATGTGTCTCAAATAAACACGGTGTACATTATAGAATTAATTGTATATATCATAGCATAATTTATCTATGCTGACCATAAGATATTTTCCTAATTCTTGATTCTCGTATCCGTGCAGTCTGGTTTGTGTTTGCACTGATCAGAAGTAAATCAAAGAATGTGTCTTAAATTAAGTCAGTGTACATAATATATTAATTGTATATATCATAGGATAATTTATCTATGCTGACCATAAGACAATTTCCTGATTTTGTAAACTCGTATCATTGCAGTCTGGTTTGTGCTTGCACTGATCAGAAGTAAATCAAAGACAGACTTTCTCATAATGTGTCTCAAATAAACTCAGTGTACATTACAGAAGTAATTGTATATATCATAGCATAGTTAATCCATGCTGACCATAAGGCAATTTCTCTAACAACAACAGTATATTTTGAAATTAATTGCGATAGAATATCATGAGATAATCTATGCTGACCATAAGAACAGTTTCAGTCTTATCTGAACACTCTAGTTTGTGTCAACACTGATCGCAAAAGCAAATAGACAGACTTCACAATAATATTTCTCAAATAATAACTGTACATTTTAGTGGTTAATAGTATTTTTCATAGCCTTATCTAAGTTGACTATAGCAACAGGCTGATCAGGGACAACCAACAGTTGTCCAAATTCATATCATTCTGATGACATGTATGGTTAACTTCAAATATGTATACGCAAAATTGGTGTAAAACACTAACATGCTAGTTGAGCAGTGTGCGCTTATACACATGATTTTCAGAAATGACCATGGTGTGCGCTATTGGAGCATGTACGCTAATAAGAATGAATACGGTAGTTTGAATTGTTTTTAATTGAGCCACTGCTAAGAAAACCAACAAAATGCTTAGGCGAAAACAAAGGCCCAGATCAGCACCTGTGTTTTCCCTACACAGATAGTACAATTCCTCTCTTTCCTAAATCGGAAATTTCAGGCTTCTAGCCATTTTCTGTAGCTGGTTTGTGTCAGACCTGGTCTGAAACCCAAATTGTTGGTTTTCTCATGCACAGGCTCCATTTTAAGTTTATGTTTCTGTAATTACAGGATGAAAATCAGAAGAAAATCTCATCATTCTTTCAAAAGTCATCAGAAAAACAAAGCACATCATCTAAACTTTTCTCTGAAGTTGGGGCAAAAGTTGACAATCCAGCATCAAAAGTGAACCCTCAAAGATCATCAAAGTCAAAAGAAAACAAGTCCCCTTCCAGTTTTGTCACAGTAATCAGCGAGAATGATGACGAGTCAGATGAATTTGCTCCAGCTACCAAGAAAATTAGAAGCCCAACTTTTCAAACTAAGAAAAAACTTGGACATAAAACTTCACCAGGTCACGCCAGCAAACATGTTTTAGATACATCTAAAGATTGTGGGATTATATTAGGTTCAGATGGACAAAAATCTGATGAGCCTCTGGTTGTTCCGGAAACACAACTCTTTTTCACACCAGAAAACAAATCAAAGAAAAATGATAGGAAAGTTGGTGAGCCAAACAAGGCAACACCAGATGGAAAGTCACCAAGTTCTGGCACAGAATTTGGCATCATACCCGATACACCAGAAAATAATGATTCTGGTGTCAAACCAAAAAGGCCTCTTGGTAGAAGTTTTCTATTGTCAGCAACTTCATTAGCTTCTAATCCTATCCAAAAAGCAAAAGAGAACAGGCAAGCAAAACTTGCTTTAAAGAAAAAAATGGCGCTGGCAAGAAAATCTTCTGGAGCAGCAATATCTGTTGAATTTAACAAAGAAAGACATATAGGCAGAGAGACAGAGCTTAAATCTGAAAGTTTTGTCAAGCAATCAGTTACTGACAGTTCAAGTTCTTTGCCTGATACAAAAAGTGATAGTAAGCTTAGATTAATCATCACACCAGAAAAACTAGAAATTGACACTATTGTAGAAGACATAACACCCACAAAACATTATGCAGGTTCAGAAAGTTTAACAGTGAAGAGAATGGCCAAGCCTGGTATATCACCATTATCAAAGAGAACAGATGCTGAGAAATCATCCATCCATGAAGAGTATGAAGCCAATAAGATTGATTCTGTAAGAAATCTAAGTTTTGATGCAATAACCAATGATTTAGCTGAACGTTTAGATGCAGGAATGAATCAGACCAATCATAAAAGCTTTCAGGATGATAATGAAAGAAAAGTAACAAGTGCTAGCTATAGTGTAAGAAGTGATTTTGTTCCTGCAAGTGAAGTGGAAGCAGAGCCTTTCGGTGATGTAATTAAATTTGAGAGGCATAAGCAGGAAAGAAACAAACTGAAGAAAGAAAAGCTGGAGAAAAGAAGACTGGAAATGCTACAAGAGAAACTAAAGAAAAATAAAGAAGAAAGGAAAAAGAACCAAGAAAAACTATTGAATTATCAGTTATCAGGTGATATAAAGTCAAATAAAGGGCAGACAGGCAGTAAAGAAGGTGCGCCATTTGTAGACAGTGTTGAGCATGATGATGCTTTAGAAGATGTGCTTCTGGAGCTTAATTGTTCAAGTCTGTTAAAATGTGATTCAGAATCCAAAACTGTGAAACATTTTTCTAAAACCATGGAACTTGATAGTCCCAATTTGTTAAAATCTAATTCAGAATCCAAACGTGTGAAACATAATTCTAAAACCATAGTCAAAGAATCAAAGGTGTTAAAGGATGTTGAAGCATCAAATGATAAAACTTGTGATATGGAAACAATCTGTGATAATTTGACAGTGCTAAAATCAAAACTTCCTGTTAAAAGCCAGACACCCAGTTTGGACCCTAATGATAGTTTAAGTCATATTGCTGCTGGATGGACTGATGAAGATGAAAGCTTCTTTAAGGAAATAGGAATGAGCACAGAAACAGTACATGTAAATAAGACAAAGAATACAAAAGATGAAAGTGTCAAGAAATTAGGATCTGAAGATAATCATAGTTCAACTTCAACTAGACCCAATAAAGCAACTGCAATGGAATCGATACCTTATACAGGCAAAGCTAAACCTGATACAAAACACTATCATGCTTCTAAGAAGTTAGGCACAGATTCTAAAATTGAGTTGGTTAGCAGTGCAAATGGGGAACTGGATATAAAAGAGTTTCAGACTCAAGATAGTGCTAAATCAAGTTCTTGTAAAGACAATGTTGACATAAATCTATTTCCAACACCTGTTGATGATGGGATGAATGTAGGTCATGAGAAGTCAAGGTCACAGGAGGAGATGGAGATTGATGAGTTTGGTTCCCAGCTGGACAGTCAGCTACTGTGTGATGACTTTGAACATCTAACACCCTTCAAGGATGCTAAAGGGTAAGGTTGAGTGAAGTTTATTTATCTTCCGTATCTAAAATCAGATGTGCAGATGAGTAAAATTGATTTGGTCATAGCAGAAACAAATAAGAATAAGCATGATTATAAATGAACTATAGGCTGTTGATCCTGTATATTACAAAATATTTTTTTTGTTGATATGAAGTAACAAGCTTATAGTATTTCTAAATTGTTGTTTCATGTATAAGAATATTTATGGATGTGTAAGGTAATTATATAGTACACAAAGTTCTGTATCTTATTATGAAGTTTATGAATGGTAGACTAACATTTGCCTTTATTGTCACAGAAACATGTCCGTGTAATGTATAACCCCTGAACCCCACTTTCATATAGCAAAACTAAGGTATGCAGGGGTATACCTATTTTTCTTATTTTTGCTCCAAAACATAGATTGTGGGTACTCATTAGAACTGCCATGCTAAGCTCGTTCTAACGTGTACCCACAATCTATATTATGAGCAAAAAGAACAAAAATATAAAAAAATTCAACTGAAAATTTTCAATTTTTACAATTTCAGAAAAATCTGTATATTACATAAGACATGTTTTGTTAATGTTTTCCAGTTCTAGCAAGATGTTTCAGACAGAGGCCCCATGTTCAGAGTTTGGTCGACATATAGTTACAGCAGTTGAACACGACAGGTAAGCAAAATGTAGGGTAGCTGAAGTTAGCTGGTTTTGTTGAAATAATAAATTGGTTTGCTATTTTTCATGAAAACGTAAGATGTTGATATTCAAAACAAAATACATGTGCCTCCCTCAGTTATCACCCATTAATCATAACTAAATTATAATAAAACTACTGGCTTTCTTGTTAAGCGGTTAACCCTTGTGTGAATACAGAGCTATTAACTTGCTATGTGTAACTAAGCTGTTAGAAAAAGACAGATTAAAGCTTTGATTATGCTCAAGATTTTTGATATACTGAAAATTTGAAAGACAACTGCTCTCAAAGTCCTCTCTTAGTTTGTTGTCACCAGACAGTTTGGTTCTATTTTCAGTGTGAATCACACCACAACCCTCTTTCTAGCCTCCCAGCCTGGGGACAGGGTCAGGAAATGTGTACTGCAGGGATTTTGGTGAGTAAAACTTCACTATACAACATTTAATTCAAAGTATAGTACAGTTTTGAAAAACTATATATTTATGAATTAGAAATTCTGTATTGTTTTGGATGTTCCTGGAATGTAAAGCTCCATGGCTTTAAAAGATGGCCAGAAATTTAAAATTTTGAATCTAGAAATCTAGAAAATAGGGGGTTTGTAACATCTAAATAGGACAGAGGTTCTCCTAAGTAAGTAACTTTAAAGGTGATCTGTACCCTTGTCAATGCATGTGTAAACAACCATTTTTGTCATGCTGTAGCTCAGACATGCACAACTAATTTTGTATTTTGCAGGTTAGACACTCATGTACAGACAGGGGATATTGTCAACGTTCTAGCCAGGTTCAAGGACAATGTTTGTCATATAACCGACTCTGATGGTCTACTTATTGTGAACCCTGACATACTGTTGTCTGGTACAACGGTCGTGTCAAGTGTCTTTTGTATGAGAAAGTGAGTAACTGACCTTTTGTAGTGTAGTTAAAATTGTTATATCTTGATAGTCACTGACCAGAAATCATTCATATTTGGAACATTGCTGCGTCCGTGTCCACGTCCACGTCCGCGTCACACTTTCGGTTAAAGTTTTTAGCTCACCTGAGCCGAAGGCTCACAGGTGAGGTTATAGGATAGGGAGGCATCCGGCGTCCGTCCGTCGGCGTCGTCCGTCGTCCACCATTTTCAAAGATCTTCTTCTCTGAAACCGCTAGGCCAATCAAAGCCAAATTTTATGTGAAGCATCAATAGGAAGGGGGAACCAATGTGTATATAAGAAATCCAGGTCACATGACCAAGATGGCCGCCATGCCCATATATGGTAAAAACCCTTCAAAAATATTCTTCTCCAGAACCAGTGGACCGATTTCAACGAAACTTGGCATGAAGCATTGATGGCTCAAGCACTACAATGTATATATAAATCGTGACCCTGTGATGACCTTGACCTATTTTACGGCAAGGTCAACATAGGTCGCCAATGCGTTTGAATGGGGAAAAATTTTAAAATGTCATTTCAAGTGAAAATCTTGCAGGAAATGGGCAGTAGGACTGAATATTGATGATTCTGAAAAAAGTTGACCCCAGGGGCTCATGTGCCCCCACCCCGGGGCAATATACCTGTACATTACCATAATATTCAAACATCATCTCCTCTGAAACCGCTTGGCCAATCAAAGCCAAATTTTATGTGAAGCATCAATAGAAAGGGGGAACCAATGTGTATATAAGAAATCCAGGTCACATGACCAAGATGGCCGCCATGCCCATATATGGTAAAAACCCTTCAAAAATCTTCTTCTCCAGAACCAGTGGACCGATTTCAATCAAACTTGGCATGAAGCATCGATGGCTCAAGCACTACAATGTATATATAAATCGTGACCCTGTGATGGTCTTGACCTACTTAAAGGCAAGGTCAACATAGGTCGCCAATGCCTTTGAATGGGGAAAAAATTTAAAATGTCATTTCAAGTGAAAATCTTGCAGGAAATGGGTAGTAGGACTGAATATTGATGATTCTGAAAAAAATTTGACCCCAGGGGCTCATGTGCCCCCACCCCGGGGCAATATACCTGTACATTACCATAATATTCAAACATCATCTCCTCTGAAACCGCTTGGCCAATCAAAGCCAAATTTTATGTGAAGCATCAATAGGAAGGGGGAACCAATGTGTATATAAGAATTCCAGGTCACATGACCAAGATGGCCGCCATGCCCATACATGGTAAAAACCCTTCAAAAATCTTCTCCTCCAGAACCGATGGACCGATTTCAACAAAACTTGGCATGAAGCATCGATGGCTCAAGCACTACAATGTGTATATAAATCCTGACCCTGTGATGACCTTGACCTATTTTATGGCAAGGTCAACATAGGTCACCAATGCATTTGAATAGGGAAAACTTCAAAATGTCATTTAAAGTGAAAGTATTGCAGGAAATGGGAAGTAGGACTGAATATTAATGATTCTGAAAAACAAATGGACCCCAGGGGCTCATGTGCCCCCACCCCGGGGCAATATACATGTATATTGCCATAATATTCAAACGTCTTCTCCTCTGAAACCGCTTGGCCAATCAAAGCCAAATTTTATGTGAAGCATCTATAGAGTGGGGGAATCAATGTATATATAAATAATCTAGGTCACATGACAAAGATGGCCACCATGCCCATATATGGTAAAAACCCATCAAAAATCTTCTTCTCTGAAACCAATAGACTGATTTCAAGGAAACTTGGCGTGAAGCATCGATGGCTAAAGTACTCCAATGTGTATATAAATCATGACCCTGTGATGACCTTGACCAAGTTTATGGCAAGGCCAACATGGGTTGCCTATGCATTTGAATTGGGAAAACTGTTAAAATGTCATTTGAAGGGAAAGGCCAGCAGGAAATTGGCAAATGGACAGAATATTGAAGATTCTAAAAAAAGAAAATGCCCCAAGGGCTTCATCTGCCCCTGCACTGGAGTTAAATACGATAATATTCAAACATGTTTATGGGTATATGCAGCAGATCTCAGGTGAACGTTTACAGGACCATTGGTCCTCTGGTTAAAATTGTTATATCTTGATAGTCACTGACCAGAAATCATTCATATTTGGAACATTGCTGCATATGAGGGTCCAATGTGATTTAGTGTGAAGGGACCCGTGGGGTCATGCCTGGGGGCGGGGCTAGAGGTCAATATCTAGAACACCTTTGTACAATGCTCAGATGCTGTGTTAGTTTCTCATCAACTGTAAAGCCTAGAACTGTCAAACCTTACATAAGGCTTCTCCTCGATGTCCCGACTCGGCACCCACATTGACCTACTGACCTTGACCTATATTTCATGCTCCAGTGACTTTGTCATTTTTGAAGCCAACCCTTAATATCTCATCAACTATAAAGCCTACAACCATCAAACCTTGCATATGGCTTCTCCTCGATGTCCTGACTCTGCACCCACATTGACCTACTGACCTGGACCTATATTTCATGCTCCAGTGACTTTGTCATTTTTGAAGCCAACCCTTAATATCTCATCAACTATAAAGCCTACAACCATCAAACCTTGCATATGGCTTCTCCTTGATGTCCCGATTCGGCACTTACATTGACCTACTGACCTTGACCTATATTTCATGCTCCAGTAACTTTGTCATTTTTAAGCCAGCCCTTAATATCTCATCAACTATAAAGCCTACAACCATCAAACCTTGCATATGGTTTCTCCTCGATGTCCAGACTTTGTCCCACATTGATCTAGTGACCTTGACCTATATTTCATGCTCTAGAGACTTTATCATTTTTGAAGCCAACTCTTAATATCTCATCAACTATTAAGCCTACAACCATCAAACCTTGCATATGACTTCTCCTCGGTGTCCCGACTTGGCACCCACATTCACCTAGTGACCTTGACCTATATTTGGTGCTCTAGTGACTTTGTCATTTTTGAAGCCAACCCTTAATATCTCATCAACTATAAAGCCTACAACCATCAAACCTTGCATATGGCTTCTCCTCGATGTCCCGATTCGACACCCACATTGACCTACTGACCTTGACATATATTTCATGCTCCAGTGACTTTGTCATTTTTGAAGCCAACCCTTAATATCTCATCAACTATAAAGCCTACAACTATCAAACCTTACATATGGCTTCTCCTCGATGACCCGACTTTACACCCACATTGATCTAGTGACCTGGACCTATATTTCATGCTCTAGTGACTTTATATATATCTCTTGAACATGTTGATGGATCAAGTTGATACCTTGCATGTTGGTAGATATTGGACTGAAGTTTTATGCAGTACCATCATGACCCACCCTGGGTGACCTTGAGGTCAAGGTCACAGACTTAGAATTTTTTTGTTAAAGTCTTCGGTTAAAGTTTTTAGAAGTCTATATCTCTTGAACATGTAAATGGATCAAGTTGATACTTTGCATGTTGGTAGATATTGGTCTGAAGTTTTATGCTGTACCATTATGACCCACCCTGGGTGAACTTGAGGTCAAGGTCATGGCCTTAGAAATTTTTGGTTAAAGTTTTGGGTTAAAGATTTTTATCGCACCTGCTTATAGCAGGGTGGGATATAGGAGTCCAAATTTCTGTCCGTCCGTTCGTTCGTTCGTCCGTCCGTTCATTCGTGCGTCCGTCCGTCAACATTTACGTCGAAGTTTGGTTTTCTCGACATCAGAGATAGCTGCGAGTCTGAAACCTTGCATAGTAATTGTCCCTGACATACCCTTCAAGCACGCACCTTTACCTGGTGCCCTTGAACTATATTTCACGGTCCACTGACTTTGAAAATTTTTACGTGGAAGTTTTTCGACATTTACGTCGAAGTTTGGTTTTCTCGACATCAGAGATAGCTGCAAGTCTGAAACCTTGCATAGTAATTGTCCTTGACATACCCTTCAAGCACGCACCTTAACCCGCCCTTGACCTATATTTTACGGTCCACTGACTTTGAAAATTTTTACGTCAAAGTTTGGTTTTCTCGACATCAGAGGTAGCTGCGAGTCTGAAACCTTGCATAGTAATTATCCTTGACATGCCCTTCAAGCACGCACCTTGACCCGATGCCCTTGAACTATATTTCACGGTCTATTGACTTTGCGCGATGCAGGTGCGATATCGACCTCCGCGGAGTTCTTGTTGAAGTCTATATATCTCTGTGTTGATGGATCAAGCTGAAACTTTGCATGTTTGTGGATATTGGTCTGAAATTTTATGCTGTACCATCACAACCCACCTGAGCAACCTTGAGGTCACGGTCATGGGTCATAGATTTTGATAAGTTTAGTGACAAAGCACAAGTCAGGCGAGCTACGCTGTCCTGCGACAGCTCTTATTTTGATATATTTGCTCAAAACATTGATTGTTGGTATGTAAGAAACGCTTCGCCAAGGCAGTTCTAACAAGTACTCATAATCTATGTTTTAGAACAAAAATAGCGAAAATATGTATACCCCTGCATACCCTAGCTCTGCTATAGAAAAGTGGGGTTAAGGGGTATACATTTCACAGAAATGTTTTCCTGATGGTTGCTCACAGATATAACTCAGCACCTGCCACTGGTGACCGGTGGAGGCTAGCCTAAGAATAGTGTGGTCAGGATAATCAGCAATATTGCGATGTTTGAGCTGATTCCTTTGGAATATGTTAAGCTTCATCCAATGTATTTACAATCAATAATAGCTTATTTTGCATACTGTATTCTTTTAAACAGCAATCATTGTATTATTCCTTTACCTCTTTGTCTGAAATTTCAAGCCTCAAACAGTCTTCTATGGCTGTGCAGCCAGGTAAATGTTGGTCCAGATTTGTAACCTCAAAGATTGGTTTTTATGTAGCTCTGATTTCTCATATTATTTCTTCATTATTTTGCAGGTCTATTTTGAAAGAAAAATTCAAGGTGAGTATATGAAATTTGTTTGTTTGTATTGAGGTTTTAGGTCCCAGTCAACAATTTTTGGATGACAGAGTATTGGAAATGAGTAGTGAGAAAACATGTCAAGATCTAGCTACCTAATTGCATGAAATTAAAGAATATTGATGCTCAGAACAGTACTTGCTATATTGAAAGCTCTGAAATGATTACAAACAACTTGATTTTCTCTAAAAGTGTTGCCCCAAAATTTAATACATGTAGTTTTTTCCATAAGACTCTTATAAGCTGAAAATACTGCTTGAATACCCATGCGCAATTATGGAACCTTGCAATAATTCAGAGATAGAAATTTTGTAAATAAAAATCACACTAAAATTTGTTGATCTTACATTGTATGCCTGGCATCATTTTTCAGGGCTGTGACTCTGGTAACATCCAGATGTTGTACGGCAGTATTATACACAGTGTGTTCCAACAGGTAATTCTGCTTTTACAGTTAGAAGTTGGAAAATGTTTGCTTATTTTTAGGTATTGGTGGAAACCAAAAGTCTCCCATATAAAGTCTTTCTATAAGGAATGAAAATGCACTCTGTATTTGCTTTCATATAAAAGGAAGTGACTGCTTTGAGCTAGAAATTTAGCAAAGTCTTTTTGTAAATATCAGTGTTCAGTAGAACAGTAGAAGCTTGAGTATTTTGAGAAATTAATTATGAAATTATGAAACTGAGTACCGGTTGTCAAGGTCCTTTAGGAATTATGAAAAAATCGGGAAGGAAGAGACATCAGGAAAACATGTTCGTGCTATGAATACCCCATTATACCCCCTTAAACCCCACTTTTATATTGTAAAATTGGGGTATGCAGGGGTATACCTATTTTTCTTATTTTTTGCTCCAAAACATAGAGTGTGGGTACTTGTTAGAACCCACAATCTATATTTTGAACAAAAATAAGGAAAATATCAAAAATTTACCACTGATATTTTTCAATTTTTAAAACTTCAGAAAAATCTGTATATCACATGGGTAAGAACCTCCTCAGCGAGGCGGTTCTAACGTGTACCCATAGTCTCTGTTTTGAGCAAAAATAAGAAAAATATCAAAATTTTTCCTCTGAAAATTATCGATTTTTGACCTGAAAAAATTACTGTATATCATATGGGCATGTTTTCGTAATGAAGAGAGTTGGCCAGACAGCTGTTATCTTCAATGTTGCATGACATGATTAATGTTTGTAGGTATTACGTAAGAAGTTGTTAACTGAGGAGGAAATCCTACTAGAAGCTGAGAGGATAGTTAGACAAACTTCTAACCTGCTAGAGATGTGAGTAATTTGTTTGGCTTCTAAGAAAACAATATTCTTATCTGGGATTTTCAAAAACTGCTCTGTACCCTAGAAGCTTGAAACTTTGGATTTAAAAAAAAAATATGTATTATACATGTAGTGAAAACCATAGGTGCTGATCGTCTGTGCAAATACTCGAATCAGCCTATCTGCACAGCATAAGGTACAAACATTAACATTACGGTAACAGACAGCAATATAAGAAGCATTTAGAGCAACTAGAGTACTTTAATAAAGTTTATTCGAAAAAAAAACATAAAAGCCACAGAGGAGCATAATACAATGAAAGTAACTATGAAGAATAGAAACAAAATTAACAAAGTTAACAAAGTAATATATGTACATGTACCTCTGCCTCAAGCTGCATGATAGGGCCATAGTTAATACATGTATGCATATTAAAGTCATGATTTCTATACTGATGAATACCAAGCAAAAATGCTTACATTTAAGAAACATAACGAGAAAACAGGACACTTGCCTATGCCAAAACAAAGACACAGATCAGATGCACAAATCCGTACAACTGATCAATGTCTTTGTTTTCGCTGCACTGATAGTACAATGGTTCAGCTTCCTATAACATCAAGCCTCTAACAATCTGCATTGCTCCAATCCTGTTAATAAATATCTTGGATGCTTTTACCAGTTTTGCGGATACACAGGTTTACCTTCAGCTTCTGCAGCGGTTTGAAATATTTAGTTTGCAGTACATGTGCTGCTTTGCAGGCATGGTGACGAAGACAAAGTAATGACAAATCAAGATCTATCTACCTCGGATTATCGCATGGCCCATACAACATACCAATATTGGACTGTTTTAGTAATATTTAGGTACTTTGTCCACTCTACTTTAGTTAACTAATCTTTTGTGCTGTTTCGCAGGTATGGTAACAAAGTGGCAGAAGACAAGGTCATGTCTGAGATCAAGACATATCTTCCCCAGATTATAGCTTGGACCAAACAACATACCAATATTGGACAGGATATATTTGGCAACCAAAGGTAAATACATGTATGCTTCGAGAATCTTTGACAAAACGTTTGACACAATATGTTTGGCAACTTGATGCTAGATGAACCAAGAGGTTTTCTTGTAGACATGTCAATGCACCAACCTCAGATTAAGGTCCATGATATCCATATCTATATTGAAACCCAAATTTTATCCAACGGAGGCCCTATTGTTCAAAGCATTGTTAGATGTAACAAATTTTTAGCCTAACAATATCATTAATATTCAAGATGCTTTGAACTGCATCAACAGACCAGGACTGCTAATGTAAATACGATTTTCCATTCATTAGTATTCACTAGGTCCCAAGGGGAGTATTGAAAACCAAGGGCATAGCGAATGTGAATGAATGACAAAATTGTTTTTGATTGCTATTATTGCATAAATTCTGCAGAAACGAAAGAAATAATAGTGCACTATATTTTACAGCCTCATCACATTTTCATATGTGTAAAAGCTATTGCTTTTATGCTCTTCCGTGCGGACTTCAGTTTCTCATTATTAGCATGTGCTTTGTGTGGCCCTGGTAACGAGCATAAGTAAAAGTCATGTATTAACAGCATGTGCATGCGTGAATCGCAGTATTGATATATGGCTTTCTCTTCATTAATATATGGCTGTTAATACTGTGTTACATGAGTATTTATGCAATATTACTGATTAAAGCTGCTGAGGATGATCTGATTTCAGTTATTTGACCCACATTATCATTGTTTTGACAGGAAGACCAAGCCAGATATCCTAGTTACAAAAGTCAGTGATATAGAGGAAAATATCTGGTCACCGAGGTAAACTGTCTTAGACTAATACAACATTATGGCAAATAATATGCCATTTTTTTTACATGATTTTAACTATTATCAATCTCCATTTCTTATAACATGGTACAGTACTGTTTCTGTGTATAGGCTAGTACTCATAAGGATAGTTATTGTAATGAGACCTGTAAGTAGAATGAACATTGTATTGTGTGGTAAATAGAATAATAAATAAGAATAGCAGATCTTGAAATTGATACAGTAAAATTTAAAATCTCAAGGTGGGAAAGAAAGGACAATACATTTCAAAATGCATTATGACAATTTTTCAGGTTTGGAATCAAAGGGAAAATAGATTTGACTGTGGAGGCTCAGTTGAAGCATGGTAAAACCAGGACAACAGTGCCTCTTGAATTGAAGACTGGAAAACCATCATACTCTGTAGAGCATAAGGGTCAGGTAAATGGTTTTCATCAATGCCAATGTTGTTGAAAGACAAAGTACATGTACCTCACAAAAAAGCTTTAAGCTGTTTGTGCATAGCTTGATCGAAAGCATGTCAGATTTTTAAAGAAGATATAGCAAGTCAGGGTTAAAAGATTGGGGTTCCAACAACACAGGCCAAGGGTTATTAGCTCAACTGAGCCTAAGGCTCACAGGTGAGCTTATAGTATACCCATGCTCCGTCGTCTGTCCATCATCTGTCCGTCCGTCGTTCACAATTTCAAAGATCTTTTACTCTGAAATCCCTTGGCCAATCAAAGCCAAACTTCATATGGAGCATCCATAGGAAAGGGGAACGAAAGTTTATATAAATGGTCCAGGTCACATGACCAAGATGGCCGCCATGGCTATAAATAGCAAAAACCTTTAAAAATCTTCTTCTCTAGAACCAGTGCACCGATTTCCACGAAACTTGGTATGTAGCATCGGGGACGCGGGCCCATCATAGTTTGTATAAATCATGACCCTGGGATGACCTTGACCTATTTTACGGCAAGGTCAACTTAGGTCGCCAATGCATTTGAATGGGAAAAAATGGTAAAATGCTATTTAATGGGTAAAACTTACTGGGAATGGGCAAATGGACAGAAGATTAATGTAAATGGAAAATTTTAGCCCCTGGGGGGTTGTCTGCCCCTGCCCTGGGGCTATATACATGTATATTTCCATAATAATGAAACATCTTCTCCCCTGAAACCGCTTGGCCAATCAAAGCCAAACTTCATATGGAGCATCCTTGGGAAGGGGGAAAGAAAGTTTATATAAATGGTCAAGGTCACATGACCAAGATGGCTGCCATGGCTATAAATAGAAAAAACCTTTAAAAATCTTCTTCTCCAGAACCAGAAGGCCAATGATTTTGAAACTTGGTGTGAAGCATCAGTGACTGGAGCTCTACAAAGTTTATATAAATCATGACCCTGGGATAACCTTGACCTATTTTACGGCAAGGTCAACATAGGCTGCTCATGCATTTGAATGGGGAAAAGTGTTAAAATGTCATTTGTAGGGAAAAACTTGCAGGAAATGGGCAAATGGACTTAAGATTGATGATTTTGAAAAAATTTGTACCCCAGGGGTCTGTCTGCTCCCACCCCGGGGCAATATACATGTATATTACAGTGATATTTAAAGATCTTCTTCTCTGAAACCGCTTGCCATGGCCAATCAAAGCCAAACTTTATGTGGAGCATTCTTAGGAAGAGTGAATGAAAGTTTGTATAACTGGTCAAGGTCACATGACCAAGATGGCCGCCATGGCTATAAATAGCCTTTAAAATCATCTCCAGAACCAGAAGGCCTATGATTTTGAAACTTGGCATTGGAGCTCTACAAAGTTTGTATAAATCATGACCCTGGGATGACCTTGACCTTTTTTTACGGCAAGGTCAACTTAGGTTGCCCACACATTTGAATGGGGAAAATTGTTACAATGTCATTTGAAGGGCAAAACTTGCAGTAAATTGGCAAATCGACTGGATCTTTATGATTTAAAAAAGAAATTGACTCCAGAGTTTGCTTTGACCCTGCCCTGGGGTTATATAATCATGTATATTACCATTCTAGTCAAACAAGTTTATTGGTATATATCTCAGGTCTCAGGTGAGCATTTACAGGACCATTGGTCCTCTGGTTTCTTTAAACACATCAACTTTATAGTACTAGTAAATACCCAGGAAGAGGTAGATCTGTTCCAACATGACTGAAAAATTGTTGACTGAGAATTTATACTACAAAATAATAAAATTGGAGCTTTTTCATTTTCAGGTGACTCTTTACTCTATGATGAGTTCTGATAGAAGAGAGGACCCTGGTTGTGGCCTGCTGTTATATCTTAAAGAACCCAGTATGAAGGTCATACCAGCTGACCATGTCAACCAGAAAGGTAACATCATGTTCTCAGGAAGCGGTGTGTGTGTGGTGGTGGTGGGGGTGGGGGTGGGGGGGGGGGGGGGGTAGGGTGACTAAGCAGGGGTTTGGGTTGACTCTTTACTCTTTGATTAGTTCTGATCTGATAGTTGACCCGAGTTGTGGTCTGTTACTGTATCCTCAACCAGAAAGGTAACAAGGTTTGTAACCTCAGGGCAGTGAGACTGGGGTTATTTTATGATAATTTCTGAAAACCTGATGTCTGTCAAAAATGTTTGTTACATCTCTAGTGGAAATATAAACATTTGTGAAAGTAAATTGGCTTACAACTTACAAATGTCATTATTCACCAGTTTGTTGGATGATATTCTTGAAAATGGAATTAACCAAAATTAAGTGGCTCTGAACATGAGTTTGCATCTATGACCTATTTCAATTTTAGTCCTGGAATTTTAAATTTTTTGGCAAAAGTCAGTGCATTTTAGGACTTATTAGTGAGTTCTTCAATTTGCAAAACAGTACTTATGAAGTTAATAAAGCTTAAAGTAAGCCAATTTCCCATATATCATGTTTCCTCAAAATGTCTACTTATTTATTGTTTTGTCTCACTTCTACAGGTCTTGTACAGCTGAGAAATGAGATGGCCTACTATATTTCCCGCCAAGTTGTGAAATCAACAGACGACACAACTCAGCAGACGACATTCAACCTTGGCAGGTTGCCAGAACCTATCACAAACATCAGGGCATGTCAGAAATGTCCTCAACTCATCAACTGTGCTGTATATCAGAGGTAGGTTAGGTTTGTTTGATGTGATGATAACATGACCATAGGGTTTTACTGAGATTGTAAAGGTTCAGACACATTTAACCAGGCAAAACATAAATGTACACCCAAAACTGGAAAAATTATACCCCGTTGAGAGTTTGTTTCTGTGGTAATATAAGCAACCCAATCATTTCTTTTTTTTTTCTCCACATTGAAAAGAGACCAACCAGGAGTGAGATGTCTGGGTTAGTTAATTGTAGAATAGATTTGACCTCTAGTCACAT
Organism: Rugalucina vietnamica; assembly: GCA_964017185.1. Taxonomy (NCBI): domain Eukaryota; kingdom Metazoa; phylum Mollusca; class Bivalvia; order Lucinida; family Lucinidae; genus Rugalucina; species Rugalucina vietnamica. Next base: position 53,213,230 of record OZ024881.1, read on the forward strand.
GATTTATCCACCCAATTGTGTCTTTCTTGACAAATAAATAAAGAAAGGAGCAAGATATGAGAAATTAACAACATTTAGCCCTAAGTCACATAACATTGATGATGACTAATCTCATCCAATCATTTGTCTCTCCACAGAGAGGTTGAAGGGAGACAACCCAGTAAAGAGATGTCAGGATTGGTTGATGATACATTACAACATTTAACCTCAAGTCACATGACCTATTTCATCCAATGGTGTCTCATGTTAGATCTGGAGTCACAGAAAGACCAAGAGAAGAGGACTGTAGCTGATATATGGTGTAAAAGTTCAAAAGACAGGTAATACATAGAACAGATTATGAGGAAAAAGGTACAAATAGACCCTGTAAACCTGTCAAAGTTTATATGACCTGGTTTAACACAAACTGACTTGTACAATAAACAGGATGATTAGAAGCTTTTGATTTCTAAATTTGTGATGAGGGATTGTCATGGAGTACAAACGTAAGATGCTGAGCAAAATGCTAAAATTCACTTGTTATGGTACTTTCTGGGCAGTTGAAGTAAGATAATATTTATTCCAATTTTGGGAAACATGATGGCCTAGTTGTAGAGCTTCAGACTCAAGATAGAAAGGTCCTGGAATCAAGTCATAACACGGCTGTTTTATAAGTAAGACTCTTAACAGCTGTTTAAAATACTGGTTAAATACATAAGTGTTGGTTCCTGTTGAGCATGACTGCTTAACAACAAACCAAACTAGACAAACTGTATTTCAGAGAATCTGTTGGAGAATGTCTTTCTGGTATGTCTCTATCCTGTGATACTGGTGATAGCAACAATGGTGATGAAGACAACAGAATACTCACATTTCATAGGAACAAGAATAGTCACAGGTAAGACACTGATAGGAGCATATTTTGACATTCATACAAAGTGTTGTTTTATTACACAAGATTTTGTTCTTGACTGCTGTTTGGGGTGATTGAGGTGGCCTAGTAATGGTAGTGTGTCACACTTTGAACCCAGTGTATCACTTTATCTTGGGCCCTTGGCACCTTGGTACAGGAAATTTCCTGGCCAAGCTGTCCAGAGGGCCAAGATAAACTGCTACACCGGCTCACCTTGGGTAGTTGCTTTGAGCAAGATGTAGGGTGGGTTAAAAAGCAATGGCACCATTGTGACATAGCTAAAATTTTTACTGTGTAACTGAAATAAAATGAATTATTTGTAAACAAAATAATCTATTTTACAGCACTACGGCATTATCAAGTGTGGGCTCAATGTTCAGGACATTGTGGTGATAAGTTGTGAGAGACCATCTTGGATTGCTGTGGCTGTCCCAGCATGACCTAAATGGTTTACTGGGATATTAACAGACAAATAATTCTTTTTCAGCACTTTGCCATTATCTAATATAGGACTTAATGTTCAGGACAGTGTGGTGATAAGTTGTGAGAGGCCATCTTGGATTGCTGTTTGCACTGGTTTTGTACAGGAGATCACAGCTACAAATATAGGAGTACTGATAGATAGGTAAGATATAAGCTACTAGTAACAGATCTATATCTTTTCCCTGTTCATATACTGAATTTAATTATAATCCTTTAAAACAAAATGCTCAGATGGGAGTGTGGAACTCGGGGGGGGGGGGGGGGGGGGGGGGGGGGGGATCTCTACTTTGTTGGATCTTCACCAGATACACAGCCAAGCACAAACAGTTTCTCATTGAATATTTACACCGTTCCTAAAATTTACCAGACATGTTTTATTATGATGTGACCTATAAACAATTGATTTTGGCATCTTTTAGCATAACTATGTCTTCCATTAAGAGCATCTCTGTTCTTGAGAATTTCTTAGTACATGCATTAGGAAATATTCTGTTCAATTCTATCCATTTACTTTTGTTCAAGAGAGGGCTGTGAGAGGCTGTATAACCTAAAGTCCCGGGTCCTGAGGATCGACAAATGTGATAACTTCAGTACAGCAGGGATTTACTATACCAATGTATCACGACTTATGACAGATGATGCTCATTGGTGAGTTTGTTTGTTTAGTTGTTTAACATCCTAGTCAATTTTTCAGTCATGACTGGATGAGTCAGCTCTTCCAGGATACTAATCAGTACTATGGGAAATGTCTTGGTACAGGACGCAAGTCTGCACCAGTGGGTTTGATCTATAAATCCACAGTCTGAAGCTATAACCACTGAAACGTCTTGCTCCCGTTGATGATTATTTGAGTGAGAAAACTGGTCTTCGGTGTTTCGGACCACGTGCAACACAAATCGGCCTGTACAGTCACCGAAGGTGGCTAGAAACGTGAAATTAAGGATTTAGGAACAAGAGAAATTGTACTATCCAAGTGGCGAAAATAAAGGTATGATCAGCTAAGCAGCTACTGCAAAGCTAATCTGCGCTTTTGTTTTCGCATAGGCAAAAATCTGATTTTCTCATGACGCGGATCATTTGTGAATTCAGTTTTCAGCACTGGGTGTTTTTATTCTGAATTTGCGTAATAAATGCTCAAGAGTGGAGAGGTTGTCTAAAAACGGGACTTGTCAAACAAGTTCAACCCTCAGTTGAGGACAAATGCCTATAAAATGGATATGATGATGATGATGATGATTTTGTAGTGAAAGCACTGTCAAATATCATAAAAAAAATGTAATCACTTTTCGGCCATCACTATCCATTAATATAGAAATATATTTCCTATTTTTCAGTCAGAAGTTACGGAGTTTGATCATAGACAAAGTAAAACCAGAGTTTCTGAATACATTGTCAAAAGGGCATATAGAGAAAGGTAATGTTTTCTCGTCATTAAATAGACATGGGTTAGGAAATGTTCATGAATGATAATTTTTTGCTGATAGTTACAACCTCACTAATTCAAAGTTCTCTCTAGATACATTAATAGAGACTTGCTTTAATCTTAATAAACTGCCAAAGTACTTTCTGTTTACGAAAATATGCCCATGTGAGGCAGTTCTAACGAGTACCAACAATGTATGTGTTAGATCAAAAATAAGAAAATTAGATATACCCTTGCATACCCCAGTTTTTCTATATAAAAGTGGGGTTTAAGGGGCTATTCATTGCATGGAAATGTTTTCCTGATGTAGTGATATCAAGAACACTTATCATTCAGCTTTGTAAAATTCCCAAAATAAAAATTTTCCAAAATTAGAGTATATTGACTAAAATGTATATTTTTACAGTGAAATCAGTGTTCAAGTCTCTAAACAAACCCCAGAAGACAGCTGTATTAAAGGTCCTGATGAGTAAAGATTATGTACTGATCGAGGGCTACCCAGGGACTGGTATGTTATGTACTTTGTTGTCTATGGGGAATGGGGGTGTAAACCATGACAGTCACAGTGAAGTCAGTGTTCAAGTCCCTATACAAACCCCAGAAAACAGCTGTATTGAAGGTCTTGATGAGTAAAGATTATGTACTGATCAAAGGCTACCCTGGGACTGGTAATGCCATTTTTTATGGGTAGAGGGGTGGTATAGAAGGACTCCAAAATTGTGGTCTTGGGTAAGAATTTCTGGCTTCTGCCTGACATGATTTATAAATTGTTGACTTGGACTTTTAACCACAATAGAAATAAACATGTTGGTTTCACTGTCATAGATATGCATTTGTTGATCGGACTGCTTAAATAACTATGTTCTTAATAATGCAACTCGATGACAGTAAAGCATATATAACCACATGCTGCACATGGCACTGGAGAATATGTAAAACAAATAGGTGCCCCTTTTATCGTGTTTACGAAACTTCATCATGTGAGTTCAAGCAGCATGGTCAAAGTATTTTACCTATACAAAGGTGTGAAAATGTTTTTCATAGAATTCCTGGAAAATGAAGAAAAATATAAAACAGACCAATTTGGATATTCAGATGTATTGTATAGACAGTTTATCCAAACATATGTACTGTCAAGTATAGTACATAATAAGCCACTACATGGGAAAATCAATGATCTGCATATGCAAAAAAGACACAGATCAGCTTCGCTGTAACTGCGAAGCTGATCAGGGTCTTTAATTTCGCTACACAGATAGTGCAATTCCCCTACTATCTAAATCCAAAATTTCAAGCTTCTAGCCGTCTTCTGTGACTGTACAGGCCAGTTTGTCAGACCTGGTCGGAATCCAAAATTGTTGGTTTTCTCACACACAGGCTCATATATATTTCTAGGGAAGACCTCCACCATAGTGGCTCTAGTAAAGGTTCTCAATGCACTAGGATACTCAGTACTGTTGACTAGTTATACCCACTCAGCAGTGGATAATATTCTGCTCAAACTAAAAAAGGTAAGCCATGAAAGAACAGTGTGCATTTCTCAGAAATTGTATTCCAAGATATTCTTAAAAAGTATTACAGTTAAGCTAAGACAAAAGGTAACTAAGTGCACTTGGTGTGCATGACAAAGTGCACTTTACTTGCAATGTTTTATAGTAATTAGTGCACTTACTAGTGCACTCCATGTGCACAAGGGTGTTACCTTTTGTCTTAGCACTACTGTATTTGTAGTAAATACTTCATTGTCATCCATTCAGCTGCCAACAAACTGGTCACCTGGGTACAAATTATTTGGTAAGTATGCCGGAGCCTACTTTTAAAAGTCGCTTCTACTAATTGAAGGGCATTGGAGTTTTAATGAATGACAATGTCAGGTAGCAGAAATTGCAAAAAAGTGGCTACTTCTGGGCAAAACCAAAACTGTTTACATGGATAAGCAATAAAAAGTATTGGAGGCTCATTCCAAAAACCTTGTGTTGGGGCTCAGTCCCAGTTAAATACAGACAATCTTAACATTGTAGGACCCTAGCTACAAGAACAGTTTCATTCAGATAAAGGAACACACTGATTTGATTGGCTATTCAACTATGTTTCAGGATAGCATAAAGTTCCTACGACTAGGAAGAATCTCTAAAATTCACCCGGATATTCAGGAGTTTTCTGTAGAAAGATTAACCCAGGGTATGACAACTACTGTACAACTAGAGGAATTCTTACACTCACAGGTATCAATTATGAACCAGGGGCCAGTTGTTCAAAACTTCATTAGCTTAACATCATTGTTAAGATCTCAATTCATTAAGTATATGCTGACTACATAAGCAAATACACTGTTATTTTTGTTGATAAAATGTGAGATTCCTTTGCATAGCAAAGGATTCTCACACTTTATCAACAAAAAATAACTGTATTTTTAATATTCATGTTTGAAATTTTGATGATTCGATAACTAACAATGTCGTTAATTTTGAGCAACTGGACCCAGTCGTACTAACGTAGAGGTCCTGAGTTCAATCTCTGCTGGTGTCAGGTTGCATCCTTAAGCAAGACATATTAACTTCCCATAGTATATTTATACCAAATAAGCAGTTGACCTGTCCTGACATGATTAAAATTGTTTATTGGGATCACCCCCTGTTTACACGGCAACAGTATGATGTGTGTATAGTTGATGAAGCCTCGCAGGTTGCCCTGGTGTTTAATGACATCTATTCTATGTTACAGACTATTGTAGCCACCAGTTGCCTAGGAACCAATCACCCCCTGTTTACACCGCAACAGTATGATGTGTGTATAGTTGATGAAGCCTCACAGGTTGCCCTGGTGTTTAATGACATCTATTCTATGTTACAGACTATTGTAGTACCCCGGGAGCTAATTTGACATACCTTGCACCCCCCCCCCCCCCCAGGACAATTTTTCATGGGTGCCAAATCGTTCATTGGGACCCCAGAAATGCAAAGAATTTTTGTCCTCAAAGATAAACTCAATTGCACTATGAAAAAATCCATGGTTTCCATGGTAACCGTTAAACCCATTCTTGAGCATGGGGGTGTACATAGAAAATCGACCATATCTCCATTGTTACTTATCCTATACCACTGAAATTGGTCTCATTTTAAAGCTTAGATATAGCCCTTTCATCCTATAGTAAGTAATGCAAATTTCTGAATTTGCATATATATGAATTTTAATGAAAACATTAAAAATGACAGAAAAAAAAGTTAAAAATTCATAAATAAACTAATTTCAGGCCCAAACTGTCATTCTGACACTTTGTTATTGAACCAGTGATATTATATGACAAATGTATTGATGATCTGGGTCTATATGAAAATCATCTCATTTGCATATTCATGAATATTAATAAAAATGTCAAAAAATGAGGAAAAATAAGGGAAAAACTATATCCATTGCAAGGATTTGGATAGGTTATAAGGTCTATCTTGCATCCATTTAACCAATTCCCATGGCTGCCAGTGTGGTCAAAGGGACCACCTAAATGGCATAAAATATTGTCCTCAATGATGAACACATTTGCATGATGTAAAATGACATAGTCTTCAACCACCCCTCATGCGATTCTAAAGAATAGGAGGTACTTACAAAAATACTCACATCCCACCAATAGCATGCTCTAGGATACTATAATTGGTCTGATAGTGATGCATGAACCTAACAATTTAACCTTGATCCCTTATATTTATATCATAGAATTTGCTTATTCATGAAAATTAATAAAACAAATATTCTAAGTTTGAGAAAAATCGTGGAAAAAATAGGGGTATACATGCAAAATTGCTTGTACAAGAGCTATTAATAAACCCAGACTACTTAAAGAGGTTTCAAATGAAGGCTATTGCAATGTTCTATGACCCTGAAGTATGATATAAGAATAATCTGAATTTCAGTTTCATGAATTTTAATGAAAACTTAAGAAATTTGAGAGAAAAAGTTAAAAACTTATATGGGTAAACCTACAAAATGACTTGCATCTCAGCAATAAAAAGCCCTATAGTGCTGAAAATGGTATCAAGTGGTGGCTATGGCAATATCATACCATCCTGTACTACAGTATTTAAGTCATTTGATTTTTTGTTTGAAGGATTTAACAAAACCTTTGAATTTAGTGAAAAAATACGGAAAAATAATGGGGGTATATGTGGAAAAACGGACATATCTTGACTACCGAAAGACCTAGAGAGCTATAATTGGTATCAAATGATTGCTAGAACAATGTTCTATAACCATGTAATCAGCAATATAAAACATAAACTATTGTAGATGTATGTATATTAAAGAGATTGTCATAAATAAGAGAAAAATCGACGAAAAATGAAGGGGTACACCAACAAAATTGCTTATATATCAACTGCCAATATCCTTAGAGTGCTGAAAATGGTACCAATAGATAGCTAGGAGAATGCACTACTGCCATGTGGTCTGATAGTTTAACAAAATGTTATAGAATTTTCTGAATGTTACATAAAGTTTTGAAAAATTGTGAAAATAACAGAAAATTGAAGGCTGTGCTTAAACAAAATTTATTAAATCTTGCTTGCCAGCGAAGATGATTCATATATCTGAGTACCTGGCAATAATACATTGTCTTAGCAATAAATTGATGCCATTTTGAGTTCTCTATGGCTATTGGTAAATGAGATATTAGCGATTTGGTTGGTGTACCCCGTCATTTTTCATTGATTTTTCTCTTATTTATGACGATCTCATTAATATCCATACAACAGCAATAGTTGATGTTATATATTGCTGATTACATGGTCATAGAACATTGTCCTAGCAATCATTTGATACCAATTATTATTCTCTAGGTCTTTCAGTAGCCAAGATATGTGCGTTTTTCTACATATACCCCCATTATTTTTCCGTATTTTTTCACTAAATTCAAAAGGTTTTGTTAGTATTCTTCAAACAAAAAATCAAATGACTTAAATACTGTAGTACAGGATGGTATAATATTGCCATAGCCACCATTTGATACCATTTACGGCACTATAGGGCTTTTTATTGCTGAGATGCAAGTCATTTTGTAGGTTTACCCATATAAGTTTTTAACTTTTTCTCTCAAATTTCTTAAGTTTTCATTAAAATTCATGAAACTGAAATTCAGATTATTCTTATATCATACTTCAGGGTCATAGTACATTGCAATAGCCTTCATTTAAAACCTCTTTCAGTATTCTGGGTTTATTAATAGCTCTTGTACAAGCAATTTTGCATGTATACCCCTATTTTTTCCACGGTTTTTCTCAAATTTAGAATATTTTTTTATTAATTTTCATGAATAAGCAAATTCTATGATATAAATATAAGGGATCAAGGTTAAATTGTTAGGTTCATGCACCACTATCAGACCAATTATAGTATCCTAGAGCATGCTATTGGTGGGATGTGAGTATTTTTGTAAGTACCTCCTATTCTTTGGAATCGCATGAGGGGTGGTTGAAGACTATGTCATTTTACATCATGCAAATGTGTTCATCATTGAGGACAATATTTTATGCCATTTAGGTGGTCCCTCTGACCACACTGGCAGCCATGGAAATTGGTTAAATGGATGCAAGATAGACCTTATAACATATCCAAATCCTTGCAACGAATCTAGTTTTTCCCTTGTTTTTCCTCATTTTTTGACATTTTTATTAATATTCATGAATATGCAAATGAGACGATTTTCATATAGACCCAGATCATCAATACATTTGTCATATAATATTACTGGTTCAACAACAAAGTGTCAGAATGACAGTTTGGGCCTGAAATTAGTTTATTTATGGATTTTTATACCCCCCGCAAAACGAAGTTTTAGGGGGGTATACTGTTTTCAGTCTGTCCCTAATTCCGTGATTCCGTGACTCCGTGATTCCGTCATTCCGTCAACATTTGACATCTTTGCTGAATAACTTAAGTAGTTTTTGCCCAATGTTCTTTAAATTTTCAACACACCTGCACCATAAGACAACACATGTGTGGTATGAATTTAGGGGCCAAAGGGTCAGTTTTGCAAGAGTTATGGGACTTTTTAAACCTATTCATAGAATGTTTGCCATAGTGCTAATAGTGCATACTTTGTGAAATCAACTCCTCCTACAGCTTTCAATATTCTCTTTTGATACTTTGCAGATATGTGCCAGAGATATTGAAGATATGCATGAAGAAGTATTATGCTGAAAAAATGAATTTTGACAAATTTACAGCATTTTGAACTTAGCCAATTTTCGATAATTGCCATATTCAATAATGGTTGGTAGTGCATAGTTTGTGAAATCAACTCCTCCTAGGGCTTTCAGTATTTCTTTTCAATACTTTGCAGACATGTTCCACACATATTGAAGATGTGCATGAAGAATTATAGTGCTTAAAAAATAATTTTTGACAAATTTACAGCATTTTTCAACATAGCCTTTTTTTGACCATTGCTTATATACAATAATGATTGGTAGTTCATAGTTTGTGAAATCAACTTCTCCTAGGGCTTTCAGTATTTCTTTTCAATACTTTGCAGACATGTTCCACACATATTGAAGATGTGCATGAAGAATTATAATGCTGAAAAAATAATTTTTGACAAATTTACAGCATTTTTTAACATAGCCATTTTTTGACCATTGCTTAAACAATAATGGTTGGTAGTACATATTTTGTGAAATCAACTCCTCCTAGGGCTTTCAGTATTTCTTTTCAATACTTTGCAGACATGTTCCACACATATTGAAGATGTGCATGAAGAATTATAATGCTGAAAAAATAATTTTTGACAAATTTACAGCATTTTTCAACATAGCCATTTTTTGACCATTGCTTATATACAAAAATGGTTGGTAGTGCACATTTTGTGAAATCAACTCCTCCAAGGGCTTTAAGTATTTCTTTTTGATACTTTGCAGACATCTTCCTCACATATTGAAGATGTGCATGAAGAATTATAATACTGAAAAATTAATTTTTGACAAATTTACAGCATTTTTTAACATAGCCATTTTTTGACCATTGCTTATATACAATGATGGTTTGTGAAATCAACTCCTCCTAGGGCTTTCAGTATTTCTTTTCAATACTTTGCAGACATGTTCCACACATATTGAAGATGTGCATGAATAATTATAATACTGAAAAAGTGATATTTGACAAATTTACATCATTTTTCAACATAGCCATTTCTTGACCATTGCTTATATACAATAATGGTTGGTAGTGCATACTTTGTGAAATCAACTCCTCCTAGGGCTTTCAATGTTTCTTTTAGATTCTTTGTAGATTTGTTCCAGATATATTTTAGATGTGCATGAATAATCTTCATGCTGAAAATTTAATTTTTGACAAACTTACAGCCTTTATTTAACTTAGCCAATTTTTACCATTTCTCATGATAAACAATGATCATAGTGCATACAGTGAAATCAACCTCAAGCTTTCAATATATTCTTTTAATATCTTATAGATGTGACTGGCATACTGGGGATGTACATGAAGGATTATAATGCTGAAAAGATATCTTTGACAAATTTTCTGCATGTTTGACTTAGGAAGTTATTGGCCAGCTTCAGATAATTTTGCGGGGGGTATACTGAAAGCCTTGCTTGCAGCCAATTTCTAGTTTATGTTTTTTTTTTTCATTTTTAATGTTTTCATTAAAATTCATGAATATGCAAATTTTTTTTGCATTACTTATTATAGGATAAAAGGGCTATATCTAAGCTTTAAAATGAGACCAATTTCAGTGGTCTAGGATAAGTAACAATGGAGATATGGTCAATTTTCTATGTTCACCCCCATGCTCAAGAATCGGTTTAACGGTTGCCATGGAAACCATGGATTTTTTCATAGTGCAATTGAGTTTATCTTTGAGGACAAAAATTCTTTGCATTTCTGGGGTCCCAATGAACGATTTGGCACCCACGAAAAACTGTCCTGGGGGGGGTGCAAGGTAGGTCAAATTAGCTCCCGGGGTATAGCCACCAGTTGCCTAGGAACCAATCACCCCCTGTTTACACGGCAACAGTATGATGTGTGTATAGTTGATGAAGCCTCGCAGGTTGCCCTGGTGTTTAATGACATCTATTCTATGTTACAGACTATTGTAGCCACCAGTTGCCTAGGAACCAATCACCCCCTGTTTACACGGCAACAGTATGATGTGTGTATAGTCGATGAAGCCTCACAGGTTGTCCAGCCTGCATGTTTAGGACCTTTATTCTGCTGTAAAAAGTTTGTCTTGGTGGGTGATCCCAAACAGTTGCCTCCTGTGGTCCAGAGCAAAGAAGCAAGGTATCATTTAATATTGTCTTGTATAGGAAGACTTTTGGGTTACCACAAAAGCAGACCTCATAAATACATTATTAGCAGAGAACTAGTTTTGATGTGGGTAAAAGCTGAAAAGCAATTATGTATTTTACACCAGTTTTTTTCTGCTAGAAAGACGTTTTATTTGGCATTATGGGGCAACTTTGAAAACTTAAGAGTACCATGCACTAAACAGAACTAATACTGTATCTATAATTGATGTACTTTGACCATGCTGACATTACTGATTCTATCTACAGAGGACTTGGTATGGATGAAAGTTTGTTTATGAGACTAGAGAATACAGGAGCTACCTTTGACCTCAATCTGCAGTATAGAATGAACAGGTGGGTAACACTGTATTAGAGACTGAAAAAATAATATTGTAAATTCGAAAATTTTCCCATGACTTTTATTTGGCAAATTTTCTATTTCTGAATTATTCAAGACCTTGGTATAGTCTTTATGGCTTATAGAGATTCTTTATTAGCAAGAATCTTGAATTTACGAGGCAACCAATTAATATTTGCGAAAATTAAGTTCTTGCTAAAATTTTCAAACGAACAGTATAATTAGCAAAATTTGAAAATTTTATGGAAAAGTTTGATATTTTCAACATTTTTGCTCGAAACATTGATTATGGGTACTCATTGAGGTGGTTCTTATGAGTACCGACAATCTATGTTTGGAAAAAAAAAAAATAGGAACACCCCTTTAAACCCCAGTTTTACTATATAAAAGTAGGGTGTAAGGGGCTATTCATTGCATGGAAATGTTTTCCTGATGTAGGTTCTTGTCAAAGTTTTGTTGAGTTGATAGGGATTACATGACAAATACTGGCGTCTCTTTTGGCAAAAGTATACCATGTTCTGTTCTGTTCTGTTGTATTATAGAGTTCCCCCGATTACTTAGCCAGGCACCGACATGATGACATAGAATTTGGTTCCTAAGCTGGTGTTTTGTTTTTAATTCACAGGTGGTATTTCGTGACTGGCATTACATGCATAAAAATAAAAGTCCATGTTATAGACATTTGCCTCTGTAAAAGAATAGTGTTATTACTATGGTTATTATTTTCAGCAATATAATGTACATGAGTAACCAGCTAGTCTACAATGGATGTTTAAAGTGTGGCTCAGATTCTGTGGCTAATAGAGTTCTACAACTACCTAACAGAAACAATATCAGTTCTCAGGTGGGTTTTTATCTCTATAAATTGTGTAGGGGAGTAGCCACTTTTAAAGATTATCATTACCTCTTTGTAATATTGGATTCCTAGTCCGTTTCTGTGATGAGCTCAATATAAGGTCAACATTTTTGTCTTAAAGACAACTTTCAAAGTGGGGCCCATGTAGTATTACAATAAAGCTTGATTTAAAATCAATATGAATACAAGAAACACATGGTAGTTGCTGCAAAATGTGTAACCAATTTTGTTCCAGTTACAAGAATCTAGTCCCTGGCTGTCTGAGGTGCTTGATAACAGTTTGTCTAAATCAGTTGTGTTTCTGGATACTCAACAGGTATGTCTATATGAACAACTAAACACACACACACACTTAAGGATGTTCGCTGCCAATGAAAAAGTATTCAAATTTTTTTCTAACCACTCTTTTTTGATTCCAAAATACAACACAAGACATTTGAAAACAAAATAAATATAGGGTAGTGTGCATTTTTTCAAGCTACAGGCCTCTGAATGAGACCTCTGAGCACTATGTCTTAAATTTAGTAAAACTAATTTAATTTTTAATTCTTTGAAACATACCTGTCTTGAACAAAAATACATCTAGAATGCTTTCAGAAGTTATAATATTTACATAACGCAGACTATTTTGGACCAAAAGCATAGAAAAATTTGCAACTTGAAGTGGATGACAAAATTTTATGATTCCTTTTCCAACCCTACCCCCATACTTGAAAAGTGGGAAAAAAATCAATATTTTGAAACGTACCAATCCCATATTTGTTGATTCAAACTTTTTCTTGTATTTTCACACAACATAGAACTTGGTAATATTGTTCGAATAAAATAAAGAAATATATATGGTAGTGAGCATATAAGAGAGAACCAACAACTTGAAAATCGCCATTTTCAGCCTTTATTCGGCTGTTTTGTTTCTAAAAGCCCATTTCATAAAACCACCTAAAACTTTAAAACCAGCACACCAAAGGCACAAAGACTGACTTAGAAGACCATGTACACATAAACTGCTGCTAAAATAAACATCGAACTAGTGCAATTAATTTGAAGATGTATGATATCCAAGTTTAATCTACCCTACCCCCTAAATTTTACCGACAATTAAAATTTTCTGAAAAGTTGCAGAAAATGGGGTGAAAAAATGAAGTTTCTTAGATTGACAATTTTCATGATTCATTCAATGCACATCATCAATATGTATCCAAATATAAAATATTAGGAAACTATCTTCAACCGTTTATGAGATATTCAAGAAAAGAAAAACCGGAAGTTCCGAAATGTCAAATGTTGGCAGCGAACATCCTTAATACAAAGTTTTGGGGTGTTTTTGTATAAGTTGACACACAAGGAATGAAAAAAACTGGCTGGGCAAAAACTGTTTCTCAGCTGTATCATAATGCAGTATCATTATGCTGTCTTTGGAGTCCCTTATAAAAGTTTGTTATACTTCACCCTGAAAAAAAAAAAAAACAAAACGCATGACTAATATCCAAACGTGATTAATTTTGGGGTTTGTTTTATAATGATGTTGAACTGTACTGTTGTACATGTATAATTGTGTGGGTGCTTTAGCACATCTGTGTACACATAAACAACCATGTTATTGGTTATGTAATATGCAGTAGTTTAAATTTTATTTTGTTAAATGCTATTAGGCTAACGCCCCAGAAGAGAAATCCCAGGCGGGTACACTACAAAACCCAACAGAAGCAGTCATTGTGTTGAAGATTGTCTCAACTTTAGTGGAGGTAAGAGCATGTTAACCTTGTGGTAAGAAAACCTTTACCGACCAGGTACTTTATAAACCAGGCTATACTGCCATAGATCATAATAGAAATTTCAGGCTGGTACCATACAGAAACCAACAGAGGCATACATTGTGTTGAAGATTGTCTCTACTTTAGTGGAGGTAAGGTCAGGGATTTTTTTTATATTCAGTTAAACGTCCCTTTCAAGATTATTTTGGCTCATATGACACAGGGTCAATCAGTAGGTGGGGTGAGAATAGGAGAACCCAGAAAAAAAAAACCTGGCACACTCTAATCACTCAGCCGCTGGGGCCGTCCATGAGAAAATTAATTTCTAGCTACTCATTATACCCCCGGCATTTATGCCGACGGGTATATAGTTTTCGCTTTTCCGTTCGTCCGTTCGTTCGTATGTTCGTTAGTTAGTTCGTTCGTAATTCCGGAACGTTCGTAGAATTTACGTCAAAGTTTTGGTTAAAGTTTCTCTAGTGGTGTACATCTCATGAACCGATGATCAGAAACCATTCATATTTGGACCATAGGTACCCTATAGGGTTTGCTTTGCTTCCATGAGTTCCGACCCCAGGGTCCATGCCCGGGGGTGGGGCTGGAGGTCAAAATCTAGGTCACCTTTAATTTTGATCAAAGTTTTGATTAAAGTTTCTCTGGTAGTGTATATCTCATGAGTTATTAATCAGAAACCATTAGTATTTGGAATTTAGGTACCCTATAAGGTTTTCTTTGTTTCCATGAGTTCAGACCCCAGGGTCCATGCCCGTGGGTGTGGCTAGAGTTCAAAATCTAGGTCACCTGGAAAGTGTGCTATTTGCATAGTGTTTTTTGTTCTCCAAGTTCATATATTAACAAATACTTATTGGAATGTATTCCTTTTTGGATCTTAGATACCCTTTAAGGTTGAATTAAATTCCATGGCACCAAACTCTAGGGGTGGGGCTGGAGGTCAAAATCTAGGACACATGTATAAGATACAATTGTTTCCAAGATTAATGATTAATAGTCTGTAGGTCTATATCTTGACAACCATATGTCAGAAAGCATTCATACTTACAACATAGGTACCATATAAGGGTAAGACCCAAGGGGGTCCATGCATGGGGGTGGGGGGTGGGAGTTGAGATCAAGGTCTCAAATTTTATTTTTTTTAAAGAATTTTAAGAATGACAATCTATTTCCATTTCAATCTAGGACTGAGGACCTGACCCACAATGTCCGTGATTATGTCCTAGATTGAGTATACACGTCAGCTCTGTATACTGCTCTAAAATAGATCTGGCTTTCTAAAACTCCACTCCCAATGTTTATATGCAAAGTGCTTTACAGTGCTTATTTCTAAAGTGTACTTGATAATGTACTGTCTTTCATTGGGGATTTGAGGTTCAATGTCAGGGGTAAGCAAGAGCCTGGTTGTATGGGTAGGGGGTAGGGAGGGGGGCTTGGTGGCTACCAGCCGGGGGTATACGTGCCTCTCAAGGCACTTTTTCTAGTTACTACCATCTTATGAAGAGAAATCCCAGGCTGGTACCCTACATAACCCCACACATTGTACTGAAGATTGTATCTTCTTAAGTGGAGGTTAACATGTTTTAACCATGCCACAAGAAAACATTTTGCCCATGCAATCATGCAGCTGATGTCAGGACAAAACAGATATTTTTGGCCAGTTTTTTGCTTGTAATTTGAAGGTGGCAGGTTCCATTTATTGGGTCTGGCTGCCAGGCATATGATAAACACTAAGTACAGTTCAACTGCTCATGTTACTTAAGCCTGACAAGTGAAAGAATGTTAAGCTAACTGGCTCTATCAACATCCCCTGAGTTATTTACCATAGACTCTTCGATAAAAGATGTGTCTTTATTAGAATTATTCATAGTAACTAAAGAAAGAACAGACTGTGCACATATTGGAGCATGCGGGCAAATTATAAATTTAAATTTATGTCTCCTCAAGGCTGGTGTAGACCCGGATGAGATTGGAATCATAGCTCCTTACAGATCTCAGGTGTTCCTAATAAGGTCAAGGTTAACTCAAGGTCAAGGTCACTGGAGATCAAAGGTGGAGGTCAACACGGTGGACCAGTACCAGGGCAGAGATAAAGCAGTCATCATCATATCATTTGTCAGAAGTTCTAAAGATCAGGAAAACCTGGTAATTTGTATGATATTTTTTTCAAATTTTCAACTAACCAGAGATAATGGCCAGGTAGGTAGTATGTTTGAATTTGTTAAGAATTTGATCTTCATATCTAGCTTATTTGTATGATATTTTATCCAAATTTCAATCGACGGGAGGTAATAGCTGTGTTGGTAGTATGTTTGAATCTGTTAAGAATTTGATTTTCATATCTAGCCTATTTCATTCATGAAGATTTTGCCAAGAAAATATTTTAAGACCATTCTATCTCTTTGGCTGATTCAGGAAGAGTCAGTTAATGGTGAAAGAAATGCTCACTACTGTCTGAACACCATCTTTCAGAAACTGCATTTTTCGAAATCTCACTTTTCTGAAAGAACTTAAGAAAAATTTGAGCCTGTCACCATTTTGCATTCCAAATGTCTTAAAAAGTGCCACAAAAATTTTGAAAAGTGGTTGACAAATGAAAATTTTATGCAAGAAAATATTTTTGAATACAGCTTCTTCCATCAAGGAAAGTAACTATTTTCCCGGAAAAAAATCTAAATTGATTATTTTTCATCTAAAATGCACCAAACCAAAACAAAATTGTTTTGTATGCATACCTGAGCGCCAAACTCTTAAAATATTCCACAGATTAGCTTGATTTTCAGTTTAAAGGTGTTTGGATTACCTCCCTTACACATGCGAAATGCCTATTCAAAAAGATTTTTGGGCATAATTATTTTATTAGTGAACCGATTTTCAAACTTTTTGTGGCACTTTTTAGGACTCATGAATTGCAAAAAGATAGCATGGTTATATTTTTCTTGTGGCGTTTCAGAAAAGCGAGATTTCGAAAAATGCAGTTTCTGAAAGATGGTGTTCAGACAGTAAGTGCTAGTATCTTTCCCATGAACAGTGTCACCATCCCTACAAGACCTTAGCTATTGAATGTGCATGTAAAGCACAGTGCTGAACAAGCTATTTTAAAAACAGTTTTTTAGTTATTTTCCTTATCATTGTCAATGTTGGTATGTCTTCTTTTTTGTTCTTTTTAAAATAAACAAGATTTATTATTTCAACTTTTTGTTAGGGTGTTTCTCTTCAAGTATCTACCAATGTCTTGCAGAAAATTTACAAAACAATACTTAAATTTTCAAACAATACTTAAATTTTCAAACAATATCTATTTATTTATCTCATTTTGTTCATCTGTTTTATAGACTGGAGAACTTCTGAAGGATATACGGAGACTGAATGTTGCTCTTACTAGAGCCAAAGTAAAACTGATTCTCATTGGTAACATATCAACACTAAGGCATTATCCCCCACTGAAAGACTTGATACAAATTCTGAAGGACAGAAATCAAATCTGCTCTGTTAATTCATCTGAATTGTGATCCTAGTTTAAGCTTTAGATATGTGTGTGATTAGTAGGAACGTTGATCTAACGATAGCCAAAGTGAAACTAGTTCTCATTGGGAATATATCAACACTGATACATTAGGATCCACTGAAGGATCTCGTACAGATTTTGAAGGAGAGAAATCAAAATATCTTCTCTTAATGCAGGTGAATTGTGTTTGTAGTTTTGAGATATGTACATGATGTCCTCCATTTAAAGATCTTATACAGATTCTGAACGACAGAAATCAAATATATTCTGTTAATTCATTTTTACCTGTCCCTTATTGAAGGAACTTATACAGAATGAATGTTTGTGAGATCAGACGGAAATCAGTTTGTGTGCAGTCTCGAATTTTGATAAAGTTTTGGCATTATTTACTACCTCTTATTGAATGAACTTCTACAGTAAGGTCTGAACTAAAGTATACAGAAAGTGCACATGGTGAGCACATTCTCTGAACTTCAGGAGCACATTACTTTGCACAAGCTCTGAGAGTCAAGTGCACTTACCTAGAACTCCAGGTGCACGATACCTATCTGAGCCAAAAGTGCACTTGCTGTTAGCTCAGGTGTCATTTCAATTTTACAGGTAATTATCATAGGATGCATTTGTGTGACAATCAAACCAATGCATGTAATTGGAAAATGAAATAATTTAACTGAGCAAAATAATGCTGATTTGTTTTGCAAGTTTATGAGAAACAAAGTATCTATTTTAAACAATAGTCCCAAAGCAGGCTGTGTGAAAGCAAGATATTCCATGAGCAATGCGGGAATTTGCCTTACATACCGTTTGAGCTGTGTCATGAGCAAACCGCTTCTTGTTTCTTGAACAAAATAAATGAGCGCACAAGTTGCACTGTAAGCAAGCTACATGTGTTTTCATCATAGCTGTAGTGCATTTTTAAAATCATATGATATATCTGAATTTCACACTGTTACCTGTATAGATAACCAGTCAACATTTACGTGAGAACTATTCGAATATTTACTGAACCAGTCCCACCTAAAACCAAAAGCTCTCTTTAATTGTATCATTGACACACTCCCACTGGTGAGTTATTGCTCAAATTTTAAATTTTATGACATGTGATAAATGGATTAAAGGGCCATAAACCATGAAGTCTGAGCTTCTTTAATTTTATTGAATAAAATGAACAAGTTTGTCCTGGATAAAATATTGAGGATTCTTGAACGATCTTAAATTTGTTCAAAAGAAGGCTAACGGAAATGAAAAAGATCATCTCTCTCTCTCTCTCTCTCTCTCTCTCTCTCTCTCTCTCTATCTATCTATCTATCTATCTATCTATCTATCTATTTCTCTCTCTCTCTCTCTTGTTAAAATGTTGTAATACATGGTTTGAATGAGGCTTCCTTCAGGTTCTATATGGGATACTTTATAATTTTTCTTTCTTATGCATGCACTCAAACTTAGCAACAATGTAAATTAAAATAAATAAATAAATAAATAAATAAACAACATGACATTGTTTTTCAAGACATGACAGGAGTATATAATGTCACACAGGTATACAAAATAAATGAGCGCACAAATTGCACTGTAAGCAAGCTACATGTGTTTTCGCCATAGTTGTGCATTTTTAAATAATATGATATATCTGAATTTCACACATTTACCTGTCTAGATAACCAGTCAACATTTACCCGAGAACCATTCTTATATTTACTGAACCAGTCCCAGGTAAAACCAAAAGCTCTTGTATTTGTATTAGTATTTTACAATAGATATGCGTCCATTGGAAAATGATTATAGATGAGTTCTTGCTCATATTTTATGACAGGTTATAGAGTGGATTAAAAGACCATATACCATGAAGTTTGAGCTTCTTTAATTCTATTGAACAAAATGAACAAATTTGTCCTGGATAAAATATTGAGGATTCTTGATCGATCTTAAATTTGTTCAAAAGAAGACTAACGGAAATTAAAGAGATCATCTCTCTCTCTCTCTCTCTCTCTCTCTCTCTCTCTCTCTCTCTCTCTCTCTCTCTCTCTTGCTAAAATGTTGTAATACATTGGCTGAATGAGGCTTCCATCAGGTTTTATACGGGATACTTTATCATTTTCCTTTCTTATTCATGCACCCAAACTTAGCAACTTTATAAAATAAATAAATAAATAAATAAATAAACAAACACGGCATTGTGTTTCAAGACATGACAGGAGTATATAATGTCACACAGGTATACCTGTACCATCCTGTCTGTTTATTTTCCAATCAAAGTGCTCAGTGACTAATAGAATGATTAACATGTCTTATCTCACCTTGTTAATATCAGGCACACTTCATAAATGATTTCAATAGACAAATTAATCGGTTTGGTTATGATTAGAGAATGGTTGGTTTCTTTTTACCTGAGATACGCATATTGTATAGAATGCGCAAAGGATCTTAAATGCTATTAACTTGGTATAAATTATTTTACATTTTCCTAATACAATAAATAATAAGAATATTTAAAACTTTATTTTATTTTCAACTTTTATTTTGTGAATGAATGAATGGATGGATGGATTATGACTGGTGAACTTTTGTCCAGTTTTTGACATGTCTTAACTCACCTTGTTATATCAGACACACTTCATAAATGGTTCCAATAGACAAATAACATTTTCCTTAAACAATAGATAATAAATATATTTAAACACTTTATTTTATTTTCAACTTTCATATTTTATCTTTTGAATGAATGAATGAAGTAATTGTAACTGGTGAACCTTTGTCAAGTTTCTTATTTTGTCGAATTTTCTTCACATGTTCCCTGAAAACTATCATGTTTTCCAGCAAGAAAATCTTTCAGTTACATGTCTAAATAACCAGTCAACATTTACCTGAGAACCATTCAATTATTTACTGAACCAGTCCCAGGTAAAACATATGAATTTTCATTATGATTAACATGTCTTATCTCACCTTGTTAATATCACGCACACTTCATAATTGGTTTCAATAGACAAATTAATCAGTTTGGTCATGATTAGAGAATGTTTGGTTACTTTTTACCTCAGATAAGCATATTGTATACAATGTTCGAATGTTGTTAAATTTTATTAACTTGATATAGATTATTTTACATTTTCCTAAATCATTAATTAGAAACTTTATTTTATTTTCAATGTTTATTTATTTAAATCTTTTGCTTTAGTCTTTTACTTTAATCTTTTGCTTTAATCTGCTTCCCAGCAAGAAAATCTTTTAGTTACCTGTCTAAATAACCAGTCAACATTTACCTGAGAACCATTCAATTAATTACTGAACCAGTCTCAGGTAAAAACAAATGCTCTCTATAATTTGTATTATTGTAGAGATGAATAATTATAGATGAGTTATTGCTCATATTTTATGACAGGTTATAAAATGGATTAAAGGACCATTAACCTCGAAGTTTGAGCTTCTTTAATTCTATTGAACAAATTTGTCCTGGATAAGATATTGAGTATACTTGATCAATCTTAAACTTATTCAAAAGAAGGCTTACAGAAATTAATGATTTATGATTCTGTTCGCTTGACAACCGTTGACTGTTTTTTTTACCTCCACTGCAGTCCTCTGATTTCAATCGATTCAAATAAATAAATAAATAAATAAATAAATAAATAAATAAAAAAATATTGGTTTATGTTCTGAAAACAATATCCTAAATCTTAGGGTATACAGACATTTACATGCATTCCTTTGTTTAAACCTTGCGGAATAGGATTATAAATTTGAAACAAGTTTGCAAAGCCGAGAGAAAGAAAAGAGAGATTAAAAAAAGAAAGAAAGCAATAAAGAATATAGAAGATTAGATCTAATAAAAAAGAAAAAGGAGCAAAAACATAGAGAAAGGAAAACATGTATGTAAATTGCTTATTTTCCCCAAAGGAACATTAAATTAGAGGAGATATAATACTTGAAAAATTAAAATAAGACAAACTTAAAATAATGCAAACTTTTCTTTTTTATCAAAACCATTTCATTATACTGCTGATACAGCAAATACAGGTAAGTTGTATCATCAAACACCAGCAAAAGTGAACTACAGGTACCGGTAAGGGTATTGAAGTGCCAGAACTTGGAGTGCACTTGAATTGAACATCAGGTGCAACTCATGGCTCAGATCAAGCTCACGCATAGTGCACATGGCGAGCACATGATGTGCACAAGGGTGTATACATTAGTTCAGACTTCACTGTATACATGAAGGAGAAGAAAAAATCAGATTGTCCCCCTTAGTTTATGTGACTACCGTTGATAGATTGAGCCTGTGCATGAGAAAACCAACAGTTTGGGGTTTCCATGAGTTCTGACGCAAACTGGCCTTTACAGTCACAGAAGAATGCTAGAAGCTTGGAATTTTGGATTTAAGAAGAAGAGGAATTGTACTATGTGTGAAGCAAAAACATTGGTGTTGATCAGTTTCGCAGTTACTGGGAAGTTGATCTGCACCATTGTTTTTGCATATGCAGGTTGTAAGTTTTCTGATGTCGCGGCTCAGATTTTATATAGTTTGAGATCCAGAAATCAAAATTTCACTCCCATTGAATGAATTATACAGGTTTAGCAGAAATTGGATCGACTTTGTTAAACCATGCATTGTGATCAAATTTTCAAGACATTTACCGTAAGCATCAGGAAAACGTCCGTTTACCCCCTTGAACCCCACTTTTGTTTAGCAAAACTGGGGTATGCAGGGGTATACCTATTTTTCTTAACTTCGCCGAGGCGGTTCTAACATGTACCCACAATCTATATTTTGAGCAAAAATAAGAAAAATATTAACATTTTTCAGCTGAAAATTTTCACTTTTTAAAGCTAAAAAAATCTGTATATTGCATGGGCAAGTTTTCATAATGTTTTGCTTTATCAACTGTGTTATATAAAGACAATGCTGTAAATGTGTGTCTTTGATTGTTTAAAGATCTAATGTTTGATTGACTTGTACATGTAGTGTCTTTCTTGTGCTATGGCTTATATATAGGTCATTTGAATCAATGATATTACTTATTTAATGTTATATTTATATCATCAATTTTCAGATTTTGATATTAATTCCACCATGATTGTGTTCACATATTTGTGTAGATCTCTGAAATACTCATATATGTGTATTGATCAGCCAAACTAGCTCTAAAATGCCAAACTATTAAATGCTGTCCAAAAGGAATTTTACACTTTTTGGTTTGCAGAACATTTCACATTAAAGCATACATTTTCATTTCGGGAGTGCCTAATGGTAGAGTGGAACTTATTTTGGTTTGAGTGTTCCTGGGTTCAAATTGTACCTTGTTCAGTTTGTGTTCTTTAGCAAGACACAGTAACATTCTTTAGAACTGGAAGTGACACTACCCAGGAAATGTTGGCTCTCACCAATAATGCCATGAAAATTGCTGACCCAAATGTTAAAAAGTCGGATAAAACATTCAAAGAAATTTACTTTCCTTCTAGAGTTTATTTATTGGTTATGGATATGGTGCATACATTGAATTCGCAGTTTCAAATTTTCTCACGAAAATTTACTAAATAAAATACACAAAGCTACATGTATTTGTTTCTTATCTTATCATATATGTTTTTTGTATATTAGATGTTTGTGTGCACAGTCAACAGCTAAAGTCATTTTAAGTTGGTAAATTATTCTAGCTGGACAATCCTCCTAGAGGCAGATAACTACTTCTTAGTACATCTTTCACCTGACAAATGAGCCGCCTCGTGGGAAAACCAACAATGTGGTTTTCAAACAGATCTGACACAAACTGGCCTGTGCAGTCACAGAAGATGGCAAGAGGCTTGAAATTTCAGATTTAGGAAGAAGAGGAAGTGTACTATGCCAGTAGTACAAAAACAAAGGCACTGATCAGCTTCGCGGTTACCGCGAAGCTGATCTGCATCTTTGTTTTCGCATATGCAGATTGTTGGTTTTCTCATGAGGCAGCTCAAATACTCTTCTTGAATCAGAGGAAGAATGGCTGTGCTTTAGAAATATTCCATACCAAATTTGTATTACATAAATTCCACATGTGGGGATCAATCTTCAGGCTAGGGGAGCATGGTGGCCTTGTGAAAGATTATCAGACTATGTCTCAATACCTACCCACCATCCAGTGTTCTTAAAGGAAACTCTAAGCTCTCTGTAGCACTGGATTATACCTACAAAGCAGTGGCTTCTGCCATCATTATTGAGAAGAATGCTGACAGGGACGTTAAGCCATAAACAAACCAAACAAATTAGTATTTGTTTGTGTTCTGTAAATAAATAGCCAGCCTATTGTCTTTCAGCAGTCTGCAACAAATACCCCGTCTAATCACAACAATTACCCGGTTTGATCAGTAGTGCATACACAACCCCTCTTATTGAGGCTTTGAGAAATAGAAGGACTGCTTCTGCCTCCATGCGTAGCGTATAAACTACAGACTGACCATCTAATTACTCATTCATGCACAATTATTCTTACATATAAGCCTTAGTTGTCTACTTGGGTGGCAATTTTTCAAGTACATTTTGAGTGTCATGGCATTCTATATTAATGGAGGCAAAGTCCCAACATGACTATAACAATTGACTGGGACACTAAACTTCAAATCAAACAAACATAGATATGATATTCAGTTTGTATGAAATTTTCTGCTTCTAGATTTTGTTGACAGATTTCTTAAGGCATGGAAATTATTATGATCTAGGCTTTTAAAAACATTTTTCAAACCCATCAGACATATCCCTTTGTGTTTCTGAAAAGTATCAGTCCTATAGTGAATTACATCTGAAAATAATGTTTTTTTGCATCACAATTGATTGTATAAAAAATGCATACCACAACATGTTTAATGCCATAAAAGGTAGTGGCATGCTGAGTGCCATCCATGAGAGACAAAATATACCTAGAGGTGTATATTGAGATGATAAAAGAGTAAGTTTGTTGTAGTTACTATATTATTATTTTATTCAAGTGTCATAAAATGCTACATACGTTTTTGTGAAAACATTTCTGCAAGTGGAAGAGAACCATACCAACGTATGGTACAGGAAGCATCTGTATGAAAGGGGAACCAATATGATTATAAAGAAATCAAGTCACATGAGCAAGATGGCCGCCATGCCCATTTTTTGGTCAAAACGCTTCAAAACTCTTCTGAACCTGTTGCAACAAAAACTGATATGTACCAATAAAGTACTACAATGTGAGTATAAATCATGATCATGTGATGACCTAGACCGATTTAATGGCACGGTCAACATAGACCACATATGCAAAAAAACTGCTCATATGACACTGAAGGGAAAAACTCAGGAAATGGGCAAGTGGACAGAATATTTATGAGTTTGAAAAATAAATTAACACCAGGGGATATTTTGACCCTGTCCTGGGGCTATATACATGAATATGACATTTTTAGTCAAACAAGTTTATTAGTATAATATCAGGTGAGCGTGTACAGGACCATTGGTCCTCTGGTTTCACTCTTGATTTCACCTCGGATCCAATAAATCCGAGATTTGACATAACATTTCATATAATTTTTTATTGTACATCTCCTCACTACTCACTAGATAATTTAATTGATACGACGTGAACATAGGTTGTGTTTAATTGGTGATCAATAAGTAACGAATTTGGACGCCTGCAGATATACACATTGCAATATATATAATGGAATCAACCCAAGTCCCAAAGCCCAAGCAAAGAAAATGCCAGAAACTAAAAATATTGAAACAATTAACACTGCTGTGCAGGCAACCATCCACGTTGTCATGGTTATATTCCAGTACCTCGCCTCACCATTGGTATACATAACCTCAGAGCGATATATGGAAATGGAGTTAGGAAAAACAGGACTAAACTTGGATTATAAATCACAGAACACCCGACTGGTATCAACAACCGTGGTCCAATGGTAGGACAATCGTGGTTATCATGCTTGAACTTAAAAAATGAGGATAAATGTTTGGTTTTCCTTTTGTGTTTCTGTCTTTGAGCCCGTCGTGGTCTCTTGCCCTGCACTGAAACAACGTTAACAAGGTTTAAAACAAATAATATATGTAGTACAAAAAGAACAATATTACTTTTCCCATATATTACATTGTCTGACTCTCTTTTGTTGTCCTCATACGAGGGTTGGGATTTAAGTTCGTAGACTTTGGCTACTGATTGAATATTACAGCATTTATCCAATATTTGATGCATTATTATAAAGAAACAAAAAGGTACAAGTAGGCAAAGATCAGGAAAAGGCGCAATCAGAAAAAGATTCCCACTCCAAAAACCGAGGTGGGGAAAAAACCAAACTAACAATCAGGTACTTATACCATGAAACAATCGTAAGCCGAATGGGCAGCTATTTTCCCAATAGGTGGCCACTCAGTTACCTTAACTTAACTAAAAATATGAAAACATACATAAGGCGCCAACAGCACAAAAAATTTTTAAACACCAAGACATAAAACAAAAAGAACCACCACAGAAGTATCGACTTGGAACGATCAGTAACACAAAGTTACTGGCGGGCTTAAACCGGTTTTACATGGCCATAACCTCACCCTCAGCTTCCGCAGTGGTTCATAACATTTAGTTAGTTATTCGGTCCTCGTGGTGAATCTCTAACTAGTCAATGAATCATCAAGAACAAACAAATAAATCATGATAAACATCCTGATGAATCAAAAACCAGGACTCACAGACTGAGTAAGCTGCCCGACGATGGAGATCCCTGGGCGCCGAATAACCTACTAACTCCGGAGCAAAAGAAAAACACCAGTTGGACCCCGGTGGGCCAAGCAACAGACAAGAAGCTCCGGCCCCAACCAACTAAAATGAATAGCTTTATGTCGGGGCCATCATAGAGTCTGACGCCCGACCCACCGGCGTGCAATTAAAGAAGGCAGCAAGGTTATCAACCATGATTGGGTTAAAAACTAAGCATGCAGACTGTCGCATAACATTCAAGTTATAACCTATACGTTTGTAACGTGTTATGATTTTTCTGAACTGAAAAGAAAAATCATTAATTCCTTTAAGTTTCTTAAATTTGTAAACCAAGTCACCATAAAATTCAGGTTCCGAAAGGCCCTCACTTAAAAGCGTCTTTAACCCAACATTATATTTGGAAATCAATTCATAGTGTCTACGATAAAATTTAGAAAATGTTTTTCGAAGTTTATGATACCGATAGCCCTGTTGGAGAAGTTTTGCCGTTAAACATTTATTTCGAGCGTTGAAGTCTGTAACATGATTGCAGACTCTAGCAAACCTAATAAGTTGCGAAATGTATACACCATAAGAAGCACGACGAGGAACGTCACCATCCAAAAAAGGAAAATTTACTATATCAAAATCAAAGTCATCGCGCTTATCATAAATTTTAGAAGAAACAAATCCATTTGCAACAGAAAGATGTAGATCTAAAAAGGGGGCTTCAGTATCTGAGATATTGGCTTGTTTCTGAGACTCCTTGTTTCGTGTCTACAATATTTTTCAAGACATCTTGTGCAGTGCTCATATAATGGTCTCCATAGCAACCTAGGTTTCGCTACCCGGGGCACGTCAATTTTTTTAACAATTCTGAAGTTATTTGGCGTTTAAGAACACACCAATAATTATCGTAGTGTGACCAAAAACTTAAGCTGAATCAGTGTAAGGCATAATAGTATCATGTTGTTATCTCGGTTTAAATTTGTAAGCATTATGTCGACGACTTGGTTTGTTATTGAAGAAAATGTATGGCCAGTCGCGTAGCTTGGAAAAGAAAAATGGCGTAAAAAGGCAACGTCGTAACAACAGCATTAATCAAATATTATGTTTGATTAGCCAAAATATCCACAGAAACCTTCAAAATCATAGGGATGTGTTGTACAGTTGTGGGATAGATCGGGCAGTGGTATCTAAATGGTATGTGAGATTTCAGATGGACAAACTTGAATTTTAACGATGAGAAATGCACTCGGCCACATGTAACAGTGTGAATTATTTCATTATTCATTATTCAGTAGCTTTCCCCTTGTCCTTGGCCCATTTTATTATTAAGGACCCGAAATGGTAATAAGATAATTTCGGTGCGGTTTTATCAATTTCTCATTCAGCTGTTGTTGTTGTTAGTAGATCCCTCCTCTTCCAGGAGAACCACGTTGATACGTGTGAATTTCTCAGATTTAATACTTTGAGGCTTAATACTTGCACCCCACCGATTTCAAGCTCTTATATTGTTCTTGCACATGCGCAAAGCGAACAAAATTCAGAGCACGAGGAACTCAAGGAAAAGATTTGAAATCTCAGTTTTAAAGCGGTTTTAGAAGCGACAAGACGTTTAAAATAGCAATCCTTACTCAGCGCTAGATTATCCAACATCTTTAGGTAACTATTACTGATGGAATAGTTTTCAGGCATTTATTCTTTGGCTTGCAAACGTCGTGTCTTTATTTCAAAATGTTGCAATTTAGGCTGTGTTGAAAGTGACGGTTCAAAAGCAAATAATTTAACATTGGGGTAATTCTCAGGACTCTTGCATGTCTTTCATTAACATGTGAAATGCTTGTTTTGCCTGCATGTTGCTTAACCATGTTTTTATTTTCCACAGTTGTCCTTGCACGTGTGAATGTGACAAGTCCCATTTGAAGAGTTTGTGACAGTCAAGGGCTTTCAGTTGTCATACAGCTGGTATGTATAGCTAAGTGATATTTTTGTAATTTTCATATAAACGCATATTTTTATAAGTTAAGGACCACTTCACTGTGCACCGGTCCGGTTAAATGAAAGAAACCTATTTATTTCATATAAGACTGATTTTTATAATAAATATCAATTTATTATAGTTCAAATGATGTAAAAGGTGTATTTTTATCTATGTCTGGTCAGGCTCTATTTTGTTGTTTAAAGCGGAATAATGTTCAGAACGATAATTGAGACATACATTGTGTTTTACACAATATGCCATTGTGTCACACACAATTTGTAGCTAGTCTTATACAGTGCTTCAGAATCTAGACTGAGCATGGCTGAAATGCTGTAGTAAGGCTATTAAGGCGTAAATACTAATAGTATGGTAAAATTATGTAATTTGTCATTTCAGAGCCTGGACTTGTGACTGCCTGTTCATTGTATATATCATCTGTTCCTGTAGAGCTGCCATGTGAACAGTTTGTTGTATTAAAGAACTCACGAGTACTCTTGTCTTCAATCCTACCCATTTAAGGCAAGGGAGACCACCCTGTAACAATGGAGCCCCCTAGTGTATTGAGAGATTAACCAGCTCTACTTGGACGTATTAGCGGCAGAATTGGGACAGTGATGCTAGAAATGTGCCTCATCTAATCTACAACTACATTCCTGAGGTGTGAACCACGATAACCTCCAGTAACGCCTCAATTTCAAGACGATACGTATACTGTCGGTACTACAGATGGAGATCATGGCGGATTCGGTGCGATTTTGATACCCCACCCATTCCCTGTCCCCAACCCCCTTCTGTGGAGCGGCGATTGTGGAATTCGTATACGGTGAACCCTACCCCACCCACCCCTTCCTTGGAGCCGGAGTACAGAATGGTGGAATTCGTGTGTCCCTTACCCCCCTGCACAGTGGAATTTGTGTGCCCCTAACCCCGCCTGCCCAGTGGAATTTGTGTGCCCCCCTCCCCCCACTACCAGACATTTGGACTAGAGTAGTTACCCCCCTCCCCACTACCAGACATTAGGACTAGAGTAGTTAACCCCCTTCCCCCCCCCCCCCACTACCAGACATTAGGACTAGAGTAGTTACCCGTAACATCCCAACCCATCCCAACCCACAAACTTAACGCGGCCCTCAGTGAATTCAAGAGAGACTAGATGTGACGTGTAATTCAGTGACTTAGTCAGATGTGATCAGCCTGCAACGTGACTTCTTGATGAATAGAGACTAGATGTTATATGTGCTGTGATATTCAGTGACTCATAATTACAGTGTTGTGGTCCAAAGATACAAGAGTAAGGTATTGTAACATAGATAAGATAGCCATAATAAGTGATAAGATAGTCCTATAGATTTTTATGAAAATATTTTCAGATTTTTATAAAACTTATTTTGAGACAGATCTCGGTTTTTACCTACGAAGGTGGCAAAACTTGCATTATTGTAGTGAGAAAGTTCGCATGGCATTTCACTCAGCACTGCACAAGTCTGTCGGTGATAGTATCTCTGGGTGTCAGTACTTTTGAATGATTTAGGTGTTGGTACTTAATGTCAGACTAAAATCACAATTTCTAGGTCCTTGTATATTCTACTACAATCACAATTTCTAGATTCTAATATATTTTGCATTACCGGCCAAATACTGTACAAAGTGCTTTTCGTCTGGCATAAACACTAAATATTGGTGTAGGATCTAACAATAACTGCATGAATCCTTAACTGGTAAAGAAAAAATAAGCCGTCATTTTCAATACAGTCTTATTACATTCAAATTAAAGGAAAAAAATCAAATTTCGTAAGAATATTGGTATTTCATCAGTAAAGTACTAAGAAAGATTGTTGGAATGCAACTTGTCTGAGCAGTTTTGGTCGTAGTTATCTCCCTTTACTAGTTTTGCATTGATTAGCCTGCCAAATTCACATTATAGTAAATACAGATTTTCCTGTGATCAACCTCCAGTGTATTAACTGGATCATTAATACAAACAGCATAATTGAGAATATTTCTCCTAGAGTTATTTCCCTTAGACTGTAATTTGTTTACAGTGTCATTCTAGATTTTGACCCAAACCACATTCCACAGTCCTATCCCAAATTACAAAAGCTACTGAGTATTAGTCTTATTCATGTTTTCAGGTTGAGATCAGTAAATTAATAACATTAGTACTTGTAGAAAATAAGATTTGTTTCTTTCAGGTTTGAGTTTTTGATAGAAAACAACATTAATTCAAATATTCATAGCATTGCTTGTTTGCAGGAGTCCAGATAAGCAGTATTAATTACAATTTCTTTCAGGTTTACAGATTTAATATAGCAGTATTTTCAGGAATACATTTAATTCATAGACAATAAGGTTTTCAAAACTTGAAACTTACATTACATTGAATGTACTGTACAAATTTTTCTAGATAGCATTGTCGACTTAGCATTTGCTTACATTGATTTGATAGAAGCTGCGTTGATTTTTTTTTCCCTTTCTTTCTGCTAACTGTAGTGTTGCCAGAAATACTTGACATTCATAATTGAATATTTACTTGAATTACTAGTGTAGAGTTTGATCAGTCTGTGACATACTGAGAAAATTTCAGATTTGAATGCTACTCTTACATAAGGCCCTCAATTAGGATTATTACAAATCTACCAAGTGATCCTCTATTAGTGTGAACTTAAATTGTTTGACAGAATCTAGCTAGACAAATTATATTATACCTGTACTGGCATACAGATTTGTCATTTAGGTCAATACTAGTCTACCATTAGGCCCTCAAGTTGGAAATAACTTAGAATTTTTTCACTTATTTGAATATTAGTCTACCATACGGCCCTCAAGTTGGAAAATACTTAGAATTTTTTCATTCGTTTTAATGCTAGTCTACCATAAGGTCCTCTAGTTAGAAAATACTTAGAATTTGTTACTGATTTGAATTCTAGTCTACCATACGGCCCTCAAATTAGAAAAAAGTTCTTAGAATTAACAACTTTCAGGAACAGTTAGTTGCATTACTAGTTTGTGTAATATTATTCGACTATACTGAAGATTACAAGAAAAGCCTTAGTCAACATAGATTTTTTTTTTCTGCTGCTTTAGTTACCGTACTTGTGTTGCCTAGGAAACGGAATCAGTTAGTGCAGTTGAACTTTATTAGTATCTTTGTTTATTATAGACTTAGTGAATTAAATTAGATTTTTTTTTCTTTCAACTTTGTTTCAAATTTAACTTAGTTGATTTGAATTGAGCCATAGTTTACGATTAAATTTAACTTTGATTTTTTTTGAAATTGTGTTCAAGTTTCAATTGAAATTTAATTTACATTTTCAAATTTAAACTTTATTTGAATTTAACTTGGGTTAATTTGACTCTTTTTGACTTTGCGATTTGCTTTAACTCAATATTTCTTGAATTAACTTTATTTATTTTTTTGAATTTACAATTGCAATTTGAACTTTGAATTATTTTGTTGAAAATTCAAATAAAATCATTTTAGACTTTGTCTTTTAAGAATTTAACTTAGTTAATATTGGCATTTTATGACGATTTGTTCGATTCTTTAAGCAAGTTGAATTGACTTATTCATTTTGGAATTAAAGAATGCAATTTGTTTAGACAATTTTTTAAACAAAACAGAAATTGTTCACATTCCAATAGGCCATTAAACCCATGAGCAGTTAGTTAGTTTAATAGTTTTCAAAGTCCATTAAACATACATTATAGCCTAAAAGTTATTCATTTAATAGAAAAAGAACTTAGTGTGTTCCTTGAGGCGTGAGGATAAATTTTTACAGGAACACGTACCGTAATCAATCCAAATTTTACATAGTCAATAATTACCCCACCCCCTTCGTCGACAGGTCTTCTTGCACACACTTGTATTTGTGCTTTGGAATTATAGTGCCAAGGTGATTGTGAACTTAGTGAAATTTAAAGAATTTATAGAGAATACCGGATCATTTAAACAATTAATAAGTGGTGAATAAATAGTGACTTGATAGTGATTCTAATAGGAATCTGATGTTTAAATAGTGAAAATACAATCAATCTGAAAGTAAAGTAAAGTTTGGTAAGTCATTGTTGATACTTACTTGGGTTAAATGGTTGTGGCTAAGCTATAGAAAGCTAACACTTGGATTTACACTTACGAAATATTTGAGACGTAATAATTCATGGTAATAATAAATTTTACTTGTTAAGTGAGTAATTTTAAAAGTAAGTCATAAGAAAGTGGCTATATAGTGGATCTGATTTCACATTGAACAGAATATTAAGGAATTTGATAACGAGAAAATTACTTGGATTTTACACTGAATATATTTTGAGTCAACTGGTACTTTAAATAGTCAAAATGGCGGCCGTGCCAACTAAGGATGAAGTTACGGATCATGAATTGAAATTGATTGGTGCAATAAGGAAGTTGAAAGTAAAGCCAGAGAAAGTGGAGACAACTGAAGATTTGGAACATTTCATGAAAGAATATGACAAGGATGGAAGCGAGAAGAGACAATTTCCCAGACTTTCAATATTTTTTGGTGAAGATGGAAAGGGTGAAGTCACATACCAGACATGGAGATATCAGATCCAATGCTTAATGAGGGACAAAGGCTATTCAGAAGATCAAGTTCTATTGGCGATTCGTCGTTCAGCAAAATGAGAGGCAGCTAACATATTACGAAGACTAGGAGTGGCAGCATCAGTCGGAGACATATTGAGAAAATTCAACAGTACATTTGGTGACATTGACTCTCCATTAGCTATCTTGAAAAAGTTTTACGCGGTGGAACAAGGAGCTAAGGAATCCCTAGTTACCTATGGAGCACGGGTGGAAGAGCTTTTTGCCCAAGCTGTTGAGGCTAAGGCTGTAGATGCTGGTCAAGAAAAACTTTTGAAGTCGGTATTCTACCAGGGATTGAGACCAGAACTTAGGCAATTTGGGAACCTAAAGTTTGAAACAATTGGAGATTACGACAAGTTTAAGATTGAAATGAGGAAGATAGAGGAAGACGTAGAGAAATCCACAAAGAAGGATAAAGAGAAAGAAAGTTCAGCCAAATGTAACTTAGTCAATCAGAAATCATCAGATATGGATGAAGTGAAGGGATTACTCAAAGAGATGAATGATAAAATAAAGAAGCTTGAGGAGAAGCAGAATCAACAACAGACTGAGCAACAGTACACACCACAAAGAGGTAGAGGAAGTTACCGTGGACCAAGGCATTATAGAGGGAGCTATAACAGAGGACAATCTTATAGAGGAAGAGGACAATATAAGCCATCAAGACCAACTGGTGCTGGAACATTTAGATCTGCGAATCCATCAAATGGTCGGAAGTTCAACTGCTACACATGTGGTGAAGAAGGTCATATGGCAAGAGACTGCCCGACTTTAAACCGATAAGTGCCTCTATGACAGGACCTGATGGCGGCACAAACACAGACATAAATAATGGTCCTAAATTGATGGGTAGACCAAATGAGACTGATGTCACTATTAATGGTGTGGGTACGCAAGCGTTATTAGATACGGGATCATCGATCAGTAGTATTGGACATTCTTTTTATTTGAGACATCTTAGCTATTTACCACTCTTACCAGTCACAGACATTTTGAATGTAGAATGTGCTGATGGGAATAAGCTACCCTACCTGGGATATATAGAAGCTTCTTTGAAGTCACCTGGGATTTCAGATTGCACAGAGCAATTCTGTTTATTCCTAGTTGTACCAGATACCAATTACAATACCCAGATTCCGGTGTTGATTGGAACAAATATTTTGGATGAAATTCTATTGGATTGCAAGACTCTACATGGTGACAGGTATTTACAGAAAGCTCAACTACAGACTCCATGGTACCTTAGTCTACGATGTTTGACAATTAGACAAAGAGAATTGAAGAGAAATAAAAACAGACTAGCAATTATAAGATGTGCAGAAGCAACAAGAATAACTATCGGTCCTAACCAATCAGTGAACATTAAAGGTTATTTGGACAAAGAACTAGAATACAATTCAACATGTGCTATCATCCAAGAATGTCAAGATTCATCCCTGCCAGATTTCATTGACATCACTCCAACAGTTATTCAATATAAATACAAAGCCAATGGTGAAGTGGATGTAAATTGCTCAAATTTGACAACAAACTCAATTACTATTTCACCTAAAGCCATCCTCTGTGAAGTTCAACCAGTGACAGTTGATGAATCAGTATTTGAAAGAATTGAAAGAGAAGCATCAAAGAAAATTTTTGAGGACATTCACATTGATACTAAACTCACTCCAGAACAAAATGAACAAGTTGAAGCTCTTTTAAAGAAGCATATAGATGTATTTTCTAAACATGATGGTGATATAGGAGACTGTGATAAGATTAAACATAGAATAGATTTAATTGACAATACCCCATTTAAACAAAAGCACAGAAGAATACCACCTGCAATGATAGACGAGGTTCGCAAGCATATTGAAGAATTACTTTCTTGTGGCATCATCAAAAAATCTAAATCGCCATGGGCATCCAATGTTGTACTCGTCCGGAAAAAGAATGGAAAACTAAGGATGTGTGTTGACTATAGGATGCTGAACAAGAAAACAGTCAAGGATAGTTATGCCCTGCCAAGAACTGAAGAAATATTTGACGTCTTAAATGGATCAACTGTATTCAGCACTATTGACATGAAGTCAGGCTATCACCAAGTGAGTGTAGAAGATTCTCATAAATGTAGGACAGCCTTTACAGTAGGACCCCTTGGCTTCTATGAATACAATAAGATGCCTTTTGGTTTGTCCAATAGCCCTGCCACGTATCAGCGTTTGATGGAAGAATGTCTTGGCCCTTATAACATGAAGATTTGCGTGATATACCTGGACGATTTGATCATTTTCAGCAATTCGTTTGAACAGCATTTGGAAAGACTGGATATGGTACTTACTAGACTTAAGCAATGTAACTTAAAATTATCAGCAGAAAAATGTTTTTTCTTTCAAGAAAGAGTTAAGTTCCTTGGACATGTGGTAAGTTCCAGTGGAGTAGAGACAGACCCAGATAAGATAGAAAAAATAAAGAACTGGCCAAGGCCTACCAATGAAGATGAACTAAGATCTTTTGTTGCCTTCTGCGGTTATTACAGACGTTTCGTAAAGGATTTCTCGAAAGTGACGAAACCATTAACCGACATCCTACCACCTACAGCAACAAAGAAAAAAGTAAAACAAAAGCCAAGTAAAGATTGGAAATGGGAACAGGAGCAAGAGGACACCTTCAATAAACTTAAGGAAATACTAACATCACCACCAATTTTAGCCTACCCTGAATTCCAGAAGCCCTTTGAACTACACACTGATGCTTCCAGTAAAGGTTTAGGTGCAATTCTGTATCAAACTCAGAATGGACTGAAAAAAGTCATCGCTTATGCAAGCAGAAGTTTGTCAAGGTCAGAGAAGAATTATTCTGCATTCAAACTGGAATTTTTAGCATTGAAATGGGCAGTGACAGAGAAGTTTTCGGATTATCTTATGAACGTACAGTTCACAGTGTATACAGACAATAATCCTTTGACCCATGTACTCACAAGTGCAAAATTGGATGCTACAGGACAAAGATGGGCATCAGCATTAGGACAGTACAATTTTGACATCATATATAGGGCAGGACTGAAAAATACAGATGCTGACACCATGTCAAGGTATCCTTATGAACAGTTGACAGAAGATGAGAGTGTGAAAATTGATGACAAGACAGTGAAGACTATATGTAGCAGTGTGCATATGCCAGTAGAAGCTTTAATTGAAGTGTTTCCAGCTGCGTCAATAAACATAGTGGAAGCAACTGAATCCCCTGGACAGCCTTTAGCACAGATAGAACAAAGAGAGATACGTAAGAATCAAAGAGAAGATCCTGTATTAGGCAAATGGGTTAGAGCAACAATGGATAAGAAATTTCCCAAGGAGTATAGCTATTCTAAGGAAGATCAGACTATGAGTAAGACATTCAACAATTTAAAGATGATTAGAGGAATATTGTATAGAGAAATCAAAGATGGAGAAAATACCATTCAACAATTAGTTTTACCCACAGTATATAGAAAGACGGTACTTCAAGGACTTCATAATGACGTCGGACATCCTGGAAGAGACCGAACGCTTTCATTAATCAGGGAAAGATTCTATTGGCCTCGTATGACAGCTGAAATTGAGGAATGGACGAAGCAATGTCAAAGATGTCTTCTTAGAAAATCACCAACTAACAACAGAGCTCCTCTTAACAACATTGTAACAACATATCCTTTAGAGCTAGTCTGCATGGATTATTTAACCTTGGAACCTGCCAAAGGTGTAGGAAATGTGTTAGTAATAACAGATCATTTTACGAAGTACGCCTTAGCCATCGCGACAAAAAATCAAACAGCAAGAACAACTGCTGAGGTGTTCTATGAACAATTCATCACAAAGTATGGAATACCAACAAGAATACACTCAGACCAGGGAGCAAACTTTGAGTCAGAAATAATAAAAGAGCTTTGCAAAATAACAGGAATGACTAAGTCACATACTACACCATACCATCCAATGGGGAATGCTATTCCAGAGAGGTTCAATAGGACACTATTAGATATGCTTGGTACTTTGGAACCAAATAAGAAGACAGACTGGAAGAAGTATTTGCCAGCGTTGACGTATGCTTACAATTGTACGAGGCATGAAACGACAAAGATTTCTCCGCATGAGCTAATGTTTGGAAGGAAACCGCGCCTTCCTATAGATTCTGTCTTTGACACTCCAGTCCAAAGAGAAGCTAGCCAGACAACGAAAGATAACATAGAAGGATTGAAGAAACGGATGAAAGAAGCACAGGACATAGTTCAGAAAGTTTCAGATAAAGCAAGAGTGAAGATGAAAGAAGGGTATGATAGGAAAGCAAAGTCCACAAGGATAAATGTTGGAAATAAAGTCCTAGTAAGAATTTTGAAATATGATGGGAAGCATAAGATTGAAGATAAATATGAAGATACTATCTATACAGTTACAGGTCAGCCTATACCGCATATTCCTGTCTTTGATGTAAAATCAGACAAAGGAGTGGAAAAGAGACTTCATAGAAATCATTTATATCTTCTTAGTTTCATGGATGATGAAGCCATAACTGAAGAAAATGATAAAGAAAATGAGAAAGAAACAGATGTTAATAAATCATTGGATTCAACTGCAGTTGATGAGATCAGAAATGATCAATCTGAAGTATCAAATGAAAAAGAAAAAGTCTCAGAGCCACTTAAGGAGAAAGATGTGAAAGTAGAACACAGGAATTATAATGATGATGATGATGATGATGAGGTATATGATTCAGTAATGGAATATGTTTCTAAAACTAATTCAGCCGGGGACGCCTGGAAATCTGTTTCAACCCCAATTCATCATGATGCAGGACCGGTCATAATTGTTCCAGAAAAGAGTATTCATTTAGGAGCTAGACCTAAAGAGAAGACAGCAGTTGCTGTGAAGAAATCTAAGGAAAGCGGAAGTAAAAAAGAAAGTGCTGCTCCCAATGCAGTTACTACAAAGGATGATATTGGTAAAGCTGACAAACAGGAAGAAGCTATTGTAATAGATATACCAAAGGACAAAGAAACAGCACATGAAGGTGCTGAGGTAAGTAGTGAAAAAGAAATAGATAGTAATCTTGAAGAAGAAAAAGAATTGGACAATAAGGTTGAAGAAAAAATAGATGAAGGTACAACAGTTAATGAAGTAGCTGATGAAAATGATAAAAGCGCTGAAGGTAATGCTTTAAGAAGATCTACAAGAGAACGTAGACTTCCAAAACGATTTGAGTCATATCAAATGCATCAGATAGTTACCAGACCTATAGATAGAAGATTGCACACTTTACAAATAATCTTAGGTTCAGGTATATTGAATGAAATGGATTCTGACATGACACATACAATCGTAGATGCTATTATGAAATGATTGTCGCTTTGTATTTTATTCATTTTTTTTTACTTTAATGTTTTTAATTATGATAAGCTGAATAGGTTTTGTGTTTGAGATGATCTGATTCATATTTAAATGATTTTGCTGTAGCTGAATGTATTATTAGCAAGTTTTGAATTTATTGCAGTTTGACAGAAGATTGATGATACTCAATAGAATATTGATTATTTTGATGGTAGTTAATTGCGTAAATTGTTAAGCAATTTATTTTGTAGATTCAAAAGTAAGAAAGATGGTGAAGAATCAATTTGGTTTTGCTAAATTGTTGTGTATATGTATAACTAACTTGCTATAATTTTGAGTTATCAGATCAAGTTATTCATTCAGCTAAAGAAATAAAATTCTGCTATTGTTGTTTAATTGTTGTTCACATGGTGGTTGGAACAAACATGCTTTTAATTACATTTGTTTTTAATATTTAGGTTTTTGGATCCATTGACTGAACTGAAATATTATAGATCATGGACATATGTGAAAGGCATTGCTTAAGATGTGAAAGACATTGTTTAAGGCTTTGATCTATCTATATTGCAGGTGGAGAACTATTTGTTTGTATGACAGTCAAATGAATAGATTGCCATTTAACAATAACTTTATAGTGTGTCTTAAGATACATTTAGCTTGGAGTTATGAGAGACTATGTGAAGGGAAAGGAGTCAATGATCAGTTTGTTTTCATTCTAGGTTATCAGCTCAATGTGTTTTGTTGTTTTTATCCTTGTATTTTATGAATAAATAATGTGTGGGCACATTTCTTTTGAAAAAAGGGAGGAAGAATGTGAAAAAAAAAACAGCTACTGAAAGAAGATTTGAATAATTGGATGTTTGTTTTCTTTTCAGAATGTTCAATGGAAGAGAAGTGTTGAAGGTGCAAATTTATTATATGATTAAATTTGTGGTAGGAATTTTAACCTTCTGGAAATAACTTTTCAGATAAGAGAGATGTGTGAGAATTTCAGTACATCAGGACAGAATAAGAAGAGCATTATTTGATTTCAGTAAATGAATTCATTTGCAGGTGTTAAGGTTGAAGTAATGACGGGACGTCATTTCCCGGACCAGGGGAGTATGTAACAGTGTGAATTATTTCATTATTCATTATTCAGTAGCTTTCCCCTTGTCCTTGGCCCATTTTATTATTAAGGACCCGAAATGGTAATAAGATAATTTCGGTGCGGTTTTATCAATTTCTCATTCAGCTTGCACATGCGCAAAGTGAACAAAATTCAGAGCACGAGGAACTCAAGGAAAAGATTTGAAATCTCAGTTTTAAAGCGGTTTTAGAAGCGACAAGACGTTTAAAATAGCAATCCTTACTCAGCGCTAGATTATCCAACATCTTTAGGTAACTATTACTGATGGAATAGTTTTCAGGCATTTATTCTTTGGCTTGCAAACGTCGTGTCTTTATTTCAAAATGTTGCAATTTAGGCTGTGTTGAAAGTGACGGTTCAAAAGCAAATAATTTAACATTGGGGTAATTCTCAGGACTCTTGCATGTCTTTCATTAACATGTGAAATGCTTGTTTTGCCTGCATGTTGCTTAACCATGTTTTTATTTTCCACAGTTGTCCTTGCACGTGTGAATGTGACAAGTCCCATTTGAAGAGTTTGTGACAGTCAAGGGCTTTCAGTTGTCATACAGCTGGTATGTATAGCTAAGTGATATTTTTGTAATTTTCATATAAACGCATATTTTTATAAGTTAAGGACCACTTCACTGTGCACCGGTCCGGTTAAATGAAAGAAACCTATTTATTTCATATAAGACTGATTTTTATAATAAATATCAATTTATTATAGTTCAAATGATGTAAAAGGTGTATTTTTATCTATGTCTGGTCAGACTCTATTTTGTTGTTTAAAGCGGAATAATGTTCAGAACGATAATTGAGACATACATTGTGTTTTACACAATATGCCATTGTGTCACACACAATTTGTAGCTAGTCTTATACAGTGCTTCAGAATCTAGACTGAGCATGGCTGAAATGCTGTAGTAAGGCTATTAAGGCGTAAATACTAATAGTATGGTAAAATTATGTAATTTGTCATTTCAGAGCCTGGACTTGTGACTGCCTGTTCATTGTATATATCATCTGTTCCTGTAGAGCTGCCATGTGAACAGTTTGTTGTATTAAAGAACTCACGAGTACTCTTGTCTTCAATCCTACCCATTTAAGGCAAGGGAGACCACCCTGTAACACACAATTAATCTTCAAATGCTACAGCCAACATTCTTGATTTAAAACACTGATGTGCTTGATACGCATAGAAATTTATGTATAAGAACTATATCTGATGATCGCAGTATTTCCACAATATAATAAAGAAATCCCTGAAGGAAATCTTGCAAATAAGTAAAGGTATGGCTTGTTGTTTGGTTCCAAACAAGGTGTTTTAATGCTGACACTTATTGAAATTGTACGTAGTTTTGACATCAGAATTTCCACGACGTGCCCCGGGCGATGAAAGTTCATTGTGTTTAATTCACTGTTGTGCGAATACCGTTTTGAGTAGAACAATGCATTATACCTTATACGATAGGTAAAAAATGTATTTTCAGATTATAGCATTTCCATTTCTGTGTTACAGACATCCGATCTTTTATAAAGAAAGTCTACGAACTTAAATCCCAACCCACGTAGTCTGTTAAAGTGTACTCAATTATTTTCCCGCCTTCATTTAATATTCTATCTCTGATCGCTTTAAACTTTGAATCAACATCTTCACACACTTTTCTATGCAGGACGCAACATAGTCTAGTATTTCGACGTCTTTTTGAAATTCATCTATCACTTTTATACCAAGATCTCTTAAACCTTGTGTGAAGCTTTCTTGCAGTTCATTAGATTTTGTATCATCATAAATCTTAGGAATCACACAATTTAGTTGTTTCAATCCTGCCGTTTTCTTACTTTTTCCTTT
Source organism: Rugalucina vietnamica (assembly GCA_964017185.1). NCBI lineage: Eukaryota > Metazoa > Mollusca > Bivalvia > Lucinida > Lucinidae > Rugalucina > Rugalucina vietnamica. The sequence continues at coordinate 53,254,401 of OZ024881.1, forward strand.
GTTATATAAGGACGCACACACTTTTGGAAGCCACATTAATGCATTGTGCATGTTTTCCAGAGCAGCAAAATTATCTTTGCCAAGTAAGTCTTCATATTCCTTGACTAATATATTGTCCTGACCTTCAAGCACAACACATACTTTACTCACTCTGACAGACGCTTTGTGTGTCTTTAAGGCCTCTAAGAATATCTTAGCAAATCGTCTGTTGTGTTTCGACAGTATCACCAGTATATGACTATTTTCTTCCAAGATGCGTTCAGTAAAATCCCACACCCAACATGGTTTAAATGTTACGGTCGGTTTTACATGGCGGAGGTTATATCTTAATTCCTTGATCCAGAAGTTCACACAGTCAGTATCATTGTGGACTATTGTAACTTTCATTTTCTACTCAGATTATCTAATATACCTGTATAAGGACAATTCAAATTTCTTAAGGCGTAACCCTACTGTCCATCAAAACGAAGTATGCTGCCTGTATATTTTTCCTCCATTCACGTCTTGTGTTTATTGCAATGAAAAGATAAAAAGTCCAAAGTTCAAAAACTTTTATTCAACTCCACCCATATTCCATGTATCTAACTGCGTAGTCTTATTGTTTACCTAAAGAGATTTGTTTGTTATCACTTAAAGAACATTTAGTTTATCGCAGTAGACTTACGTCATGGATTTTACGTTATAAAATATGAATAACACGCCTGTTTTCTTTGGTCAAATGCATTCATTTCATTCAAATTTATAGCGGTAAATCTGTGACGTGAGTCCACTACGGTCAAACTATGTCTATGTCTCTCATAAGCAAAGCATCTACTTGACACATACACAAAGAGAGAGAAATCGTAAATCATTGAATACCTTTAATACCTAATCGAAATAAGGAAGAAAATCATCATTTCTTTATGATTTAATTTTCTATCTTTTTATAGCGAACAATATACTTTGGGTAAAATGGCTCACTATTATCACCGGGATTCCAGACCAGTGATTTTAGCTATTAATTACCTTTCTATCTTGACCTGTACGTTGAATTCGCACTGGTTTGACGTTCTTACGCGTCGCAGCTTTGCTAACTTGTTTGCCAGTAAACTTAGCATGTCGCGGTTTAACGACTTGGAGTGCATCATACCGACGCAGACGCGACTGGACCGTTGGTTGTCGGTCTGGTTTTCTTGCAGCCTGGTACAAATTAGCTGCTGGACGGACATCTACCCGACGTGGACGCGAATACACTGCAGCTTTTCGGACAGGTTTACTATTTGTCGTCTTAACCCGGTGCATCTGAGCACGCAGTGGTGCTCTAGGTTTATGGACTGGTCGATTAGCTGTTGATGTGTGAGCAAGATGAAATTGAGGACCTCGGCAAACATGCTGCGGACGCGCTTGCTGTGCACGCTCCTTGGGCTTTCGAACTGGTTTATTATCAATCGCCTTCTTTCGCTTTGATGGGGTTTCTTGACCGGCGTGCTCGAGACGGATAATATTTCGGACTGACAGACCATTGAGCGTCTTCTCATCATCCGAACTTGAGTCTTGGTGGATATCCGTAACTGAACGTGCTGGCGCAGCACCTTTTCGAACTGATATGACGGTAATTAATGAATACCGTATCTGTACCCATGCGGATAAACCGAGAGGTATACATACGGGAATGACAACTAAAGACAATGCACCTAGCCCCAGAACAAAGCACAATACCAAGCTAGATATAGCCAACATTATGTTGAATGTGAGCATCCAGATGATCAGAGTAATGTTCCAGTATCTAGCCTTTCCTGTTCTAATACACTGTCTCAAAGCAATATAAGGAAACGGAGTGAAGAAAAACAGTAGCATAGTTGGGTTCACAAACAAGCTTAAAACAGTCAATCCACAAAATCGCAGTAGCTTATTCGGTTGTTCATGATTGTCATAGTATTTAAAGTCAAACGTTGTTAAGCCTTCAAAAATGCTTGATATTTCTCTTTTGCCTGTTTTGGTAACGTTGATCAGGTCAAAGATACGCAACACGTGAAGTATGAACAGCACTGGTTTGTCTGCGCCATAGGTGACCCGATTGACGTTATCAGTAGATTTTTCATCTGCTATAGCGATATCTTCTCCCAGCGCTAGTCCATCAACATGATCATCCGTGTTATCTAATGTGCTGTTGTGAATAAGGGAGTATTCTATAACTCTTCCTTCGTTTTTGACAATATTATCTATTTTTTCTTTTATCCCGGGTTCTAAATCCTCATTGGCTCGTCGAAACAGAATACAGCAGCTTCGAGTCTTTGCTTTATTGAAGTCGTCAGCAACTTTCAAACCAAATTCTTTTAAGCTTATTTTTATAGAGTCCCGTAGCTTTTCATGTTTGGCATTGGTGCTTACTTTTGGAACAACACAAGATTTATTGGACTGATAAGAATCCCTCTTATTCCGCAATAAGAAAACACACACTTTTGGAAACCATGTAAAGGTACAGCTTAAGTCCTCTACGTCGGCGACATACTCTGGTCGCAGTAAACTTTTGAATTTTTCTACGATACCACTGTCATGTCCTTCAAGCACTATACCTACCCTACATCGTCGATAGTTTCGTTTGGCTAGTGATTTGTATACAAGACTTGCAAAACGTGGTTTTTGTCTTGAAATTAGGACGAGAACATGTTCGTTTTCTTGGAATATAGTACGTCGAAATTCCCAAATGCAGCAAGATTTGAATATAATACGTGGTCTTATATGTTCCAACCCCTGCCTTAACTCGTGAAGATGGCGCTTTACAGCATCTGTGTCATTATGAACTATTGTCACAATCATCGTTATTGGTCCAAACCTAGTAAATCAGACATCAGTTTCTGTGAAAACCACAATACTAAGTACTTGTATATCAACGAATTTTCCGGATCACAATGTTAACTTTCTTAGTGATATTCACATATATTCATCACCCCACTAGTATCAACGTTTTTCGCAGTATGGATGAAATCTTTATGGCACTTATTATATATATGACATTGTCATGCACATTTCCTTTTCAAAAACATATTACACGGTCAGATGTAATATATTATATAAACTACTGGTATTTTTCGCAAGATGTTCTTTTTTTGTCAGGTTCCATTTAAAACTAAAAAAATGAAGTTCAGTTTCGATGCTTTCCCCATAATTTGTTTCATTCACTCCTGATAGTAGATTTGACTCTGCATATTTTACAAAATCAGAATGAAAGAAAATATTTGAACTTGCCAAGAAAGAAACTGTCTTTTTCTCTATTATAGCAGATACACGCAGCATGTGTGACTTGAGATTCGACACGTTTCAGTAAAAAATTATAGTAGCCGTACAATACTACTGCAAAGAAATGCACGGACAAGAGAAGGCGAATCTGTATAGAGGTCAACGGCTTTGCTATTATTAAAATTTGTAGGTTTGCTTACTAACTCTCCTTTTCTTGTGCTCTTTATTTGAATATATGCAATGGAGGCGTCAACTAAAATGAGGTCTGGTTAAAAGTAAATATGTTCAGACTACCAAACATTTATAATGTGATTTTCTGTCCTTTTCACAAAAACACTCGACTTTAACAAAGCATTATATAAATTGTTGAATTTACATTGATAAAATTAAATATGTCGTTTTAAGAATGGATAATTTGATTCCGGGGTGGGAAATTTGAAATGCAGTCCACGAAGGTTTTGACCAGACCTTGAATTATTACAGGTGATTATAAATTCACCCAGCGTTAAGTAATTCGTCAATTCAAGATTTATCCTTAGAATAGTAATTAAGATAACCAGGAAGTGACGTGCCAAGAGAAAAACTGTCTTTGGTGGTCACTAGGATCAGCAATTTATATATGGCCATTTGTGCCTTTTATGAAACAAAAAGAGTACGCAGTTTGATAAATGACGCTAAAGAAAAAGGGAAGGTACATGTAACTGATGGATAGAAGAAAATCAAAGATAACAGAAGGATAAACGAAAATCATAGCACTGCAATTTTGTCTTGGTACAGAAGACACAGGAATTTTCCCTCTCAGCTTTCTTTACGTAAATAACTTGGTCTGCAACTTTTCATACATATAAAGGAATTGATATCTTTATAAGCTGTATAAAATAATCCCGTCAATTGCATTTATACGCTAGTTTTTAAAGTATTTAAAATTTTATTATATTCAGTGACTAGACGAAAATATGTACCAAATACCGGAGGTTAACGGTATTTAAGAAAACCCTGCTATAGTTTTTCATACATTTGTTAGTTGAATATTGAACCCCAATAGGCACACCGCGTCGGATCAACAACGTCAAGCATTCACTGGAATATATAAACATAGTGAATAGGTTGAAATTACGGCCCATACTTAATGTATAGAATATAAACACGAAAATTTAAGCTGGTGTTATGCAATGTGGCGGCCGTAAAAAGTATTCCCGTATATCATCTATAGTGCAGATTGTATTTTTTATCTTTTGAGATCAGTGAAGATATTCTGACGAATCAGAGATATTTTATTGGTTTAGACACATGTTTTACCAACTAGCTCCGTTTGGATAATTCTAGTATTTTCTTTTCAGTTCAGAAAAATCATAATACGTTACAAACGTATAGGATATAATTTGAATGTAACGCGACATTTCTAACCCAAGCATGGTTGATAACTAATGCTGCCTTCTTAAATTGCACGCCGATGAGTCGGTGTCAGACTCGATGATGGCCCTATGTAAAGTTGGTAGAACCTGGAGCTTCTTGTCTGTTGCTTGGCCCACCGAGGTTCAACTGGTGTTTTTCTTTAGCTCCAAATTTTCAGTGATGTTGTTAGGCGCCCAGGGCTCTTCATCGCCGGGCAGCTTATTGCATCTGTGAGTCCTCGTTTTCGATTCATCATGGTTGTTATCATGATTTATTTGTTTGTCCATGATGATTCATTGACTAGCTAGAGATTCACCACCAGGACAGAACGATAAACTAAATGTTGTGAACCACAGCAGAAGCTGAGAGCGAGATTAAGTTTCTAGCAAACTAGTTTAAGCCCACCAGTAATATTATAGTATTGATCGTTCCGATGCGATGCTTCTGTGCTGGTTCTATTGTTTTATGTCTTGGTTTTGAATTTTTGTGCTGTTTGCACCTTATGTACATTTTCATTGGAAAAGGTCCCTCAGGACCTTTTCCACAGTGTTTACTTTGAATATGAAGAAAATTCTACCCATGATCGACTGCTCTCTCTCAATTACGCGTTTTGTCACATAAAGCGCTTAATAAAAACTAGTGAACCCGTCTATACTGACTAGACAGTTAACCGCAATCAATTAAATTTATCCATTTTTGACACTCCCCGTCAAATAACGGTAAAATCTAGCAAGCAGTTTCGATCGTGGTGACTGCTTATCATAGCGCATCTAGGTTTAGATCGTAGATACCCTGACGAGGGGTACAGAAACTATAGGAACTCTATATGCACTGCTGGGAATCACGTGATACGCAATGTTTATGATATGTGCGAATTGTAAACAAGAAGCCGCCATTTTCCCTCGGGTCTAGGTAAGTCTATCGAGTTTTCTTTCAAAGGCTAAGTGATATTGATGGATGAATATGCCCAGTCGCTGCAGAGACATCAGATTTATTTAACCATGTGCTAGCTAATCTTTCAAAGTGTTTTGTTTTTGTAAACACTTCATTCCCATCATCAAAAGTGTTTGTTGCCATGCACACCGAATATTTATTTTGGGCCTTATTCTTTCTTCCAGCAACAATGTACCCATTTCTTAGAGAAAAATAACATTTTTTTCAAAGGACAATTACCTCCATTTTACAGAAATATGCTAAATGCCATATGAAAAAAAAAGATAATCAACATCATTGACATTGCATCCCTATACACATGCAATGTGGATTGATACCCTCCACACTAAAACAATAGTCATCATTTTCCTTTTTTTTTGTCGATATATGTATTAATTGCTTAAGTCCTTTGGAACTATTGCACACCCTCTCACATACCTACGGTGAAGGGTGGTGGATAGCCGGGATTAAGTGCGGGGCAATTACTTGTCGAGTGTACCCGCAGTGCAGGGGAAATGATGGGGTTTTGGCATTAGGATCTTACCCCAGGGCGATTTTCTATTGCTACGGGTAGGGCAAAGAGCAAAGTTTTGCCCCCCCCCCCAGTTTGCCCCCTGTGTGTGGGGCTTATAGCAGGGCACTGAAAGCAGAAAAGCCATAATCCCCACCCTTCCCCGTAGGTGGTGGAGCAGTGGTTACAAATGACTGATGCACAATTGCAGATTAAATTTGATCAAAAATAGAAAAGTAGCCATTCTCGGTTTTGTTCATCATTGAATGCTTTCCCGGCTTCATTATGTATCAGCAGTCACACATTAGCGTATAACCCAAACGCGCGTCTGGCGTATGAAAACTCTCAACATGCTTAAGATTTTGGACGTATAAAAATAATTTGTTCCTTTAACTCGCTTTAGCAGTCACACATTAGCGCCTGACCGAGGCGTGTGCCGGACGTACAAAAATCTCAAAGTGTTGAAGTACGTTTGTGTTACTTCCCAGACGCTACAGGCAAGCAGCAAACGCCCAACGCGCGTCTCACACACGCTTAGGGCACGCTACTGAAGCAATATCTCATAAAATCGGAAAACGTATGTGGCGTACACTAACGTGCCTAAGACGTGCGCCAAAGTGCGTTCATAGCGTATTCAACGCGCCTGTAACACGCGTGGAACTTATTCGAAATGTAAAAGACATACGCACAAGACACGCCCGGCTTCTGGAAAATTTTTTAAGCATGTTTAAAATGCTTGAACCCAAACGTGCCGTGAGCACGTCGGAGACACGTTAAAAACGCGCTACATGTGCGTTTTTGGTGTACGCTTGTGTACACTTGGTGTACGCTGGGTGTACGTTGACATACGTCGCCAAAGGTCGGTGCGCGCTCACGGCACGTTTGGAACGCTTGCTGCGCGCCTGTAGCGCGTGCATAGCGAGTTTTGGACGCAACACAAACATACTCCAAATTTATGAGATTTTTAAACGTCCGGCACACGCATCAGACATGCGCTACTGTGTGACTGCTAAAGCGAATAAAAGGAACAAATAAATTTTCATAGTTTCTCTGATAGTAACACATACTCGTCAATTTCATGGGGACAATTTTACTTTGATTACCAGGATAATTATCATTTCAAATGCACTCTTAAACCTCTAAATTTTAAAAAAGGCACTCCAAAATTTTCATCGTAACAGCACGGTGAGTATCAAGGTTTTACTGAGTAATGCACCAGTCATTTGTATACATGGCTCACCTAGGGCCGGGGTTAGCGGAGACAAAGCGGAGCTAAAGTGTCAGGTTTTAACTTTGGCACGCCCCGGCAGTGCCGGGGATATGCCGGGTTTTTAGTACTTTTTACTTTCCCGCCAATACACGGTCACATTAAGTCAAATTAGATAATAGTTGTATTTTAACATTTACGTACTAGTGGTAATGGGTGCCACTATAGTGCCCTTTTCTGAAAAAGTGGCACCCATTACTACTCGTAACTTTATGGTCATTATTCACTTTACAAATGTGCATGTTCATCTACATGTACATTCCGAAATACAAACCCCTCATTTTTATTCATTAGAACAACTACCAATTGTTGTTCCACATTATTGTCAGCCTCCGGGGTGCAGTGCTTTTAGCAGGGATTTTACCTCAAATCTGACCCCGCAGTGCCGGGCTCTAAAAACTGAAAAGTTAAACGCGTTAAAAGTTAAAAGTGAGGGTGAAAACAGTGCAATTTTAACGTGACTTAACATATGACCCCCACCTAGTTGATGGCTATTTTTTGAAGCACAGTTTTTGCTCCTTGTTTAAAAGTGAGACCGAAGAGCATATCTATGAAATGGGATCCATAACATTTTGTTCATTCTTATTAGCTTTAGGGGAAATTGATTAATGGCATCATTCCGTTTCTTATTTTGTCGACGGGTATAAATAAATAAAGAAAGGAAGAAAGAAAAGGTATTCAACAAAAAACGTTTAAAAGATCATGGATATATATGAGTAGTAATGATCTCGTTAAGAGTCAAACAGTTTGTATGATCTATTACTTTCTGAACTAGCGAAAAACATGGCTTTGTCCGTCAATGAATTGGACCTAATCAATTTTAGAGAGCCAAAATTCGTCTACTTACATATAAAACTGACAGAAAATGAGAACTCAATTTGTTTGTGTGGAAGGAATCAATTTGGTTTGCTGTGTACATGGTATCGAGCAAAGTAATCTGCTCGTCAAATTGCAGAATTTGGTTTTATCCCTTATGAAACAACTTCCCACGTTTTTATAATACCACAGCAATATGTAATGAATTTCAGTGTCATGATAAGCATTTGATATTTAAACTATTGAAGGAAATAAAGCTTATGTGTGTAGGGTAGCAGCGTATTTTAAGTAAACTTTTGAAGTGTTTGAAACACTGGTCAGGTGAAATGCCACAAAATATGGCTCTAATTCTTCCAAATACGGTTGTCCATGGACTGCACTAGGTGGCATAAATATCAACATTCGTATCTTGAAGTTATTTGAAAAGAAAACAAAACTGATGACGTCATTTGTTTACATTTTGGTGTATATGGAAACATTTGCGGTCACATGATTCCCAGCAGTGATATGGCTGACTTTTAGTCCATCACATCGGTCCCATGGGTCTGTTTCTGGTAGTGTGGCTGCAGGTCAAAATTCAGAACTCTGTCACAAATTGACTGCACTACAAAATGGTTTTCTACACATCGACATATTGATTGCAATCGTGTTCCCTTTAGTATTGGCTTTGTTTCCATAACATCAGAAATTTTGGTCAATGCCTTGAGTGACAGATACACACACTGGTCAAGCGTTCATAACAAGAAACGGCATTCATGTATAGGAAACGAAACTGAAACGTATGAGAATCGAAATTAATGGCAAACCAGAGAATCAACAACACTGAAATCTAGAGCAAATTTAAAGGAATCTCTTATAACAAACGGCTGCTTACCTTTTCATTGGTTTCTTTTTAAAGAAGCCAACTTGTATTTTAGTTATGTTTGGGTTTCTTAATAGCCTTCTATTCGGAAATAGCTGCTCACTCGGTTTACGATAAAAAAAAAAAAAAAAAAAAAAAAAAAAAAAAAAAAAAAGGATTATTCCTGTGGTCTCCAGGGTTGTCAGCAGGCAATCTGTCAACATCTCTTTTAAATTGTTGGAGACCTTCGGTTAGGATTGTATCATCACCTCCTTTAATTGCCCACCTAACTTGATCTAAGCGGTCATTCCATATGTTTTCATAAAAGTTCCTATTCTGGTGAAAACCTTTCAGCTCTAAGTAAGCAAGTTTAAGTTTAGAAGCCATAAAAGGTAATTTTAGAAGTGTAAAGGTGTGATAGTGTGATACTTAGTACGGTCATATCGCGTGTATCCCAGTGATGTAGATAATTGTTTTTCACAATGAGTACTGTACACATCAAAATAAATGTTCAGGGCGTACCGACAATACATATGTGTATACGTTTTCTGAAGATTCTTATAATTTTATATTACTGATCAGTAATTTTATATTACTGATCGTTCCAAGGCGATACTTCACGCCTTTTTCAGATAATTGCACGCCGGTGGGTCGGGCGTCAGACTCTATGATGGCCCCGACTTAAAGCTATTCATTTTAGTTGGTTGGGGCCGGAGCTTCTTGTCTGTTGCTTGGCCCACCGGGGTCCAACTGGTGTTTTTCTTTTGCTCCGGAGTTAGTAGGTTATTCGGCGCCCAGGGATCTCCATCGTCGGGCAGCTTACTCAATCTGTGAGTCCTGGTTTTTGATTCATCAGGATGTTTATCATGATTTATTTGTTTGTTCTTGATGATTCATTGACTAGTTAGAGATTCACCACGAGGACCGAAGAACTAACTAAATGTTGTGAACCACTGCAGAAGCTGAGGGTGAGGTTAGGTACCTGTAAAACCGGTTTAAGCCCGCCAGTAACTTTGTGTTACTGATCGTTCCAAGTCGATACTTCTGTAGTGGTTCTTTTTGTTTTATGTCTTGGTGTTTAAAATTTTTTGTGCTGTTGGCGCCTTATGTATGTTTTCATATTTTTAGTTAAGTTAAGGTAACTGAGTGGCCACCTATTGGGAAAATAGCTGCTCATTCGGCTTACGATATGTTTCATGGTATAAGTACCTGATTGTTAGTTTGGTTTTTTCCCACCTCGGTTTTTGGAGTGGGAATCTTTTTCTGATTGCGCCTTTTCCTGATCTTTGCCTACTTGTACCTTTCTGTTGTGGTTCTTATTGTTTTATGTCTTGGAGTTTAATTTTTTGTTCTGTTGGCGCCTTATGTATGTTATCATATTTCAGTTAAGTTTAGGTAACAGTAGCCACCTATTGGGAAATAGCTGCTCATTCGGCTTACTAAATGTTTTCATGGTCTTAGTACCTTATTGTTAGTTTGGTTTTTTCCCGCCTCGGTTTTTGGAGTGGGAATCTTTTTCTGATTGCACCTTTTCCTGATCGTTGCCTTATAAAATTTCAAGTAAACATGGTAAACCTGTTATTCTATCATTTAGGCATGTTTAACCATACTTTTGTCCCCTGCATAGCTAATTAGAGAGATAAAGAGAGGAAAACATGATAAACTGGGATGTCTGTAGAACATGGAATACATCAAGTTTTAAGTTTAAAACAATGACAAAAAATCGATGCAAAATGCCTATTCAATAAACCAAAGTGACACACTACCATTAAACTTCATGAATAAACCTTTGGTAAACAATTTATCTGGCAAAGGCTCTGAACGGAGAACACGTATATGGTATAACTACTGAAGATAGATATATTGCATGATATGTAATATAGAACGATCAAAGGCTGCTTTAATATTGTAAATATTGTTACTACTTTCCGATTGTTGACAGAGCAGCCAGACAAAACTAATTAAAAATTGTCATTTTATGACAATGTTAAAGATATTTTATCTGAGTACGCATAAAACCTAAAACTGTTTGCGTACCACTGAATTTTACTGCGTACAAAGTACGCACATGTGTGAATTTTATGCGTGCAGAGCGAAATATCGTGCGAACATTCGCAGAACGCATCGTTATCGACATCGCTGCATTACATTACCGATCTTAGAATGCCACTCCCATAAAGATGGTTTTCGTTCAAAATAGCGTCACTCTTCTTGTTCCGCTGTTTTGGTAGTCACTCTTATAGTTCATCATAAAAATCGCTTTCTGATTTTCGTGAGCGGAAGCTCAGACCACATTTGTTCGATCGCCATAAAGTTAATGGGCGTTGTCGCTCTAAACCACGGTAAAATATTAGGGTCATGTATGGACAGCCAGTTACCTGCCACAGAGATATGTGGTACGCACTTCAATTGGCAATTTACAAGCAAGTAGTGTTGTGAGTTAAGCGTATGGCTACACCTACAAACGCACTTTTAACAAATAATATTATGCTTCGATAAGATATCGATGTTTTCTTTCTGATATCACATTTTTATCATATGTTTGTTGACAGCACTTTTTAATCAGTTTGTGAGGCTGATTTGTTATAGACATAAAACAAAATAAAAGCAAACAGGTTATGTATATCATTGGCTAAAATTTTATCATATTTTGAAATTTGTTATATGATTTCCTAAATTTGTTAAAAAGAAACAGGTACATTTTAAATGGTAAGAACAAAGAGACACATTGCCCCACAAATCGTCAGCACAACCCCCCAAAACATATTAACTGATAACGTGTTTTATACGTAAGGTGTCTAAAATGACACCTACAGTGAAGATAGAATTCATTATCCCATTTCGTACACCAGACGGGAAAGAAAATACAAAACAAGCCCCTACATCAATTACAACAAGACAAATGAAGGGCAGGGTTATTTCCCGGCATCGTTAAAAATGATATCTCTACCTTTGCCTTACCGGCTATCCGACAAGCTTTAAACGAAAACGAAAGATGGTGAACGAAACAGAGAGTATACAGCACAAAGGCTGAACCGCTTTGAAAAGGTGAGTAACTGACTGATCGACCCCAATCCTGGCCCTTTGTCTACATTCAACCGGAAGTTCATCTTCATGTTGACTGGTTTGATTTTTAGTTCACCTGAGCCGTTTCGCTCACAAGGTGAGCTTATAGGATGGCCATGATTCGTCGTCCGCCCGTCCGTCCACAATTTCATAGATCTTCTTCTCTGAAACCGCTTTACCAACCAAAGCCAAATTTTATATGAAGGATCTATAGGAAGGGGGACCAATATGTATATAAGAAATCCAGGTCACATGACCAAGATGGCCGCCATGCCCATATATGGTAAAAACCCTCCAAAAATCTTCTTCTCCAGAACCGACGGACTGTTTACAACGAAACTTGACATGAAGCATCGATGGCTCAAGCACTACAATGTAGATATAAATCATGACCCCGTGACGACCTTGACATATTTTACAGCAAGGTCAACATAGGTCGCCAATGCATTTGAATGGGGAAAACTTTTAAATGTCATTTAAAGTGAAAGTCTTGCAGGAAATGGGCAGTAGGACTGAATATTAATGATTCTGAAAAAAATTGGACACCAGGGGCTCATATGCCCCCACCCCGGGGCAATATACATGTATAAAACCATAATATTCAAACATCGTCTCCTCTGAAACCGCTCGGCTAATCAAAGCCAAATTTTATGTGAAGCATCAACAGGAAGGGGTTATTAATGTGTATACAAATAATCCAGGTCACATGACCAAGATGGCGACAATGCCCATATATGTTAAAAACTTCAAAAATCTTCTCCAGAACCGGTGGATCGATTTGAAAGAAACTTGGCAAGAAGCATCGATGGATCAAGTACTACAATGTATGTTTAAATCATGAACCTGTGATGACCTTGACCTTTTTTACGGCAAGGTCAACAGAGGTCGCCAATGCATTTGAATAAGGAAAACTTTTAAAATGTCATTTAAAGTGAAAGATTGCAGGAAATGGGCAGTAGGACTGAAAATTAATGATTCTGAAAAAAATGGACCACAGGGGCTCATCTGCCCCCACCCCGGGGCAATATACGTGTATACTACCATAATGTCAAACATCTTCTCCTCTGAAACCGCTTGGTGAATGAAAGCCAAATTTTATGCATCTATGGAATGGGCGAATCAATGTATATATAAATTATCTAGTTCACATGACCGAGATGGCTGCCATGCCCATATATGGTTAAACCCTTCAAAAATCTTCGTCTCCGAAACTGGTGGACCGATTTCCAAGAAACTTGGGATGAAGCACCAATGGCTGAAGTACTACAATGCATATATAAATCATGACCCTGTGGTGACCTTGACCTATTTTACGACAAGGTCAACATAGGTCGCCAATGCATTGGAATGGGGAAAATTTTTAAAAAGTCATTTGAGGTGAAAATCTTGCAGAAAATGGGTAGTAGGACTGAATATTTGGGCAGTAAGACTGAATATTAATAATTCTGAAAAAACAATTGGACCCAAGGGCTCATATGCCCACCTCCCATGTATATTACCATAATATTCAAACATCTTCTCCTCTGAAACCACTTGGCCCATCGAACCCAAATTTATGTCAAGCATCTATAAGATGGGGGAACCAATGAATATATCAATTATCTATGTCACATGACCAAGATGGCCTCCATGCCCATATATGGTAAAAACCCTTCAAATATCTTTTTCTCTTAAACCAATAGATTGATTTCAATGAAACTTGGAGTGGAGCATCCATGGCTAAAGTACTACAATGTACATATAAATCATGACCCTGTGATGACCTTGACCAAGTTTATGGCAGGGTCTACATGGATTGCCCATGCATTTGAATGGTAAAAACTGTTAAAATGTCATTTGAAGGGAATAGCCAGCAAGAAATTGGCAAATGGACAGAATATTGATTATCCTGAAAAAAGAAAACGGCCCAAGGACTTCATCTGCCCCTGCACTGGGGTTAAATACCATAATATTCAAACATATTTATTGGCATATGCAGCAGACTCAGGTGAGCGTTTACAGGACCATTGGTCCTCTGGTTTATTTTTCTTATTAAGTGCACTATTATCGAACTTTTCTCGTGACGATTTGATAATGATAATGCTCAGGGGTATATTTCCTTTTTTGTCCCTTCAAGTATGGCATTTCATTCTGTTAATTGCGAAATAAATGCACACAAAGTCCTGATAATCTGACTCAAGGATATTTTACGAGAAACAGTGTAGTTTGATTACGTAATATGGCCCCAGTTGTTAACCGTGGTTGCACGCAGTTTTATATCAATATCAACAAAAGTGCAATCATGTGAGTACATAGTTCTATCGTAGATAACAAAAAAAAAATTAAACACTATCAAGGTCACCGTGTTATATAAGTTTCGGTTTGTTTGCTGATTTCACATGTTGTTAGTGCAGCCTTATCAATCGAAATGGTAAGTTTTTTAAACTATGGAAATGTAGCATAGGATGCATATCTATCAATAGTGACTGGGTTCAAAACAAGCATGTAGACTGACATTTATATTATATCCTATACGTTTGTATGCCAATGCTTCTAAACTGAAGTTTCTTAAATTTGTAAACCATGTCACCATGAAATACTGCTTATGAAAGACCCTCACATAAAAGCGTCTTTTATTCAACATTAAATTTGGAAATCAATTCATAGAACCTGCGATAAAATTAAGAAAATATTTTCGAGGTTTATATTACCAATAACTCTGTTTGAGAAGTTTAGCAGTTTGAAAAAAAAAATGAAATGAAAAACACACATTTAGTTCGTGCATTTAAGTCCGTACCATGAGTGCAAGCTACCCTCCTAATATGGAAAGTAATGTATGATCTATCTATTGTTATATATTGTCATTATTCCATTGTTAATTGCAGCCACTGCCTAAGGTACTACTGGCACTGGTTGTAGCGTGTCATCTCTCGCCGGGAAGAGGGGATCCCATCAGCACACTACCCGTAGCCGAAATTAATGCTGGATTTACAGCAGCGGAAGAATTAGTAGAGTTTATAAATAGCAAGAATTTCCACGGAACCCTTACCAAACTCTCACAGGCAATCGGACCTTATCTGGGAGCAATAGGGCCGCTTGTCGCATTTGGTCTTTCTTTCGCTAACACAGAGTCTCCTGAATTGATAGCTATTAAAGCACTAGCAAGGAGAGTGGATGAAGGATTCCATCGAATTGATTCGCAATTTGAAGATATCGGACGGAAACTCGACTGGTTACCAGTAATGATTAAGGTTATGGAAATCGAACAAAGGATCCAGGCGGTTCAAGATCAATTTGAAATTTTAACAGATGTCCAAGCTTCGGAATACGAAGATCAGAAAGAAATTTTTATCATGAACTATGAGAGTGACTACCAAAGCAGCGGAACAAAACTGTATGAAGCTATTTTGAACGAAAACCATGTCAATGAGAGTGGCATTCTAAGATCGGTAATGGAGTACACGCAATATGACCGGAATAAGTATCACACCTTCACGCTTGGACTTCTTCAATTACTTCTTACGGCTTCTAAACTTGAGCTGGCTTACCTTGAGCTGAAAGGTTTCCACCAGATTACAAACTATTATGAAAACAGGTGGAATGAACGGTTAGTTCAAGTTGGACGGACAATAAAAGATGGGGATGATACAATCGTAAACGAAAGTCCCCAACAATTTAAAAGAGATGTTGACAGATTTGCAAGTGACAACCCTGCAGACCACATGAATAATGCCAATTTTGCTCGATCACTCTACGATTTTCTGGACACAAAATTCTACTGGCTAGACTGGATTGTTGTTGCCTATGATCCAGTTGCTGGCTGGGATATGCACTGTCTTAATGCCTGCCACGGTCATATTAAATTCAGATTCTACGGAAGAAACCTACTTGTATCGTATGTACCCAAAACTAAACCAAACATTGACCTAAATACTGCTGCTTCTCTTGTAGATAGCATACCGGTGCTTACACGTGCGACGAGTGGATGGTATGCGGTTGAAGGATTAGATGTCACTCACGCACAAAGGTCTTATGGTCATTTTCCATCTTCAGTAAGATCAGAATGCACATACGAAGCCGTTGGCGTAATCGTTTGGAATGCGTGGGTTTCTATTTATGCACCACCGCACCGGCTAGTTGATCGAATAAGATACCACCCTGGATGGTATTATGCACATTATTCTATGCCACTGCGGGTATTCCTGTTTGGATAAGATCAGTGAATAAACAGGATAGGTCAGCTGTTCAAACTTGACATTTGACTAATAACCACACCAACAATGCACGGGACCTTCGAACGATGTTCTTCCGTGTACGGTTGCAGAGACGTTAACATCACCTACACGCCAAACTGGTGTTCGTGTGTGTGTGTGTGTGTGTGTGTGTGTGCGTGTGTGTGTGTGTGTGTGTCTACAAGCCAATCTGATAATATTATTTTTGCAGCTACAGTGTAACATGAACGCTGGTTCCCCAAAAGCCTAACAATTACAGATACGTTTACAGCGCCTAGAGATAAGTATATTTTTGTGTGTTTCAGTGTATTAAAAATGTTAACAGTTATATGTCGTGAACATTGTGTTGTTTGTTGTTAGAACAAACGATGATAAGAAACATTAAATTAAATTCTAGGTCCTGAAATGGGTATTTTGGATAAGCAAAAGTGTTACACAAGAAATGACTTTAAAAGGGTAGAAGTAGGCAACGATCAGGAAAAGGCGCGATCAGAAAAAGATTCCCACTCCAAAAAACCGAGGTGGGAAACATTAAATTAACAATCAGGTACTTATACCATGAAAACATATCGTAAGCCGAATAAGCCGCTATTTTCCCAATAGGTGGCCACTCAGTTACCTAAACTTAACTAAAAATATCAAAACATACATAGGGCGCTAACAGCACAAAAAACTGTGAACTCCAAGACATAAAACAAAAAGAACCACCACAGAAGTATCGCCTTGGAACGATCAGAAACACAAAATTACTGGCGGGTTTAAACCGGTTTTACATGGCCATAACCTCACCCTCAGCTTCTGCAGTGGTTCATAACATTTAGTTCTTCGGTCCTCGTGGTGAATCTCTATGTAGTCAATTCTAGGTCTTGAAATGGGCCTTGAACAAGCAAAAATGTTTCACACGAAATGACTTTAAATACATAACAAGTCTTTTTGTTTGCGATATGGCATCAGTTCTACTCGTTTTTCATCAGAAAAACATGTCCATGAAATCTATACCCCCCTCATACCCCACGTTTATATAGCAAAACTGGGGATTACAGGGGTACATCTATTTGTCTTATTTTGTTTCAAACATAGATTGTGAGTTCTCGTAAGAGCCGCCTAGGCGAGGCGGTTCTAACGTGTACCAACATTCAATGGTTTTGAACAAATATGTTAAAACTGTCATTTTTGTCTAATTATTATTTTTTATTTTTACAGCTGAATAAAATCTATATATTGTATAGGAAAGTTTTCGTTATGTGTTGACGTCATAATACGTATACGACGTTTCTTCTTTCTCAAGTTAATCCATTTTACTATCCCAAAATCAACTGCTCTTAAAGGATCTGTTTTATTTTTATTTCCTATCCCAAAATCAACAGAAGAGAATGATGATAACCAAAACAGTTGACATATATTTCACATATATAATATGTTCACGTTCTTAAAGGTTAATGGCCCCTAATGGCGCAATATGGTCCTTAGATCAAAGGACTGCCATAATGAGGTGATTTTCACATCTCTGCAGGGGTCATTAAGAGGCCCTTAAAGGATAACACCTGTAGTTCCACTGTTTATTGATTTTATGGTGCCTCATAACCTGTGCAATACAACTGTCTCCCTCTGCAATCAATATTGATTTTTCCTGTTTTGGCCCCTACCTGTATTCTGAGTTATTGTCATGGCACTAGGTTTTCTAATGCCCTGTCTCTTATCTAATGACCCTCAATAGACATGAAATAGGCCTTTAAGGCATTATGCATGTTTTCCAGAGCAGCAACATTATCTTTGCCAAATAAGTCTTCATATTCCTTGACTAATTCATTGTCCTGACCTTCAAACACAACACATACTTTACTCGCTCTGACTGACGCTTTGTGTGTCTTTAAGGCCTCTAAGAATATCTTAGCAAATCGTCTATTGTGTTTCGACAGTATAACCGGTATATGACTATTTTCTTCCAAGATGCGTTCAGTAAAATCCCACACCCAACATGGTTTAAATGTTACGGTTGGTTTAACATGGCGGAGGTTATATCTTAATTCCTTGATCCAGAAGTTCACACAGTCAGTATCATTGTGGACTATTGTAACTTTCATTTTCAACTCAGATTATCTAATATACATGTGTATGGACAATTCAAATTTCTTAAGGCGTAACCCTACTGTCCATCAAAACGAAGCATGCTGCCTGTATATTTTTCCTCCATTCACGTATTGTGTTTATTGCAATGAAAAGATAAAAAGTCCAAAGTTCAAAAACTTTTATTCAACTCCACCCATATTCCATGTATCTAACTGCGTAGTCTTATTGTTATCTATAGAGATTTGTTTGTTATCACTTAATTTAGAACATTTATTTTATCGCAGTAGACTTACGTCATGGATTTTACGTTATAAATATGAATAGCACGCCTGTTTTCTTTGGTCAAATGCATTCATTTCATTCAAATTTATATCGGTAAATCTGTGACGTGAGTCCACTACGGTCAAACTATGTCTATGTCTCTCACAAGCAAAGCATCTACTTGACACATACACAAAGAGAGAGAAATCGTAAATCATTGAATACCTTTAATACCTAATCGAAATAAGGAAGAAAATCATTTTTACTTTATGATTTAATTTTCTATCTATAGCGAACAATATACTTTGGGTAAAATGGCTCACTATTATCATCGGGATTCCAGACCAGTGATTTTAGCTATTAATTACCTTTCTATCTTGACCTGTACGTTGAATTCGCACTGGTTTTACGTTCTTACGCGTTGCAGCTTTGCTAACTTGTTTGCCAGTAAACTTAGCATGTCGCGGTTTAACGACTTGGAGTGCATCATACCGACGCAGACGCGACTGGACCGTGGGTTGTCGGTCTGGTTTTCTTGCAGCCTGGTACAAATTAGCTGCTGGACGGACATCTACCCGACGTGGACGCGAATACACTGCAGGTTTTCGGACAGGTTTACTAGTTGTCGTCTTAACCCGGTGCATTTGAGCACGCAGTGGTGCTCTAGGTTTATGGACTGGTCGATTAGCTGTTGATGTGTGAGCAAGATGAAATTGAGGACCTCGGCGAACATGCTGCGGACGCGCTTGCTGTGCACGCACCTTGGGCTTTCGAACTGGTTTATTATCAATCGCCTTCTTTCGCTTTGATGGGGTTTCTTGACCGGCGTGCTCGAGACGGATACTATTTCGGACTGACAGACCATTGAGCGTCTTCTCATCATCCGAACTTGAGTCTTGGCGGATATCCGTAACTGAACGTGCTAGCGCAGCACCTTTTCGAACTGATATGACGGTAATTAATGAATACCGTATCTGTACCCATGCGGATAAACCGAGAGGTATACATACGGGAATGACAACTAAAGACAATGCACCTAGCCCCAGAACAAAGCACAATACCAAGCTAGATATAGCCAACATTATGTTGAATGTGAGCATCCAGATGATCAGAGTAATGTTCCAGTATCTAGCCTTTCCTGTTCTAACACACTGTCTCAAAGCAATATAAGGAAACGGGGTGAAGAAAAACAGTAGCATAGTTGGGTTCACAAACAAGCTTAAAACAGTCAATCCACAAAATCGCAGTAGCTTATTCGGTTGTTCATGCTTGTCATAGTATTTAAAGTCAAACGTTGTTAAGCCTTCAAAAATGCTTGATATTTCTCTTTTGCCTGTTTTGGTAACGTTGATCAGGCCAAAGATACGCAACACGTGAAGTATGAACAGCACTGGTTTGTCTGCGCCATAGGTGACCCGATTGACGTTATCAGTAGATTGTTCATCTGATATAGCGATATTTTCTCCCAGCGCTAGTCCATCAACATGATCATCCGTGTTATCTAATGTGCTGTTGTGAATAAGGGAGTATTCTATAACTTTTCCTCCGTTTTTGACAATATTATCTATTTGTTCTTTTAGCCCGGGTTCTAAATCCTCATTTGCTCGTCGAAACAGAATACAGCAGCTTCGAGTCTTTGCTTTATTGAAGTCGTCAGCAACTTTCAAACCAAATTCTTTTAGGCTCATTTTTATAGAGTCCCGTAGCTTTTCATGTTTGGCATTCGTGCTTACTTTTGGAACAACACAAGATTTATTGGACTGATAAGAATCCCTCTTATTCCGCAATAAGAAAACACAAACTTTTGGAAACCATGTAAAGGTACAGCTTAAGTCCTCTACGTCGGCGACATACTCTGGTCGCAGTAAACTTTTGAATTTTTCTACGATACCACTGTCATGTCCTTCAAGCACTATACCTACCCTACATCGTCGATAGTTTTGTTTGGCTAGCGATTTGTATACAAGTCTTGCAAAACGTGGATTTTGTCTTGAAATTAGGACGAGAACATGTTCGTTTTCTTGGAAAATATTACGTCGAAATTCCCAAATGCAGCAAGATTTGAATATAATATGTGGTCTTATATGTTCCAACCCCTGCCGTAACTCGTGAAGATGGCGCTTTACAGCATCCGTGTCATTATGAACTATTGTCACAATCATCGTTATTGGTCCAAACCTAGTAAATTAGACATCAGTTTCTGTGAAAACTGGAGTGCTAAGTACATATATATCCACGAATTTTCCGGATCAAATGTTAACTTTCTTAGTGATATTTACATATATTCATCACACCACTAGTATCAGTGTTTTTTCCCAGTATGGATAAAAAAATTCTGGCGCATATATATGATATTTTCATGCACATTTGCTTTTCAAAAAACATATTACACGGTCAGATGTAATGTATCATATAAACTACTAGTATTCTTCGCAAGATGTCGTAAGGTTCCATTTAAACTAAAAAATTGAAGTTCAGTTTCGATGCTTTCCCCATTTGTTTCATTTACTTCTGATAGTACATTTGACTCTGCATATTTAAAAAAATCAGAATGAAAGAAAGTATACGAACATTGCCAAGAAAGAAACTGTCTTTTTCTCTTTAGCAGATACACACAGTATGTGTGAGTTGACACGTTTCAGTGAAAAATTATAATAGCTGTACAATACTAGTGCAAAGAAATGCACGGACTAGAGAAAGCGAATCTGTAAAGAGGTCAACGGCTTTGCTATTATTAAAATTTGTAGGTTTGCTTACAAACTCTCCTTTTCTTGTGCTGTTTATTTGAATATATGCAATGGAGGTGTCAACTAAAATGAGGTCTGTTTAAAAATAAATATGTTCAGACTACCAATTAATTATAATACGATTTTCTGTCCTTTTTCCCTCAAAACCACTCGACTTTTAAAAGGCGTTGTATATATATATATACATTTTTTTTATTTCACGTTGATATAATTGCATCTGTCGTTTTAACAATGGGTGATTTGATTACGGCGATGTAAAACTTTGAAAACAGTCCACGAACGTTTTGACCAGACCTTGAATTATTACAGGTGATTATAAATTCATCCAGCGTTAAGTAATTCGTAAATCCATGATTTATCCTCAGAATAGTAATTACGATAACCAGGAAGTGACGTGCCAAGAGAAAAGCTGTCTTAGGGGGTCACTAGGATCAGCATTTGTGCCGTTTATGGAGAGGGAGAGTACGCAATTTGATAAATGACGCTACAAAAAAGGAAGATAACAGAATGATATAAGAAAGTCAAAGATACATGACCTAAACAGTGCATTTTTGTCTGAGTACAGACCACATATGAATTTTCCCCTCAGCTTTCTTTGCGAAAATTACTTGGTCTGCAACTTTTCATATAGAGGAATTGAAATGTATAAGATGTATAAAATAATCCCATCAATTGCATTTATACGCTTAATTTTAAGCATTTAAAATGTTAAAATATTCAGTGACTAGGCGAAAATATGTACCAAATACCAAAGTTGAACGGTATTTAAGAAGACCCTGCTATATTTGTATACATTTGTTTGTTGAACATTGAACCCCAATAGGCACACCGCGTCGGTTCAACAACTTTAAGCATTCATTGGGATATACAAACATATACATAACACATCTTCGCTCCTTCGGTCTACTGGTGTTTACACGTTGCAACGAACATAACAATAATGAATGTAATTACAAAGATAAGCTATTTTAATAATTATAATAATCTATTCTGCTTTAGTGGGTCTACAGTGGGCGGCGGGTGCTGTGCGATCTGGACATTGGTTTCCACCACACAGTACCTGCAGCTTACCCTCGTCAATTATTTGTAATTGCTGTGATTTGTTTATGCTTTTGCTTCTTTAGTTTTAATGCTCCTAGATAAAACTTTATTTTCACTGTAGTTGTAATTGCCTTAAGCATAGTCTTAAACATAATCTAACGTATATTTCAATATATCCCATTAATTTATCTTTATAACTGAACTGTTTTGCCTTTTTGTGACCGTAAGATCTTGTAGATTCTTCTTTTTTTTTTTTTTTTTTTTTTTTTTTTTGCATATTCTGTGTACATGTATATGAATTTTGATAAGTATCGTATTGAAAAGTATTTGTCTTAAGTAGTAACTTAAGTATCATGAATTGTTTTATATAATTTGTATGTATATACTTGTGTTTTATGTACAAAAAAGTATCTCGTAAGCCAATTATTGGCTGGGTTTCAACCGTTTTATTGTGTCAATTGTTATAAGCTTGTAAAGTGTATATGTGGCACTTTAATAAACTACATGTACTACTTACTATTATTTACCTACTATTATGTACGAGAACACGAAAATACTCTGTGATTTACCAAACACCAAAATATTTTATTGGTTTAGACTCATTTTCTTACCAATTGGCCTTATTTGGACAATTCTAATCTTTTCTTTTCAGTTCAGAAAAATTATTATACGTTACAAACGTATAGGCTATATTTTAAACAATGTTGTTTTCTCTAATAGCACGCCGGTTGGTCGGGCGTCAAACTCGATGATAGCTCGACTTAAAGCTATTTATTTTAGCTGGTAGAGCCTCAAGATAATTGTCTGTTTCTTGGCCCACCGGCGTTTGAAACAAGTGTTTTTCTTTTGCTCCAGATTTTCAGTGATGTTGTTTGGCGCTCAGGGCTCTCCATCGCCAGGCAGCTTATTGCATCTGTGAGTCCTCGTCTTTGATTCATTATGGTGGTTACCATGATTTATTTGTTTGTCCATGATTATTCATTGACGAGCTAGAGATTCACCACGAGGACCGAACAATCAACTAAATGTTGTGAACCACTGCAGAAGCTAAGAATGAGGCTAGGTTTCTGGAAAACTAGTTTAAGCCCACCAGTAATTTTCATATTATTGATCGTTCCAATGCGATGCTTCTGTTGTGGTTCTAATTGTTTTATGTCTTGGTGTTGAATTTTTGTGCTGTTTTCACCTTATGTACATTTACATATTCTAGTTAGGTTTGGGTTTCTGAGTGGCCTCATATTCGGAAATAGCTGCTCACTCGGTTAACGACATGATTTCTTAGTGTAAGTACCTGATTCTTAATTGTTTTTCCCACCTCGGTTTTTGGAGTGGGAATTTCTTTCTGATTGTGCCATTTCCTAATCATTGCCTTCTTTTACCTTTGTATCGGCTACCTTGTTGGAAGTTGCAAAAACTTACACAACAAATTCTCTTTGTCTCCATGTTGCCAAATCCGAAGGCGTCACTGACGAGGCATAAGTAGCCGAAACATAGGTAAAGCACATACCCTTTCTCATTAATATATTGTTTATTAGTTTTTTAAAGTGTCATATATCAACATCACAATTTACAACAAAATAAGGACATATTAAAATTTGATACCCAGCCAACAAATGGCTTATGAGACACTATTATCACAATTTTAACATGTATGAAAATGTATATAATGTACAAATAAAAAGAGCTTTACCAAAACCACAAGTATGGTTAAACGACAATTCTTTAGGAAAACATACATAAACACACACACAAAAAAAATCCACATCACATTTACAGCGGGTACAATTACAAATTAGGAAATACTATCGTGATGTTCTTCAACATAAAATGGGCCTGGTTTCCACGAACAATGTTTCTTTGACGACGATTATTGTCAAAGAAACTTTGGCAATGAGTTTGCGTTCACACACAGCAAGGATTACTTAAATTACATAGCTCGCTTACCTTTGTCATAGATATTTGACAATGAAACTTCGCCACACATCTGAGTTTACACTAGCATATTTTTCTGCGGTAAACGTCCGTTGTCAAAGACATATTGTCCGTGAAAACCAGGCCTAACGGTTTTAAATTTTGTTGTATTTAAACTGATTATTGAAACAGAACAATGGGACATCAACATCACACACATAGAGACTCAAGGGGTCCAAGAGGGCCGTTCCTGCACGCCATTAGTCACTAACTTACCATGGGAACTGCTTTTAAATGATCTCAATTTTAATCTTTGTTTAGAAAAAAGAACACCGTTGAATATCGTGCTTTTAGTCAAATGTCCAGTATTAAAAACTGATGTAGTCTGTATATTCACTGATCTTACCCAAACAGGAAAACTCGAAGCTTATGTGGTGGTCCTAGATTATCGTTTTCGCTTCTAATTCGATCAACTAACCGGTGCCAGGGTGCATAAATTGAAACGTGCGCATACCAAGTGGTCACGCCAGCGACTTCATAATTGCATCATGAAAACATGTCCGTGAAATGTGTACCCCATCAAACCCCACTTTTATATAGTAAAACTGGGGTATGCAGGATATACCTATTTTTTCTTATCTTTGCTCCAAAACATAGATTGTGGGTACTCGTTAGAACCGCCTCGGCGAGGCAGTTCTAACGTGTACCCACAATCTATATTTTGAGCAAGAATAAGAAAAATATCGAAATTTTTCAAATGAAATTTTTAATTTTTACGGCTGAAAAGAATCTCTGTATATTGCATGGGCGTGTTTTCGTAATGCAACCGAATTTAACTGCAGATGGAAAGTGATCATAAGACCTTTGTGCGTGAGTGAATCCTCCAAGTGATGGATCCCAATCCACATAAGGTATACGCGCGGGTATGCTATCTATAATAGAAGAAGCAGTATTTAGGTCAATGTTTGGCTTAGTTTCGGGTACATACGATACATGTATGTTTCATCCGTAGAATCTGAATTTACTATGGCCGTGGCAGGCCTTAAGACAGTGCTTTTCCCAGCCAGCAACAGGATCATAAGCAATAACAATCTAGTCAAGCCAGTAGAATTTTGTGTTCAGAAAATCGTAGAGTGTGCTAGCGAATTTGTCGTTATTCATGCGGTCAGAAGGATTGTCCCTAGCAAATTTGTCAACATCTCTTTTGAATTGTTGATGACTTTCGGTTACGATTGTATCATCCCCTTCTTCAATTGCCCATCTAACTTGATTTAAGTGGTCATTCCAGATGTTTTCATAAAAGTTTCTATTCTGGTGGAAACCTTTCAGCTCTATGTAAGCAAGTCCAAGCGTGAAGATGTGGTACTTATTCCGGTCATATTGCGTCTATTCCATTACCGATCTTAGAATGCCACTTCCATACAGATGGTTTTCGTTCAAAAAAGCACCAGTACATCTTTGATCCGCGGTTTTGGTAGTCACTCTCATAGTCCATGATGATTTTCGTAAGCAGAAGCTTGGCCACGTGTTAAATGTTCAAATTGAGCTTGAATCGCACGAATCTTTTGTTCGATCGCCATAAAGTTAATTCTTACCGGCAGCCAGATGATTTCTCGTCTGATATCTGCAAATTGCGAATCTATTCGATCAAATCCTTGGTCAACTCTTCGGGCTTATGCTTTGATAGCTCTCAATTCAGGAGATTCTGTGTCAGCGAACGTTAGTCCAAATGCGACAAACGGCCCTATTGCTCCCAAATAAGGTCCAATTGCCTGTGAGAGTTTGGTAAGGGTTCCGTGGAAAATCTTGTTATTCATAAATTCTCCTAATTCCTCGAATGAATCGATAATAATTTTCTGATTTATCCGAATATCCTCGCTTACCTCAAAGGACCTACAGGAAAATATAATCTGCAATATGGATGATGTATTGCGAGACTTTTTAGGGCCGCCACACGTTACAACATCAGCCACACTTATAGCAAATAAAAGTAAATCTGGGATCCTTTAAGAACTTGAACATATTATATATGTGAAATATATATGTCAGCTGTTTTGGTTATCATTAGTCTCTTCTGTTGATTTTGGGATAGGACATAAAAATAAAACAGTACCTTTAAGAGCAGTTGATTTTGTTATGTAAAATGGATTGAGAAAGAAGAAGTTCACGTCGTATACGTATCATGCCGTCAACACATAACGAAAACTTTCCCATACAATATACAGATTTTATTCAACTGTAAAAATAAGAAAAGTTCATTAGACAAAAATGACATTTTTAACATATTTGTTCAAAACCATTGACTGTTGGTACACGTTAGAACCGCCTCGCCCCTGTAATCCCCAGTTTTGCTATATAAACGTGGGACATGAGGGGGTATAGATTTCATGGACATGTTTTCCTGACGAGTAGAAGTGATGCCATATCGCAAAGAAAAAGACTTGTTTTTGATTCATCAGGATGTTTATCATGATTTATTTGTTTGTTCTTGATGATTCATTGACTAGTTAGAGATTCACCACGAGGACCGAAGAACTAACTAAATGTTGTGAACCACTGCAGACGCTGAGGGTGAGGTTAGGTACCTGTAAAACCGGTTTAAGCCCGCCAGTAACTTTGTGTTACTGATTGTTCCAAGTCGATACTTCTGTAGTGGTTCTTTTTGTTTTATGTCTTGGTGTTTAAAATTTTTTGTGCTGTTGGCGCCTTATGTATGTTTTCATATTTTTAGTTAAGTTAAGGTAACTGAGTGGCCACCTATTGGGAAAATAGCTGCTCATTCGGCTTACGATATGTTTCATGGTATAAGTACCTGATTGTTAGTTTGGTTTTTTCCCACCTCGGTTTTTGGAGTGGGAATCTTTTTCTGATTGCGCCTTTTCCTGATCTTTGCCTACTTGTACCTTTTTGTTATGTATTTAAAGTAATTTCTTCTGCATGTGAAACTTTATTGTTGTCAACAGGGGAAGTTAACGCCGAATTTCCGTCAAATAAGCTTAATCCGATAAAAGAAGGTATGTACCTGTAGGCCGCGGAAACCGATATACCTGAGTTTTATCGATATTGGGTTTCCTGTAGTTTTGACCGATTATTTTTTCATTTACCTGTACTCACTACATACAACCTGTTATATCGACACCCTGTATCCTCACGCTAATGTTATTGTATACTACTGGAAATGTTGATGAATTCGTACGTAAAATGACAATTAGCAGACGATTCTGAGAATAGAATGTCATTTTTCGCTTATATCTACACGATCTGTCCCTTTAAGAATACTTGAGGAATCTCACTCATACCTTTATCCTGTTGCACGTACTTTTTCCCCAATTTACCGTTTTAGAAGACAAAGTAAAGGGAAACAACACGCTGACGCTGTAAGCAGGCGCCAAAAGTTCATTTCAGTCCTAATTAGTTCTACGTTATGTAAATATACCCAGGGAACATAAACTACCAAACTCAAAGCTTTGATTGTTCTTAAAAAGGCCGTTTTCCAGTTTGAACACCTCGGGTTTTTGGAGTGGGAATCTTTTGCTGATTGCGTCTTTTCCTGATCTTTGCCTACTTGTACCTTTTCATGTTATTGTTTTCGCGAGTAGGTGTTATTACATTTCCCTGCTAAGTTATTACTTCTTCAGGTAAAAAATAACAAATGATAAGGTTTCTTACTGTTGATAGTGATGCCTTTCTATATCTAATAAAATAAATGGGTGAGAACAAATCTCGACATTCTTACAGGAAATTGATGAAAGTAGATTGACTTTCCATTTATTTTCATTTCAGCTGTATATTGGGAATATTTTTATTTCTACATGTGTATTTTTTTAAAACCAACTGTGTGATTTTCGAACAGGCGCGACACAAACCGAACTGTACAAACATAAATGATGGCTAGATACTGGAAATTTTACATTTAGAAAATCGACGAATTGTACTATCCATGTGGACGTCGCGTCAGGAATTGCCTTCATATTTATAATTTGTCAAAATCAACGTTAATTTAGTCCCACTCTTTATTGGTTTTACGGTCCCTATTAAACTGTGCAATAAAACTGCCTCCCTCCGCAATCGATATTGATTCTTCCTCTTTTAGGCCCCTACCAGTATGCGAATTTTACAGACTACAATGTACTTTGAAAGCTTTACCTGAAGTCGTTCTAGTCAACGCATTTAAGAATGCAAACATACGACGAATCCAGAATCACTTGTGAAAACGCACGACGCTTCAACGCTTCAACGTTATATTTGGCAGAATAATTACAGAGCTATGGGCATTGGAATGTTTGTTAGTGCAGACCGTTGTTACAAGTTTACAAGTTGGTTTTTAGACAAAATCGCCGCGTAGATAGGTACCACGCTAAAATGCGACGCAGCAAAATAGACATTCAACATCGATCGAATTGCGCTTTTCAAAGCGAGTAATTAGCATAATCCCACAACGAATAAACATGCTAAATTCCGTATGACGGCAACTCTGTACAGCGAAAACAAAGGCGCTTATCAGCTTCGCAGATACTGCGATGCTGATTTGCGCCTTTGTTTTCGCATATACAAAACGTTGGTGTTTTCACGACGGTACTGATATAGGACCAATGGTCCTATAAATACTCGCCTGAGATCTGGGATATGCGACTTAAGCTGACCTTGCTATAAAATAGGTCAATGTCATCACGGGGTCATGATTTATACAAATTTTGTCGAGCCGAAAACAAAGGCGCTGATCAGCTTGGCAGATACTGGATGCTGATCTGCGCCTTTGTTTTCGCATATGCAAAACGTTTGTGTTTTCACAACGATACTCATATATTCAAAAAAGGGAACTACAGTACATATAACCTCTTTTGCATGGCATACTACATTTCAGGCTATCACAATCACACATAACACTGGCAATAAATAAGCAGTGGAAAACCATAGCAACGCGTTTTTAAATATGGCATTTTTGGCTTTGATTCACGACTTAAAGGTAATATTTTACTGTCTTTCTGGTCACAATTTAATATTGCCTGTACACTATCATAAAACGTAAATAAAGGAAAATCACAGAGAAGTTACTTACAGCGTCTAAAACTTGTTTTCCGTTATAATGTCTTCTAAAACGGTAAATCGGGAACAATGCACGTGCAATAGGATCAAGGTCAAAGTGTGAGTCCTCAAGTATTCTTAAAAGGACAGATCGTCCAGAAATAAGCGACAAACGATATTTTATTCTCAGAATCGCTGCTAATTGTCATTTTACGTTTGTAATCTTCAACATTTTAACCATAATATTAGCTTGAGAATACAGGGTGCCGATACTGCCGTGTATCTGTACTGTTCCTGTGTGCATAACACCTCTTTTGCTTTACAGATTACATTTTCAATGCAGTCACAGTCACACATACCCATAGAACCTCTTAACATGCATTCATAGTCACTCAACATAATGAACGTGATCCTTTTACATCAACACATCAACGTGAGGATACTATGACGTCAACAGTAAGAAACCTTATCTTAGCTGGGAGAAATAATAACACTGGTAATAAATAAGCAGTGGAAAAAAATAACAACGCTTTTTTATATTGCATTTTTTGCCTTTGATTCACGACTTAAAAGGTAATATTTTACCGTATTTTCGACGTTTTTTTCATAAAATTCTTTGAATAGAAGATTTTTAAGATGTGATAAACAGATTATCACATGGGCATTTTGGTCATCGCCCATAGTATCAACCCTCGACCTTTATCAGCCTTCGAGCTAAAGCTCTCGGGCTTGATAATGGAGTCACGGGTTGATACTGCGGGCGATAACCAAAATGGCCATGTGAAAATCTCTAAGAATCTCTAGGCGCTGTAAACGTCTCTGTAATTGTTAGGCTTTCGGCGGAACCAGCGTTCATGTTACACTGTAGCTGCAAAAATCATATAATCAGATTGGCGTGTAGACACACACACACACACACACACACACACACACACACACACACACACACACACACACATCAATTTGGCATGTATGTAATGTTAACGTCTCTGCAACCGTACACGGGAGAAAATCGTTCAATGGTCCCATGCATTGTTCGTGTGGTTATTAGTCGAATGTCAAGTATGAACAGCTGACCTATCCTGTTTATTCACTGATCTTATCCAAACAGGAATACTCGCAGTGGAAAAACAAAATTAGATATACCAGATGTACCCCATCCAGGGAGGTGTCTTATTCGATCAACTAGCCGGTGCGACGGTGCATAAATAGAAACCCACGCATACCAAACGATAACACCAACGGCTTCGTAGGTGCATTCTGATCTTACTGAAGATGGAAAATGATCATAAGACCTTTGTGCGTGAGTGACATTTATTCTTACATCCCACTCAAACGTCGCAGGTGTAAGCACGGGTATGCTATCTACAAGAGAAGCAGCAGTATTTAGGTCAATGTTTGGTTTAGTTTTGGGTACATGCGATACAAGTAGGTTTCTTCCGTAGAATCTGAATTTAATATAACCGTTGCAGGCATTAATACAGTGCATATCCCAGCCAGCAACTGGATCATAGGCAACAACAATCCAGTCAAGCCAGTAGAATTTTGTGTTCAGAAAATCGTAGAGCGTGCGAGCGAATTTGTCGTTATTCATGCGGTCAGAAGGATTGTCCCTAGCAAATCTGTCGACATCTCTTTTGAATTGTTGGTGACTTTCGGTTATGATTGTGTCATCCCCTTCTTTAATCGCCCATCTAACTTGATCTAAGCGGCTATTCCATATGTTTTCATAAAAGTTCCTATTCTCGTGGAAACCTTTCAGCTCTAAGTAAGCAAGTTCAAGTTTAGAAGTCATAAGAAGTAATTTCAAAAGTCCTAGCGTAAAAATACGGTACTTTTTCCGGTCATATCGCGTGTATTCCATTACTGATCTTAAAATGCCATTCCCATAAAGATGGTTTTCGTTCAAAATAGCATCATACAGTTTTGTTCCGCTGTTTTGGTAGTCACTCTCATAGTTCATGATATAAATCACTTTCTGATTTTCGTAAGCCGAAGCTTGGACACTTGTTAAATGTTCAAATTGATCTTGAATCGCACGAATCTTTTGTTCGATCGCCATAAAGTTAATTCTTGTTGGCAGCCAGTTGATTTCTCGTCTGATATCTGCAAATTGCGAATCAATTCGATCAAATCCTTCATCAACTCTTCTGGCTAGTGCTTTAATAGCTTTCAATTCAGGAGACTCCGTGTTAGCGAAAGCAAGACCAAATGCGACAAGCGGCCCTATTGCTCCCAAATAAGGTCCGATTGTCTGTGAGAGTTTGGTAAGGGCTCCGTGGAAATTCTTGCTATTTATAAACTCTACTAATTTTTCTGCTGCTGTAAAGCCTGCATTAATTTGGGCTACGGTTAGCGTGCTGATGGGATCTCCTCTCCCCGCCGAGAGATGACACGCTACAACCAGTGCCAGTAGAATCTTAGACAGTAGCTGCAATGAACAATAGATGGATTAAACATAAAAAGGTACAAGTACGCAACGATCAGGAAAAGAAGCAATCAGAAAAAGTTCCCCACGCAAAAACCGAGGTGGGAAATAACTTAACTTATACCATGAAAACATATCGTAAGCAAAATGCACAGCTATTTCTTTATGTTATGAAAGACCTTAGCTATCCCAAAGTACATGCATAATCTGTCAAAAAGCGTTGGGAATCGCTAAATATCTACATGTACAGCTCGGTTTCAAAAATAACATACCCCTGCAATTTCGCAAAATAAATTGACCTCTTCACCTTCATTGCATTAACCTTTGCTTGATGACTGTCGAACTGGTTCGAATGAAATTTATACATTTTGTGCATATGTTCATGTGTGTTAAAATGGTATTAAATTTATATGGATCATGAGCAGTCCGATTAGACAGGAAGCTGTCTGTGGTGTATACCCAAATTCTGACAGATTTAGAGTCAAGTTTTCAAGTTTGGGCGATTGGTATTATGTACGTACTGTGAATATTGCCACTGTCTGACCTGAACGCTATTCATGGACATCTATTGTAGATACCTTAAAACTTGCATCACACTCGCTTTACATTTTAAGTACTTAAATAATAATTAAATAGACGCTATTCCCTTCGTTAAAGGCGTGTGTTAAGGAAGCAAAACTGCTCTTACTGTCCATTTACATCTTACTGTGTTCTCTTGCGCCTGATATTTGTTTCGTTGGACGTTCTCTGGGATGATTTCTTACATAAACCGGCTTGATAAGATGACCAGTCACAGTATTTCAATTAAATACATTCACATACCAACAAATGTCTTTGATTAATATATTATGTTTAAGAAGGTCATTACATAACTTTAACATTGTCATAGGCATGTGAGCGTTGCATGTGGCACATTTCTATAGAAACTAGACTTTTAATAATCATTTCGATTATTACTGATATTCTCAGATGCAAATATAAAACTGGATAGTTTTGAAGAGAATTTTTATGCTGAAAACTTGCATTTACAAGGTACTTATATACAAGGCAGTGGGTACATTAAACTTCCACATTCTGATTCTGTATTTTTGCAAGTGTGGTGCAAGGTTTAAGATGTCTCAAATAGGTGTCAATGCAGGTCATAAAGTGGCAATATTTATAGTACGTACACCATACCAACCGCCTAAATTTGAAAACTTGACTTTAAATCTGTCAGAATTTTGGTATACGCTAATGACAGCTTCCTGTCCGATCGGACTGCTCATGATCAATATAAAATCAATACCATTTGAACACACATAGCCATATGCACAAAATGTAGAAGTTTCATTTGTACCAGGTTAATAGCCATCAAGCAATGGTCGATGCAATGAAGGTGAAGGTGTAGCAACTGACTGCGGATGCAGATCGGGCCGATCGAGCACGATGAATGTATGCTACATGTACAAACGATATATGTACGAGCTTCGTGTTATGATGTAACATCCGGTTATAATACAGAAACATTTACCTTTTTTAATTTGCTTAAACCGCCTTAAATAATACCTTAAATTATACGAATTTTGTTTTTCAGAGCTTTCAAAGGACTGTGCCAGAGACCATGTCGGAAAAGTAATGCATTTGTCGTTCGTGTTGCAAAGGTGTCCACAACATAAACCAAAATATTTCTCTTACGTTTGTGATATAAATTACTTACAGTTAGAGAGAGAGAGAGAGAGAGAGAGAGAGAGAGAGAGAGAGAGAGAGAGATTGAGAGAGAGCCGTCACAGACATTAGCTATCCCAAGTTCACGTATGGAGAAGGATTTTTCTATTAAACCAAGCATTCTTTTTCTCAGTCTTGGTAATTAAAAAGATGCAAGTAGGCAATGATCAGGAAAGGCACAATCAGAAAGAAATTCCCACTCCAAAAACCGAGGTGGGAAAAAAACAAAATGACAATTAGGTATTATGTGAATCTCTACACACCATTGAATTTAAACACACAAACATGTACAGTATGTCATGTATGTATACGAGGTGGGCTGTGGTTTAATTTACGTAGATTATGGTAAAAAATTAGATAAGCAGGATGAGCCTTAAACATTTTTCATTTGATAGAAATGACTTGTTATGCTTCAAACAATTTTGATGATTAACTGACACCAACTCACTGTCATACAGTAGCCTGATAATTGGCCAGCATGTACGTCACATTGAACAAGTTAATTGTTTTATGTCCGAAATAGCCCCAAACAAAAAGGACAAAACAATGGATTCATAGCCAAACGTACATGTAGTTTTAATTAAATTGAGCGTCATTTAAAAAAACGTGTAAACAAAGCTAAAGAAGTAGTTATTTACAAATACTTCTTATAAATGCATGTACTTGAATGTTATAGTGCGACGAATCACTTCGTGCATCGCGCAAAGATCCATCCGCAATGCGCGACGAACCAAAAGAACTTTGCACGTCACTCGCAAACTGTATTACGTATAACTCGCGAATCACACGCGAGTCACCCGCGAGTGACGCGCGAGTCACTCGCAAAATGTATTTAGAAGGGATTAAAGTTTTTGCGCTTTGCGCGATCGCTCCAAGTCTCGCGACACCTGTACTGTAAGACATAAGTGAGACCAAACTTGATTCTACATGTACATATTCAAACAGCAGCTCATGCAGTTGCCATTAAACAGTGAGAGTTTAAACTTAATTTTAATGACTTTGAATCAACATTTTTACGTGATTTGGATATATAATTGTCCCTTATTTAGATAGTAACTGTGATAAAGATTTTTTCTTATTTTACAGAGAAGAACCACCACGACCACAGCTGTTGTGATAAATAGAGGACTAAATCTTTATCAATATCAGTCTTCATCAATCTTTGACCCTAGCTCTTAACAGATATAGCAGGACATGTTTTATCTTTGATTACTAGTTGTTGGAATATTCGTCTTTAGAACAAGGGAAACTATGCTATGTTTCCGTGACATTTGCCAAAGTTGGTCCTAACAGTACTTAAAACAAAGAAAATATCTCTCCACAGATAAAGATTTTAAGGCGTAACAACTTTTGAATTGGAATTTTACATTTAATACAATGTATTAAATACACAGGGAGATACAATGTAATCAGTGATCATATTATTCAAATTATTCAAACTTAAACTTGACGCGGTTTTCACGGGGACCCAACTGTTAATCGTGATGATTGATGCGACGTGGAATGTTAATGCATGCTTTTATGAAGTTTTGTATGCGTCGGCGAGATCGTTACGAATGCGACGTTCCACATCCTCTGCCCTTGAACGGTAAGTATCACATGTTTTGCTCTTGTGAAAATAAACAAAGCCGAGTTTACAAAATCGGCGTCCACTATGATCTGCAAAATTTTTCTGTGTTCCCACTTGAAGTCAATGGGAATACTTACGGCACTGGTGTTTTTCAGCTAATGGTTTATTAAGTTGACCGATAGATACAAAGGTGACACGGAAACTCATTACATTCTTAAAGTCATTTTGTTTTTCGTTGTCTTGGTCGTAAATTAAGAAGTATTTCACAGTCCTGTGGGGTCTTTATTGAAATATGTATCCAAACGGCTTTGTAACTACATATTTACCTGCTGAGCGTGAAAAAACAGTAAGATAAGCATCTTTTGTATGCATCGAAGACGAAGGTACGTTCTACTAGAATGAGTCGGGGAAGAATTAACATTTTGAGCGCAATATTGCATGGCGTATTGTTTCCTTGGAGTACATGTACTTCGCTGAGAGAGCTAAAAGCATATGTCACTTTTATTTTGAATTAGGTCACAGAGTGGGGTTTCTGATTCAGCTTTGTCAACATTCGAGTGACACAACTACAAAACCATTAATGAGGGTTTATGGGAAGCGATGGCTTTGACGCAAGCTGGAACCCCTACAAAACTCCCTGCTCCCTGAAAAACAAGTGGCTTCAGCTAGGAAAATGATTTCCCCAACTCCCTTCTCCATAAAACTCCCAAAATATTTTGCTTGCTCCCAAGTGCCCATGAAATATTTTAGTGCTCCCCCACTCCAAGAAAATAAAAGGCCCTTCTCCTTTGCCGCCCCCTAAACCTCTGGTAGGGCCATAGTCTGGTCATTGATATTATTATTTGAAAAATTGAAGTTGAAAGATAAAGGAGAAGACGAAAAAGCGGATAAGCTAGCGATCGGACTCATTTTCTACAGCCTCTGCAACTGTTAATTCAGTATAAAAACAACGGTTGACCCCTTTAAAATGTATATAGAAAGCAATTATTGAAGAAAATGCACCACTGTCTCTGTACCGTAACATTTGCTATTTTGTTATTCGGCGCCCAGGGATCTCCATCGTCGGGCAGCTTACTCAATCTGTGTGTCCTGGTTTTTGATTCATCAGGATGTTTATCATGATTTATCTGTTTGTTCTTGATGATTCACTGACTAGTTAGAGATTCACCACGAGGACCGAAGAACTAACTAAATGTTATGAACCACTGCAGAAGCTGAGGGTGAGGTTAGGTACCTGTAAAACCGGTTTAAGCCCGCCAGTAACTTTGTGTTACTGATCGTTCCAAGTCGATACTTCTGTGGTGGTTCTTTTTGTTTTATGTCTTGGTGTTTTAATATTTTTTTTGTGCTGTTGGCGCCTTATGTATGTTTGCATATTTTTAGTTAAGTTAAGGTAACTGAGTGGCCACCTATTGGGAAAATAGCTGCTCATTCGGCTTACGATATGTTTCATGGTATAAGTACCTGTTTGTTAGTTTGGTTTTTTCCCACATCGGTTTTTGGAGTGGGAATCTTTTTCTGATTGCGCCTTTTCCTGATCTTTGCCTACTTGTACCTTTTTATTTTACTGATCCATCGGCCTCATTCTTCCACGACGCATTTCTGTGTCGCATATTAAAATTTAACGACGCCTTCGATGCATACAAAAGATGCTTATCTTATTGTCTTTCATGCTCAGTAGATAAATGTGCATTTACGAAGCGGTTTGGATACATATTTCAATACATACACCCACCGGACTGTGTTATATGTCTTAGTCTACGATCAAGACAAAGAAAAATTAAAGGGTTTTAGGAATGTAATGAGTTTCCGTGTCACCTATCGGTCAACTTTATAAACCATTAGCTGAAAAACACAAGTGTCGTAAGTATCCCAACTGACTTCAAGTGGGAACATAGAAGAATTTTTCAGATCATAGTGGTCGCCGATTTTGTAAACTCGGCTTTGTTTATTTTCAAGACCAGAAAATATGTGATACTTACCGTCCAAGGGCAGAATATGTGGAACGTCGCATTCGTAACGATCTCGCCGACGCATACGAAACTTCATAATGCTGTTCTATGGGTTAGAAGTTATTCTTCCTACTGGAAAAGCATTAGAGACTTTAGAAATACAATATAAAAAACTGTCAAAACAAATTTTGTCCGTGCCGACTACGACAGCGGATCCAGCAATATACCTCTTATCTGGATTACTTCCCGCCGAAGCATTAATTCACAAGAGAATGCTCAGTCTTTATGGAAATATCACAAGACTACCTGAAAACTCAGTGGAAAGACGATTAGCAGAGAGACAATTAGAAATCAAATCATTCAACAGTCACAGCTGGTTTATAGCTGTAAAGAAAGTCTTAATCCTGTATGATTTACCAAGTGCTGAAGCATTATTGGACAATCCTGCTGAAAAATTAAAATGGAAAAAACAGTTCAACACAGTTATAAATGAACATTGGTCAGAGAAGATAAGGTGTCGGTCAGAGTTATATTCATCATTGCGATATCTGTCAAAGACTTTCACAATGGGAAACTGTCATCCAGCAGTTAAACCATACTGTTTAAGCAAAAGAGACATATACAGAATCCCAGTTAAGAATAAGATACTGACGGGCACGTATATACTTCAAACCAACAGAGCCAAATTTAACCAGAATGAAGTGAAAAAGTTCAAGTAGGCAAAGATCAGGAAAAGGCGCAATCAGAAAAAGACTCCCACTCCAAAAACCAAAGTGGGAAAAAACCAAACTAACAATCAGGTACTTATACCATGAAAACATTTCGTAAGCCGAATGAGCAGCTATTTTCCCAATAGGTGGCCACTCAGTTACCTTAACTTAACTAAAAATATGCAAACATACATAAGGCGTCAACAGCACAAAAATATTTTAAACACCAAGACATAAAACAAAAAGAACCACCACAGAAGTATCGACTTGGAACGATCAGTAACACAAAGTTACTGGCGGGTTTAAATCGATTTTACACGGCCGTAACCTCACCCTCAGCAGGGTTAGGGTTAGGGTTAGTGAATCCTACATGCTAGTTGTATCAGAGTGGCGCAGAAACATTGAGACATTTCTTACTTGACTGCCAAGAACTTGAAACTATCAGAAAACCAATATTGAATGACTTTTTACATGTCAGTGATAGACTAGTACAGGATTATCCATCGGTTGCTGACCTGAGTTTGATTCAGTTATTAGTAGATCCCAGTGTTACACAAGACATTACTAAAGCTGATAGTGAAGAATTTCAGTCTGCAGTTGAATTGCTCCATTTCCATAGTCGGCGTTTGGTCTATCTGTTGCATTCGACCAGATATAAAAAAACTTGACCTAGTGTGGAAAGTTACAAAAAGAAAAAAAATCCCAGTAACCCGCACAAAATTGGAAGATTAAGCAGTTTAGAACTGTATAAAAATTAAAAAGCTGAGAGATACTGTTTGAAGGAATGTTATACATACCATGGTGATGGTGATGATGTATATAGAAGGACTATTTTAACGTTCTGTGGCTTAAAGCCTTAAAAGTACTGTGTCATTGAAATATTGTGTTTTAATAACATTCTTACCTGGGTTATTGTACCCGTGGATTATTGTGTTTTAACAAACTGTAATTCTTTTATCTGGATTATAATACTTAAAGTGCTGGGACTTTACTAAAGAAGATTTTTACTGGTGTTACCAGGTGTGCCTACGAAGGCAGAATTTATCTACATACAATACAATACAATAGCATACATTAAACATTCCACGTCGCATCAATAATCACGATTAACAGTTGGGTCCCCGTGTTTTTAATAAACATATTTGGAAGGTTTGTTGAAATTCCGC
This sequence comes from Rugalucina vietnamica, assembly GCA_964017185.1. NCBI lineage: Eukaryota > Metazoa > Mollusca > Bivalvia > Lucinida > Lucinidae > Rugalucina > Rugalucina vietnamica. The sequence goes on from OZ024881.1 coordinate 53,293,245, forward strand.
TAATGTAGAAACCGACATACAACATATTGATGTAAAGATTGACATATGGGCGGTTACACGAACATCATATTTCTAACAAAATATTAAACAAAAATATAACCTCAAACGAATTTGCTTACCATTTCGATTGATTAGGATGCACTACCAACATGTGAAAACAACAAACCAACCCGAAACTTATAATAATATACTATAATACTTTGAGCTTGATAGACTTTACGTTTTGGTTATCTACGATAGAACTATGTACTCAATGATTGCACTTTTGTTAATGAGATTGATATAATACTACGTGCGTCGATGGTTATCAACAAAGGTCATATTACGTAATCAAAGGTCAAATATCATTAAGTAAGATTATCAGTATTTACTAAACATTTTTCGCAATATTAACTGAATAAAAACTATCCTTGAATCGGAGAAAGGGGGAATACCCTTGACGCTTTTTCAGCCATGTCGGGACAAAGCCAACGCGGACTGGATTTATCAAGTACTGTGGGGAGTTGACGTGTCTTGCTCAAAGACACAACACGGTGCCGCATGTGGGAATCGAAGCCAGGACCTCTCGATTCGATGTCCAATGCTCTACCACTACGCAACCGCCTCCCCTTATCGCGATTTAGAAACCAAAAATCAAACCGATCAACATGGAGATGAACATCCTAGACAGGTGGTTTCAGAAACAATTTTTTCGAAGTGTGGGCACTTTTGCGGCATAAAGTCCCACTATGCCTATCAATATCTACAAACATTCCTGAGCTGATTTTGCCCTGTTGCAAAAATGGGAATACCATAATAAGGTCACAATCCCGGGTCAAAGGTCAACGGGTGCATTTTATTGTGGTCGGTTTCAAGGCCAATAGCAGAATCAAAGTTTATTGTGCAAAATGAGCTGCAAATCCGTGTTTTTATTTATCAGAAGACATGCCGGAAGTGATTAGAACTAATAAACCAAGCATCAGAACCCACTTAAGGTCATTAAAATGTGTCAAAAGGTCATTAAGTGCATTTGAAAAATTGGAAAATTACATATAAAAATGATTTGGGCAGGAAACCTTATAAATAATTATAAATATCGGTCCATATCGCTGGTAGATATCAATGACCATATTTGAGTTAATTTAATCTTTATCCACATACTTGCGCCCTCACATAAGGTCAATCAGGTTGTGTCAGGTCAAAAATGTCATAAAGTTTAGTTTTCTTATTTAAATTATTTGAGGGGATTTAATCGACGTTTTTGGACAAAATGTATCTAGACTTGCAGACAGCAGTATATAGTAAGTAAATTATCTTGTCTGTCATATAGTCAGGTATCTCAAATAAGGTAAAATCAGGGTCAAAGGTCATTAAGTGCATATTTGAATTGATGATTTCTAACATAACCGTTAACATAAACTCTACGGTCAATGAGGATTAATCACGGTGGCACAAGAAATGCTCACGGTCCTTGTACGGTTCGATACGGTAATAGTACGATTCACGGCGGTAGCCGTCGTGGCCAATCGTGGAGCTCCGTAGCGAAACCGTGGATGATTCGTAGGACAACCGTACACAATTCGTGGTGAATCGTTAGAGTTCGTGGTGTCAAAGATTCCACGGTTTCTCTACGGAGCACCACGATTGGCTACGATCTCTCACGAATAGTCGCGAATATAGCTACGGTATCTGTACGAATAAGCACGATTCCGCTACGGTTGCGCTACGAATTAGGCCACGCCCAATAACCACCACGATTCGCCACGATTCGCCACGATACGCCACGAATGTTTTAAACAGTTTAAAACTTCCGTAGCACTACCGTGGAGTTTCCCGAATCATCACGATTCATCCAGATTCACCACGATTCACCACGGTTCTACTACGAATCACCACGGTACACCACGGTACACGACGATTTTACAAATCGTGGCGAATCGAAGCGGCACCGTAGCCAAAAATCGTGAATGTGTAAACGGGGCCTTATACACTACTGACTGACCATCTGATAACTGGTTAACCGCTCTGGTCTGAGCCTGCCCAGGAAACTTGGTTCAAGTCAAACCATTCATACGTATATGCATTCTGTGGCTTAGTTGGATGGTTATATTTCAAGCACTTGTTGAATGTCATGACATCCTCATTTTGGGTAAAAGTCCCATAAAATGGAGGCAACGTCCCGACATGATCTTAGCTGTTGACTGGGACGTAAAGCATAAATTCAAACAAACAAACAAACAAACAAAAACTGTAATGGTCACGCTTCCATCCGTACACTTCAGGGTCAAATCGTTCTGGGGATGGAACCGTAGCATTCAGCCATATGTTTGTTTGATAATGGGCTCGACCCATGTGAAGTCTTAATGCATCTGATGTCGAAGGAAGACTATCTGGGTCTTTTCCCTTGTTAAACAAAGTCACTCTCATTTGATAGTCTTTGTTTAATCGGTCGACGGGTCATACATTTTACACAAAAACTTTTCAACCCTTTCAAGTGTATCGTGTGTAAGCTCTCCACACCCCAAACCTGTCAACAACTGACTGTTATCCTCGAAAGCTTTTGCCATACTCAGCCAACTGTATCGCAGTCAGTTAGTGCTTGGAGAAAAGGCAATACAGATCGTAATTCATCATTCAGTTTTATTTCATGGACAGGTTCATACTCGGGGTCTTTCTTTGTGCCAGACATAAACCAAATTTCCCTTGGAAGATGGTGTTTGTAGTGAACTAATAGCACCAACACATCAGTATCTCTACATACAATTACAACGCGCTCGAATCCGTGCAGCTGTGCGTCTTTGGCATGGAGCAGAATATGTGTGTCTGCCTCCTCATGTGTTGCACTTTATATGCCAGGTTCACGTCAGGTGAACATTTGACCGTTACGCCCTTTTCTAAGACATGACCGAGGGCAGCTTTCTGAGTGTGGTGTAACTCACCTGCCGTATCCGCGAGAGAAAGGGGTACGGGAAACAACTCGTGCCGAAGTATTTCAGCCAAATCTACAGTTCGCCCTGAACTTTTCGCAACGAACAGTCGTTGAAAAAGGTTTTCAGCTTTCATCACCTTTGCTTTGCCCATTACCGGCGCCTTCTTTGACTCATACAATGACCTAAATGTTGGTGACTTGGCATCATGGAAAAGCATCATCACACCCTAGTCAACAGCTATGGTCATATCGTTACGTGGAACCCATTTTATGGGACTTTTACCCTAAACGTTGATGTATTGACAATATTATTACTAAATAAAACTACCCTACAAGTAAGCCACAAAGGCTTAATATATGCATGCCTTGAAACCACATTTCCTGGGCAGACTCAGACTCGAGCGGTCAACCAGTAATCAGATGGCTGGTCAGTAGCGAATAAGCTTTGCCTGGAAGCACAAGCAGTGCGTCTATTTCTTCAGGCCCCCATTCCCACCCGACCACTCTTCAGGTTAAATGTGAACATACCTAAAAAATCAAGACCATTTCGTTATTTCCACATATAAATCACAATCGCACTTCGTTATGTTTTGAAAACGTCTGCAAATGAACGTTTGCTTCCTAGGCTTGATGATATGTATATCCATAGAGAAGGACAAACATATGTTATTATGCAAACAAATATGTAATTAAACAAATAAACATGACAGGACTTCCTTCGTGTTCTTTTTGTGAAACACTGCAGCGAAAATTGGACATTTTTCCATCTTTATACTGTGAATAAGAATATTTACGTATTTTTGCACCTAATGACCTTTGACCTAATTTACTGACCTTAATATTGATAGTTCGTTTTTGCAACAGGCAGATTCTGAAAGAGGGCACGTCCCTGAGTAACTTAGGCATTGTTGCAACTCATGCCGCAAAAGTGCCCACAAAAGTGTTTTCTAGCACACTTATCCGCCATTTAACTCTAGTCTATCCGGTTTAAAGTAAACTTAGAGCGAGGATTGGGGCCCACCAGCGATTTCATTACTCATCGTTCCAGTGCGGCCCTTGTGTTGCGTGTTTGTCTATCCTGTCTGTTTGCCAGCTTTCGTTTTCGTACAATCATCCTACACTTTCCGAATCAAGTTCATAAAAATTGCTGCGCATGCGCATATGAATGATGTGAGTATTATAAACTTAGTACCATCTTGAAGCCAATTTAGTTCCTCATCAACTGTACTAGTTATCACTTTTTATCAAGCACGTGACTGTGACCACTGGAGCGTGAAAGTCTTTGCATAATTGATGTCAAAGCGAATCATTTGGAGGTAATCCGAATCATGGACTATATATCACCACCGATGGGTTTATCCAAATTTCGTGCATGAAGTCATACAGTGCACCTTATCAAATATTCCAAAACATAGGGCCAAAAAATATATGCCTTTTTCGGCAGCATTTTCTTAAAGGCATGTTTGCTCAACGCCACCCCACCGAACACACGATGTTCCATGGGAGATCTGAATAACGTCGGAATATTATATGATGCTTCTTAAAATCGCATATTTTTTCAATGTTTACACTTAGTTTTTATAACATAAACACCCAGAAAGTAAAATATACCCTTAGTTCTAAACATCAAACAATCCAACTCCTTTGAGAGCATAAAATGGCAGTATGTGGTTAAACGTGATTCGGGGGAACTACAATGACACCATTTCAAAATTTCTAATTAGATGTCGTAATATTCGATGAGGATGGAAACTTCGTCAGACTTGACAGAAAAGAATTGGGAAAAACATTAGCAACCAATATCGTAAAATAATTTACATGGTACCTTTCATTTTCGGGAAAATCGGCGAACCGCCTTTGATAACCGTGTGTAAAAGAAAGCTTTTTCCATCATGTTTCTGTATATGAGCCGGGAACAATGGACAAGAACAAGATGTTGACGCCATTATCCACGATCATTGAGCAATGGAATGAATCAAAAGTCAAGTGGCCAAATTCGTTTTAAAAAAATCCTTGTTTTATATTTTTGTAAAATTCTTTTGAAAATTATTTTGATCCGGACCATCGACAACAAATGTATAAAGCTTGCTGGATAGCTACCTTTCTGGGAAAGAACATTGTCCATCATAAGTTTTGTTAAAATTCACGAAGCTGGCTTATTTTGTCATTTCGTTTCCGTCCAGTGTAAGAGTTGGGGTAATGAGTTTTAGTTAAAACATACTTATTCTCCATTTCAAATTGACAAACAAACATATATACATACAATAGAAAATTGTAGGATTAGAACGAAAGCTTTAAGCCTTTAGAGTTCCTTTCCCATAATGAATTTTATTGGAAGAATTATTGATCTTTCTATCCATGCTTTACAGTGGAGGAAGGCTAAATTTGACCTGAGGTCTTTCTTATGTTGTATGAAATGCACAAACATTAACTTCTTTGCAAAGCTATTATGATTGACCAATCAACTTATCAATTTAAAAATGATCTTCCTAACAATGTTCATGTGATGATTGATTTATAAAGCAATATAGATTGGTACACAATTGAAATCAGTGGATTTGGCCACCTATTGTTGGTTGTCTTCACGGTTGACCAAAGCAATTTGCAATTGATTTAAATTGTGGAAAAGTAGGAAGAAGAAGTATGGCCACCCTAACCAATTTAAAGATTAAGAAGTATCTGAAGAACCATTCAGTCACTTTGGCAAACAGTTTGTCTTCTTTCGCTGTAACTACTGAAAGTGTCATTTTAGACAACTTACGTACATGGGCGGATACAGAGGGGGAGGGGGGGGGGCGACAGGGGGTCCGGACCCCCTCCCCTGGAATTGCCATATTATTAATTTTTGTCATGTTGAAATATTCCGTCAGACCCCTTCTGGGAATTTGGACCACCACCCCTGAGAAAATTTTCTGGATCCGCGCATGATGTATAGAACACATGTAAACAGTTAAGGGTTTTCTGTCTTTCTGCTGAAATGTGTTCTTTGCTTTACCATTCAAATCTTTTTCTTTTCCTTTTTTTTAAGAAAAAAAAACTTTTTAAGAAAAAAAAAAAAAAAAAAAAAAGGAATTCAGATAACAATTTTCAAAATATGCTTAACTTTTAGCCAATAGTATAAATATATGGGTACACTCTTTTTTTTATTTTTTTTTTTATCTTTAAATCATTATGTACTTTCATATCATAGTGCGAAAGTCCATATCAAATCAGCCTCACAAACTTAAGCGTTGATAAAAATATTGTTTCGTAATAAACACTGATATCATATACAAGGTTATTTGTAAAAGTGCGCATATGTTTTTGTTTTAGTGGTCATTCGCTAAACCTACAGCACTAGATGCTAGTAAATTGCCAATTAAAATGCTAACCACGTATTTCTGTAGCAAGTAACTGTCTGAGGACCTTAAATTGGTTAAATGCATAAACTTTTGAGCTGGTTCTATTTATTTTACATCTAAACTGGCCATCGCTGACGTCGAAAAAAAGATCAATACAACCAGTCCAAATTCACTGTACAGAATCCAATACACAGTAATACATATCCTGTAAAACAATGGAGATAAGACAAATCACCAACAAACCGTACCACCCACCCGTTTTTAGTGTATCCATTTCCGATAGATTCGGTGTAAAATTGAAACAACGACAGTTAAAAGTCTCGGTTTTTAATCTGCTCAAATGAATTCTTGTATTTAAAGTCATCTAATAACACAATCAACTCTCAATTTATTCCTTTCTGAACACTATTTAAAAGTTTAATGCGCCTTTAAGATGCAATCCACATATATGTTATCCCCGTGAGGAGATATTGCAGTATAAACAAAGAAAGGACATTAGGTAGTTTTTTTTCTTCGTTTTTGCCTATGATGGAGTCATTGCTGAGTCTTGTATCTATTGCAGTGACATGCCAATGCGCACGCTTATCATATGACGTAACATGCTCTTCTAATGCACCAGCCATTTGTAACCTTGCCCCCCCCCCCACCCCCACCCCGGGGGAGGGCGGTTCGCAACGATAAATTTGCTGTAAGTTGTATAGCCGTGTTTACATAATGTAAAGGTCCGGACCAGTTCAACCGGTCAATTATGCACGCTATCAGAATCAAAATAGTTTGCTGGTGAAACGCCAAAAAATGACAATTTCTCACCAGGGGCTGTGGTTTGGGAAAATTAGATCCTAGAAATGCCGAACAGCGTGTTACACCCGTAATACGTACTTACACCCGTTACAGTAATACGTATGCACATAGATCTACGTCATACGCATGTGTATTAATTACTGTAACTCGGGTGTAACTGTTCGGCATTCCTACTCGAGTTACACGTTTCTCTTTACTCAGCATTTTCGAGAAGGCTATCCCAGTAACACGAGTAACCCGAGTAGCAAACCCTAACAGATCGAGTTACACCCGACTTACAGTAAAACGCATGCACATGACGTAGATGCCAAAGTGTATTACAGAAACTAGGGTGTAACTCGATCTGTTCGCGATTGCTAGTCGAGTCACTTGTGTTACTCCGGGCATCAAAGCTGAAGAGCTAGTAAAGACATTGATTCAATTTTCAATACAAATGATATACTAGAAACAATAACTGTTTGATTAACCCGGTTATGACAGTGGTCTGGACGAATTACATGTAGTTGTTGTTTGATTTACTTATTGATATATATGTCTTTATCAATCAAAAGGTACAAACAGCCATTTCCAAACAGGCGGCCACCCAGCCACCCAAACTTAAATAAAAATATGTAAACGTACATAAGGTCCAAACAGCACAAAAAAAACGACTCTAAAACAAATAGAACCACAACAGAAGCCTTGGAACGATCAGCAATTATAGTAAATAACTGAGGGGGGGGGCTTAAATCGATTTTATTGGCGCCTAACCTCACTAGTGGTCCTAATATACACAAATATAAACAATCAATAAGAAAAATCATGATAAGAAATATAAAACATAGATACCAACGTATAACTTGTATAACGGAAAGCAGGGTGAGCAGCTATTGAAGCGAGGTGGTCACAGAGCTAGCTTGGACAGAACAAATAAAATGCAGAGGGCTAAGTAGCACCGCAGTTTTTTTATAATTAGATCATTTCTCTTTTTTTTGATTCAGTTTAACGTCCCTTTAAGATTATTTCATCTCATATGAGACGGGTCAATCAGTAGGTGAGGCGAAAACGGGATAACCCCGAGAAAAAAACATCTGGCGCACCCGCAAGCAGAACGGCTTGTCTCACATGAGGCCAGGGCGGGGCTCGAGCCCACACCAGACACAGCGGTGAGATGATTAAGAAACAGCGCTCTTAACCGCTGGGCCACGGGGGCCGCCAAAAGCCAGATAGATATACTGCAAAGTTTAAATCAAATACACATGCCTAATCGGAGTCAGCGTATACACTGGATTCTAGCGATGGCGGGGTTAGTATGATGCAAGCCCTGTCCACACCGTCTGGTCCATAGTGTTAGAGACTATCATTTTTGAACTTAACGGGCATTACTAGTAAATTACATAATATCCACGTGCATTTAAATTTACATGAAACTATATATCAGGAAATTTGCGCGCGCACGTGTTATCACAAATAATCATACACACACGAGTTTTACTTTTACTGTAACTGACATTTGCTTAATCATGAAAACATGCACGTGTACGAGAAGTTCAATTGGGAATCAACGTCCCACGAACAGCATGCGATTATGTATAACAAAATAACGTATCAACGAATAAACCAATATACTGGACCGACATCAATTCAAAGGTGGTCGGTTTATACGTTATCTTCTGTCCCAGCTTATGGGATCGGCGTCTCTATACTGTTTAGATTTCATCGTGCTTCTAAAAACTGAGTCACGTTAAACAACAGTTCGTATTATTAAGTTCAATGCCGCTCGTTAGACGTGACAAATTTGCCAAACAAACAAAATATACTCCTCAAAATAATCTTAAATTTAATTTTGCAGATTTTGTGAATGTCAAATAATTTCTTTTATTTTATGATGTATAATTAATGTTCAATGGGTATCCTAACCAATAAACTTCCAAAAGCTTAAAATCAATCGACGATAAACTTGTCATTGATCATGACGCAACACTACCCCCAAAAATCGCTATTTTACACAAGGTGGGTGGGGTAGTAAATTCTACAATAAACTTCTTTTCACAAGAATATGACCGTAAATATGAATCTAGTAACGAGCACATAAAGCATGAAGCTGTGTAACTTGGATGTAGTCAGAGAGGAAAAAGGTACAAGTAGGCAAAGATCAGGAAAAGGCGCAATCACAGAAAGATTCCCACTCCAAAAACCGAGGTGGGAAAAAACCAAAGTAACAATCAGGTACTTATTTCGTAAGCCGAATGAGCAGCTATTTTCCCAATAGGTGGCCACTCAGTTACCTTAACTTAACTAAAATATGAAAACATACATAAGGCGCCAACAGCACAAAATAATTTAAAGACCAAGACATGAAACAAAAAGAACCACCACAGAAGTATCGACTTGGAACGATCAGTAACACAAAGTTACTGGCGGGTTTAAATCGATTTTACATGGCCATAACCTCACCCTCAGCCTCTGCAGTGGTTCATAACATTTAGTTAGTTCTTCGGTCCTCGTGGTGAATCTCTAACTTACTAACTCCGGAGCAAAAGAAAAAACATCAGTTGGACCCCGAATTAACTTTCGGTAGCCCGCAAGACGAATCCATCAACACTCTCTTACCATTTCAATTTCCAGACTTTCTTGCGTTCCAGATCGAACATTATGGGCAGGTATGATTCTCTGAAGACAGTCCCACAACCGCTCAACCGATTTGAGGCCAAGAGATCCTGCTCGTAAGTCCATAATACGGCTCTAAATGACCATCCATTGTCAATTTAGCCATCCAATCCATGTTTGACACCACAAAAACGCTAAAACTTCCGTCCATAATGCTTTTTGGAATCATGTTTGTGACCAGACAACACAACTTACAATTAATGCACGAATGCCTCTTGTACCCCCACAGTGACCAAACAATCCAGATGACTTCGACTGGACTTTGCATATTGACACCAGAGCATTTTACTGGCTCATTTGAGGCCGCTTCTTCGGTCGGGGTGTCGAAAATCAGCTTAGACGTCAGTGACGTAAGGCAACGTGAGTGGTGTTAGACAATAGAGCGTGGTATTGCCAAGCATGCATGGAAGTTAATCATGCCTAGGATAAACTTATACAATATCAAGCTGACGTCTACGGCCATGAAGTTGTAAAAAGAAGACAATTTCTAAATTTTACTACCCCACCCACCATGTTTAAGATAGCGAAATATTTGAGGGTTATGTTGTGTCATGATCACCGACTAGTTTATTGTCGAATGATTTTAAGCTTTTTGGGCTTTATTGGTTAAGGTACGCATTTATCATTTATTATACATCATAAAACAACAGAAATCATTTGACATTCACAAAATCTGCAAAATTAAATTTCTGGCCTTTAGATTATTTTGAGCAGTATAATATTGCGACTTGACAAATATTCCTGTCCGGAATCACCGTTAAAGATGGCAAACTGCTTAAGAATTTTGATGACTAGCAAAAGTTTTATGCATGGAGTAGTTTTAAGCACAATTATACCCAATTTACTTAAATAAAACAGAATCATAGACAATTAAGGAACCGAGTTGGAATTAAACTGTCAATTACGGGACGTAATCTTATTTCCTTACAAAATGAATGTCTTTAACATGACGACGTGAATTGACAGACATTACGAGAACTTGCTCATGCAATGAACAGAGATTTTTTTTAACTTTAAAAATTGAAATTTTTCAGCTGAAAAGTTTTGATAATTTTCTTATTTTTGCTCAAAACATAGATTGTGGCTACACATTAGAACCGCCTAGCCGAGGCTGTTCTAACGCGTACCCACAATGTATGTTTTGGATTAAAAATACGAAAATTATTTTTCTTCCATCCAAACCCCAGATTTTCTATATAAAAAAGGTACAAGTAGGCAAAGATCAGAAAAGGGCGCAATCAGAAAAAGATTCCCACTCCAAAAACCGAGGTGGGAATAAACCAAACTAACAATCAGGCACTTATACCATGAAACATATCGTAAGCCGAATGAGCAACAAGTTTATCGTCGATTGATTTTAAGCTTTTGGAAGTTTATTGGTTAGGATACTTTTCCCAATAGGTGGCCACTCAGTTACCTTAACTTAAATAAAACTATGAAAACACACATAAGGCGCCAACAGCACAAACATTTTTTTAAAACACCAAGACATAAAACAAAAAGAACCACCATAAAAGTGGAGTTTAAGGGGTACACATTTCACGGACATGTTTCCTGTTGGTCATCCGCAAAACACGCAGAACAGAGGTGAATGTATTGGGTTTACCAAGGGAAAAACGGCTGCACACGCACAATTTTCGGAAAGTTTGTTTTATATGTGCAGTTTATAAAAATCCATTGTTATAGCTTGACTGTCTTTGAGAATCAAGAGAATCTTATTCAATCAGACACATTACTGTAGTTTATACACTTGACGTAATCTAGAGCTAGACAATGTAATATTAAGGTGGTAGATTGGAATTTAGACTAGATCAAATCACCGAGCATGCTCAACTGATTGTTTGTATCTCTGCATATTAAGGCATAGTTTTTTAAGTTCATTGATAAAACGGTAGTGAAAGTTCAGTCGTATCGATGAAATTAGTTGAAACGAATATACGAACTGGACTATACATCGCCACCCTAGCACTTTCAGATTCGACGATTGAAAAAAGAACTGAAATTAGCCTGGGTGTGTTAATCTTTCACAAAAATGTGTTACTACTACGTACATTTATCAGCTCTTCATGACAACTGAAATGGTCTCGATGTATATAAGTCGCAAACAGAATCGAGCGCAGATATACTACACTAACAAATTTATCATCCATGATAATCCCTGATAATGGGTGTCAAAAGTTTAATCGCAATTGTCTCAGTAGCAGAATCAGATCATACGCAATAAATCAAAAGCAGTAACATGACAATTCGATACTGCTGCGAAATAAAGTTAACCAAATCAACTCTCTTCACACAATACTTCTAAGCAGTGTTTTAATTACTTGCTCGTTGAGGAATGTGTGTTTGATTTAGACTTCTCGTACAAATTTTTGAAATTGCAGCACTATATTCTAGTTTTCGTTGCCGTTTTAAAAGTGCTACTGATGAGTGTTCACTACCCGAAATAGCGCAATAGAGTCCATACTATCTCCCTTTGAAAGTTTTACCGTTTCCAAAGGATCAAACCATTATATCTTATTTATTAATCGCTCATTTGAGAATCATCGAAATTTTGGACATGTATGTGCTATTGTCGTCCGTTCGCATTCCAAACGTCGTCTAAAACAGATATCTATTCATTTCTTTAAATGATAATCTTTAAAATACGTTTGGATTTCCGCCCATATAGTTTTTGTTTCGAACAAAATCTTCGGATATCCTTAACTCTACAACACTTTGCTGGAGAACAGATAACAATATTGATGTCAGTTATAGAACATCGTAACAGCTCAATCATTGATGATGGCCAATTCTTGCACTAAGCTAATATAAGACAATTCACGATCTATACTTATCCAATCAACATTGGAAAGTCGACAAATTAATCTTATACTACTGTGGTAGGTCGTGAAGAGCAGAATAACTTTTTATTGAATATTTGTGATAACTTTGCACATTTCTTTAATTGCACGCCGTTGGGTGAGGTTTAAAATTTAGAACTATAATGACTGCTACTGAAAGCTATTCAGTTTAAGTGTCAGAAGCTAGAGCTACCACAACAGTGAATGCATTTCAATGAAGACTTTTTTAACATGTCAACCCATTCGTCTCCTCCGTAGCTAAATTGACAAATTATTGTTGATTGGCTTGTGGTGCTTTATGTCTCACGGAGTTGTGTCTTCAGATCAAGTAGAAATTATCGATAACAATCTGATAATGGCCACAGGGGAATTCTAGACGGTTTTGTAGAAAGGAGCTAATTTGTGGAGGCCAGGAGCATTACTTATTGACAAGGGGCTCGTTTCACAAAGCGTTTTAAGACAAATTTTATCCTAAGTTTGAACTTAGGACTAATTTCGGTTAAGATATGTCTCATCCTTAAAGATGTCCTAACTTTATCCTAACAATAGGACACAACTTATGATTGAACTTATTTTATAGTAATCTAAAAATGGCGGACGTTTTTATGTGAAGGGAAACACAACAAAATATTACCAAGACGGGATTCGAACTCGGATCGCCTGGACAGAAGACAACATAGCTTACCACTGAGCCACCGAGTCATATTGTTTATACATTGGTTCAGTATTGATAAAGGCCAACATTTTATTTTAGTTTGTTTGTTTGAGTTAATGCTTAACGCCCCATTCAACAGCTATGTTCAAGCCGAGACGTTGCCTCCTATTCATGAGGCGTTCATACAAAATTAGGATGCCATGGCACCCAAAACGTGCTTCAAATATACTCAGTCAAACTTATATCGCAACAACGATTTATTTGTTATGTTATACAAATAAACTTTATTCCCCTGGATAAGATTGACACATCTAACAACATCTGGTTGTAACATTCTGTATTATGCGTCTCAAGAAATTAATCATTTTTCACGATCCAAAAGGAAGACTGACTTCCAGAATCTCTCAGGAGTCGCATGCCACCAAAATAACCGCTTTGGCCAATATCATTCGAGCTCAATGGTCCATACTTGGAAAGCCAAATTGTACCCTATTAAATCATAGGCGATTGGTGACCAGCATATATGATAGTTCGTCTCTCACTAATGAGAAAGACCATCATTATTTCTTGAATAGTGCTGATGTGTGTTGGTGAGTTCTTTGATGGCTGACTAGGCCAATTCTGGCTCTAAACTGTCGGTTGCAAGTAGAGCAAGTCAATGTCATAGAGTCTGATGGTGGCACATTTGTTTTGGCTTTGCGCTCTCTTCGCTTTCTTTCAGCTTCACAGATTCTCTTCTTTTCATAAAGAGCTGCTCCTTTGTTGATGAGACCTCGCCAGTTTGATCGCTCCTGTGCAGTCTGTTCCCAGGACCCCATTGGTATTTCGAAATCCTTCAGAGAGGCTTTGAGGGTGTCTTTGTAGCGTTTCTTCTGGCCACCTTGAGAGCGCTTTCCCTCCAGCATATATATGGTAGACTGTATTACATTTCATTGAAAAGCGAAAACATGCCATAATCGTGATGCGTTGTGTTTGGCTCAGTATAAATTACCAAAGTAAGGCTTATGTGTATGGATGGTTTTACCTAACCACGGTTTCTAGGCAGGCTCAGACCTGAACGGTTCAGTAACCAGTAGCCTAATCAGATAGCCAGTCAGTAGCGTATAAGCTTTGCTTGGAGCGGTACAAGCAGCCCGTCTATTATTTCTCAGGGCCCCAATGGGTCCATTTTTTATTTTAACTGCAAACATCATGAACTGTATACATAATTGCTAGTATAACTAGACCTAAGTTCAATATGGCAAATTGACTATATTACCCCAAATGATCAGGTTTATCATACAGTGTATAAGGGAAACACTCGTGTTAAAGAGAGTTGGTTTCGATTTGCAGACGAAATAGCCCATATCATTACAATGAAACAGTTGGTAGATCTAAGTGCATGTATTTATATTGAAATAGAAAGAAAAAAAAAGAAAAAAGAGAGAATAATGGATTCGATCTCGGATCGCCTGGCTCATAGTATGGCAAAAATACTAATTGAATTGCTTGCATAAATCCATTGAGCTATCACCAATACTTGAAATCAATTCTATTATTTAACATACTTGAAACTAACTGTTTGTTGTGTTTGCCCTTGAATTGAGATAAATCTTATGAGCAAGTCACAACCTCAAACATAAGACGAGTATTACCGTTAAGACAGATCACAAGTCACTCCTAAGAGTAGTCTCGATCATAAGATAAGAAATGTCCTAAGAGAGCTTCGTGAAACGAGCTAAAGAGGTACAAGTAGGCAATGATAAGGAAAAGGCGCGGCTAGACGTGTTCTTAAATCGTTGGTGATTGAAACAAAAGTAACTGTCCTTATGTAGAAACCAGTAATTATATTGTAGTTTATATTTTGTTTCTTGTGAATGTGTTCGGTACGTGAGGACAATCAAATTGAGATTACCAAAGAACGAAAAGCGTTTCGGAAACATTTTACTTTTCGACAAAATTAACATGTCAGACCTTTTGGAATTTCTTGGTGATTGAGTTGAACTTATAACACTCAAACTATTGGAGTTAGAAGAAAACCAGCAGACATTTTACGATCTTAAAAGTGTGATATAATCTTGTCTGAAAGCATAACTGTATATCTTAAACCAATTTTCAGACCGTTATATAATCTCCTTAGATTTCATCAGCTTCCAATTTTATTGAGTGATCAGCGTAGACAGAATCACGCATCACACAGCCAAAACGAGTTATCTCATTGAATTCTGTGATTTTTGTGCTCCATCCATATATTTTCAAGTAAACAAGTAGAAATTAAGTGCTTAGAAGCGGTTTTACCTAGGTTTAGGTCATAGCCCTACAGTCATATGAAAGAAAAGCAGGAAATGTGGTCTACAGTCACTCTGTAAGACGTTTGCCACGTGACATACCCATAAAATCCAGCAAAAATGCTGTCCCATCAGCAGAGTAAGCTTATAACAGAACTTATTACTGAAAATACATTGTTAGGGTTTGCGGTTTTCTATCATTTGTCAATGCCATATACATAGACCTTTTATTTTACGCCTTGACTTTGGTTCTGAAGTAAAAATTAAAATTTTCATGTCTCAATTACTGATGTCTTAGATTCTTTCGTGAATTACGGTACTACCTTTAATGTCTCTCACAAAATACTTCTAACGTATGTTTAGCTTACGTGCTACATGTTTTTGGCAAGACAGTAGATACATGCTTGGAAAATAAATACAAATATGGGCTTGCTATTGTTCATTTGTCTAAGATAAAGTCAAAGCAAAAGCTGATGAAAAATAACACAGTTTTGTGAACTACGTTACCTGCTGATTAAGA
Source organism: Rugalucina vietnamica (assembly GCA_964017185.1). Classification (NCBI taxonomy): domain Eukaryota; kingdom Metazoa; phylum Mollusca; class Bivalvia; order Lucinida; family Lucinidae; genus Rugalucina; species Rugalucina vietnamica. The sequence continues at coordinate 53,309,226 of OZ024881.1, forward strand.
GGTAGAAATATTCCATGTGACAGCAGTGATAGGACTTTGACCATACTATGTAGCAAATAGATAAAGAACTTTACGGGATGTTCTAAACATAGGAGAAAATAAGAATACAGCTTAAAGTTGTGAATTACGTTACTGTGAATTACGTTACTACAATTTTACTTTAAGAGAAATAACTCTGAATTCTCATGTCTCTTTGGAATTTATGTTAGTTGTTCGTTTAAACCAAGTCTATTTCTGCTCGTAGGTATCAATTCCAACCATACAAGTGTTGCTTTTTCGTAGCTACATGGACTTAATTTATATTTTCTGGGTACACCATCTCACCCTTTTATGAAAATTATATAGATAGCCATCGTATCAATGCAATATGTGCAAGGTGTCCTTTATAAACAACAAAAGTCATAAGTTAAAACTTATATTATGTTTTGCATACCGCCTATTATCTGAATGCGATTGAGTGTAGGTAACGTAATTCACACGCACGTAACGTAATTCACTTTTTACATAATTCTGCTTTAGATCCATGATAGGATCACATGATTCATACTTTCAGTGATATAAGACATATGTTGTCTCTGTTCATTGTTTTAATCATTAATCGATGTCACCTGGTACCCAGATAATCCAAAAAGTGTGTGTTTATTGTCTTTTTTCAATATACACTTCAGAATAGGCACGCTGTATTTGACGCCCTGGTCCACTTATGTTGATATCTTTTATTCCATATGTTCTTTTGACTTACTTTGCATGCCTCTTGATAGCTTTATGTGAAAAAGAGACATGTAAATCATGCTTATAACATACTACTTTCGAAAACATTTGACATATTTTGTGTGTGAATTACGTTACCTTTAATGTTTTATGGCATCATTTTCGGACAAAATGCACTTTTCCTATACAATAAAGCTTTAACATGTTGTATAAAACCTCTTTGAATATGTCTGCGGTGATTTATTCCTTATTTGTTGGGTGTCTTGCGAACTACAACAAGTTAAGGAATAACAATAATATAAAGATTTTTTTACTAGTTTTTACATTGTACATTTGAAAGGGTCGTTTCTACAAAATCAACAATGACATATACAATGAATTGTATTTAAGGTGCAAATAGAGGTCAAATTAACATTCTGTGGCACATTTTAGGCATATAGGTGGTAGAGAAATGTACGATTTCTCACAGGAAAAATACATTGGTAATGGGTTTGTGAATTACGTTACCAAGCTAATGATACATTTTTCAGCACGAAAATGGCAAAACGGTATTACATAAGGATCTAACAATTATTTTTTATTTACAAGTGCCTCGAATATGTATAGTAATGATATTTATCATCTTTATTTTAAATAAAAACGAGTAAATTTATTTAATAGTGCTCAAAAGTGGATGGAAATAAGCAGATCGATGTTTGTATATTTAGAATAACAACTATTTTTAAATTTTCTTTTGAGTCCAACATTCAAACTACGCTGAGAAGGCAATTATGTACTAAGTGTAACTTATAACACTTGCTCTTAAGCAAGAAAATGACAATTGTGAAAAGCTAGTTTAAAACAGTTTGAAAGTGTCATACCGTTGCATTTTTTGGCGTTTTTAAAAATACTCTACCACAGTAACGTAGGTCACATTAGAATTTAGTGTTGTTGTTCATGAAGCGATAAAATTTGAAAATTCGGGTTGCTTACATTTTTCAAACATCACAATTTATCAGGCAGGGTCCACGTAGTTGAAAAAATAGCAAAACACAAAAATCTAAGCCAAAAAATTTATGGGACAAATTTTGGCCCGAATTCAATCACTTAACTCGTTTTGGCTGCACAATACCATGATTTATGGAATTGAGCTAACCGTCTTAAATGGAAAATTATTTTCTATTTTGTTAAAAATGGCTTCAAATAGAAGGATAACATGTCAATAAATATGCTTTAAACGTATATAATTGCAATTTGCATCAATTGAGCCGCCTCATGGGAAAAGCAACAATCTGCAAAGGCGAAAACAAAGACGCAGATCAGCTTCGCGGTAACCGCGAAGCTGATCAGCGTCTTTGTTTTCGCTACTCGGATAGTACAATTCCTCTTCTACATAAATCCGAAATTTCAAGCTTCTAGCTCTTTTCTGTGCTTGTACAGGTCGGTTTGTGTCGGACCTGTTCGGAAACCACATTGTTGGTTTTCCCACGAGGCGGCTCAAATATGCTTTAAACGTATATAATTGCAATTCGCATCAATTCCTGTTGCTATGACAGGACCAATATCTCGCTTTGACGAGATATGGTTAAACGTTTATACTGGAGGTGTGTTTTAAGAATATTTTATAGCAGCACCCTTGTTAATTATACAAGATTTACAAGGTTGATAGCAATAATCTAAGATTTGTAAATACTGCTCCTTTGAAAGTACTTCATTGTACGGACATATATCCAGAATATTCGAATATCCAATATCCCAAATAACTAACCAGTCAAACACGCTTATGGCCTTGCAATGGGCCTTGCAAAAGGTTCTAGGGTACAGATTGTTTGCCTGTTGATAATTAATAACAAGTCATGCACAGCTTTATGGCCATGTAAATGAGGTTATGACCATGTAAAACTAGTTTAAGCCCGCCAGTAATTTTGTATTACTGGTCGTTCCAAGGCGATACTTCTGTTGTGTTTCTTATTGTTTTATGTCTTGGTGTTGAATTTTATGTTTGCGCCCACCGGGGTCCAACTGGTGTTTTTCTTTTGCTCCGGAGTTAGTAGGTTATTCGGCGCCCAGGGATCTCCATCGTCGGGCAGCTTACTCAGTCTGTGAGTCCTGGTTTTTGATTCATCAGGATGTTTATCATGATTTATTTGTTTGTTCTTGATGATTCATTGACTAGTTAGAGATTCACCACGAGGACCGAATAACTAACTAAATGTTATGAACCACTGCAGAAGCTGGGGGTGAGGTTATGGCCATGTAAAACCGGTTTAAGCCCGCCAGTAACTTTGTGTTACTGATCGTTCCAAGTCGATACTTCTGTGGTGGTTCTTTTTGTTTTATGTCTTGGTGTGTAAAAAAAAATTTTTTGTGCTGTTGGCGCCTTATGTATGTTTTCATATTTTTAGTTAAGTAAAGGTGACTGAGTGGCCACCTATTGGGAAAATAGCTGCTCATTCGGATTACGATATGTTTCATGATATAAGTACCTGATTGTTAGTTTGGTTTTTTCCCACCTCGGTTTTTGGAGTGGGAATCTTTTTCTGATTGCGCCTTTTCCTGATCTTTGCCTACTTGTACCCTTTTTATGTGCGTTTTCATATTTTAGTTAGGTTAAGGTAACTGAGTGGCCACCTATTGGGAAATAGCTGTTCACTTCTCTTCCAAGTCGATACTTCTGTGATGGTTCTTTTTGTTTTATGTCTTGGTGTTTAAAATATTTTTGTGCTGTTGGCGCCTTATGTATGTTTTCATATTTTTAATTAAGTTAAGGTAACTGAGTGGCCACCTATTGGGAAAATAGCTGCTCATTCGGCTTACGACATGTTTTCATGGTATAAGTACCTGATTGTTAGTTTGTTTTTTTCCCACCTCGGTTTTTGGAGTGGGAATCCTTTTCTGATTGCGCCTTTTCCTGATCTTTGCCTACTTGTACCTTTTTACAAAGTATTTTCTTAGTGTCAATTAAGTTTTTTCCCACTTAAGTTTTTGGAGTAGGAATTTCTTTCTGATTGTGCCTTTTCCTGATCATTGCCTACTTGAACCTTTTCATTAAAAAGTAAAAATGAGACAGGGGATAGGCCATGCCGCGGAACCTGACATTACATGCAACTATGAACCTGCGGCATTTCCTGTTACAAGTTAACACGTTGCTTTATGTTATAAACACTTTCCCTTGAGATAAACAGAAGCAAAGTTGAGAAATAGGTCTTAAATCAAATGTGACAATGATATTAAACATACAAGATAACTGATATATTCATATTTCTAACCGAGCCACATCATAAGCAAGGACCCGAGTAAAACGCACCTTGATTTATCAAGCTAACATCCTGGCACAATATAGACTTGCATCGATTTAAGCCCACCAGTAACATATAACTGATCGTTCCAAGGTGATACTTCTGTGGTTGTTCTTATTGTTTTATGTCTTGGTGTTAAAATATTTGTGCTGCCTGCACTTTATGTATGTTTTTGTTACATTTAGGTAACTGAGTGGCCACCTATTTGGAAAAATAGATGCTCATTTGGCTTGCGATGTGTTTTCATGGTGTAAGTCCCTGATTGTTAATTTAATTTTTTTCCAACCTCGGTTTTTTGAGTGGGAATCTCTTTCTGATTGCGCCTTTTCCTGATCGTTGCCTACTTGTACCTTCCCATCGACACAACTAGGTGAACTGTATTTGAAAAGGTACAAGTAGTATATAGGCAAAGATCAGGAAAAGGCGCAATCAGAAAAAGATTCCCACTCCAAAAACCGAGATGGGAAAAAACTAAGTTAACAATCAGGTATTTATACCATGAAAACATATAGTAAGCCGAATGAGCAGCTATTTCCCAAATAGGTGGCCACTCAATTACCTAAACTTAACTAAAATTATGAAAACATACAAAAGGAGCCAACAGCACAAAAATTTAAACACCAAGACATAAAACAAAACGAACCATCAGACGTATCACCTTGGAAGGATCAGTTATATAAAATTACTGGCGGGCTTAAATCGATTGTACATGGTTATAACCTCACCCTCAGCTTCTGCAGTGGTTCATAACATTTACTTAGTTCTTCGGTCCTCGTGGTGAATCTCTAACTAGTCAATGAATCATCAAAAACAAACAGATAAATCATGATAAATTCCCTGATGAATAAAAAACGAGAACTCATCAGATTAAGTAAGCTGCCCGACGATGGAGATCCCTGGGCGCCGAATAACTTACTAACTCCGGAGCAAAAGAAAACACCAGTTGGACCCCGGTGGGCCAAGCAACAGACAAGAAGCTCCGGCCCCAACCAACTAAAATGAATAGCTTTAAGTCGGGGCTATCATAGAGTCTGACGCCCGACCCACTGGCGTGCAATTAAAGAATGCAGCAAAGTTATCAACCGTGATTGGGTTAAAAACTAAGCATGCAGACTGTCGCATAACATTCAAGTTATAACCTATACGTCTGTTACGTGTAATGATTTTTCTGAACTGAAAAGAAAAATAATTCCTTCCTATAAGTTTAAATTTGTAAACCAAGTCACCATAAAATTCAGTTTCCGAAAGGTCCTCACCTAAAAGCGTCTCGAACCCAATATTCTATTTGGAAATCAATTCATAGTATCTACGATAAAATTAAGAAAGGGCCGAATGGTTAAGGTCGCTGACCTCAGTGCTCTTAATCATTTGATCATCTCACCGCTGTGGGTTCTTGCCTCACTCGGGGCACGAGTCACATGTGGGACAAGCCAAGTTCTGCTTGCGGGTTTGTCAGGTGGTTTTTCCCCGGGTACTCCGGTTTTCACCCCACCTACCGATTGATTCGTCTCGATATGAGTGAAAAAGCTTGAAAGGGATGTAAAACTGAATAAAAAAAATGTTTTTCGAAGTTTATGATACCGATAACCCTGTTGGAGAAGTTTGGCCGTTATACATTTTTTTCGAGCATTGAAGTCCGTAACATGATTGCAGATTCTAGCAAACCTAATAAGTTAAGCAATGTATACACCATAATGCCTAGGTCACACTAGCGCTTACGGATGCCGCGGATAGTTGCGAATACTATACGTAGCGATCCGCAGAATTTTGTGGGCGGGGCTAACGGTTCTTAATGAATTTATTACCTTTAAATACGAATAAATACGGGTAGTTCAAGAAAGATACGGATACGTTCGAAGATAGTTACGGATAAATTCGAATACATACGGTTAAGATACTTGGCTACATACTTTTCGATACCATCTGTTACTTTTAGATACAGACATACACCTTCAGATACGTAATGTTGCGTTTTCTTGCGTATATAACGGTGAAATTTGATGCAAAAAACCGCAGGTTTTAGTCAAACTACAGTCACACTAGCACATCCGGATGCTGCGGACGCTGCGGACTGACCTTTCGTATCTATCCGTCATATCCGTAACAATTCGTATCTTTTCCGTATATGTTCGTATCTTAACGTATTGTATATGCAAGTCCGATTCCATCCGCGCCCAAATTTTGAAAAAAGTCAAAAATTGGGCACGGATGAAACATCCGTAATAGTACGTAATGACATGTAAATGAAGGTGTTGATTCGAATCTTTCCGTATCTAAACCGTAACACAAACGTATCTAGACCGTAAATGAACGCATCAACCAACAATCATATGGGGTGCCGTTTTACTATTTATTCCCTATTTATGGATATCCATAATTCATTTTGGATATCCAAAATTCATTTCTGGATACTTAAAATCGATAAATGGATATCCTTAATTCGTCTGAATATTGGATATCCATAAATTGATTTTAGGATATCCTAAAATCGAACTATGGATATCTAAAATACAATCCTATTTTTGGATATCCATAATTCGATTTAAGGATATTATAAAATCGGGCTAATATTGGATATCCATAATTCGATTTATGGATATCCATAAATGAGTTATGGATGTACTTCAATAGAACTGTATTTTAGGATATCCATAATTTAAGGATATCCTTAAATCACAAAAATGATGTACGTGCCTATGGGTGCCATTTTACTATTTATTCCCTATTTTTGGATATCCATAATTTATTTAAGGATATCCATAATTTATTTATGGATATCCTTTATTCATTTATGGATATCCTTAAATAATTAAGGATATCCATTAACATTTTTGGATATCCTGAAATGAATTATGGATATCCTGAAATGAATTATGGATATCCTTATTTTTTTCGATATCCAAAATTTATTTTTGGACATCCATAATTCTTTTTTGGATATCCATAATTCATTTTGGATATCCTAAAATCAATTTAAGGATATCCTACATTCGTCTGAATATTGGATATCCATAAATAGATTTAGCATATCCTAAAACCGAACTATGGATATTCTAAAATACAATCCTATTTCTGGATATCCATAATTCGATTTAAGGATATCCTAAAATCGGGCTAATATTGGATATCCATAATTCGATTTATGGATTTCCATAAATGAGTTATGGATGTCCTTCAATAGGACTGTATTTAAGGATATCCATAATTCATTTAAGGATATCCTTAAATCACTAAAAAATGATGTACGTGCCTATGGAGTGCCGTTTTACTATTTATTCCCTATTTTTGGATATCCATAATTTATTTAAGGATATCCATAATGTATTTATGGATATCCTTAATTCATTTATGGATATCCTAAAATAATTAAGGATAAATCGAATTATGGATATCAAATATTAGCCCGATTTTAGGATATCCTTAAATCGAATTATGGATATCCAAAAATAGGATTGTATTTAAGGATATCCATAATTCGATTATATGATATCCTAAAATCAATTTATGGATATCCAATATTCAGCCGAATTAAGGATATCCATAAATCGATTTTAGGATATCCAAAAAAGAATTATGGATATCCAAAAATGAATTAAGGATATCCAAAAATGAATTTTGGACATCCAAAAATGAATTATGGATATCCATAAATAGGAAATAAATAGTAAAACGGCACCCCATACGTGTCTATGGGATATAATGATTTCTCCCTAGTCAGAGAATGGAGGCATCCGGTGTGGTTGAATTTACGTTGGCTTCCGTTTCGTTCAGTTTAAGTTAGCGCATGCGTATTACACGGAAAAAATCATTATGGAAAAGAAATATTTTTAAAATGAATTATGGATATCCTAAAATCGAATTATGGATATCCTTAAATCAGATCATTATGGATATCCAAAAAAAGAATCATGGATATCCAAAAATCGAATTATGGATATCCTAAATTCAAGCTTATTTTTGGATATCCTAAAACATATTTAAGGATATCCTTAAATGAGCTGATTTAAGGATATCCATAATTCATCGTGATTTTTGGATATCCAAAAATGTATTTCAGGATATCCAAAAATGTATTTCAGGATATCCATAATTCAATTATGGATATCCATAATTCATTTAAGGATATCCATAATTCATTTATGGATATCCTTAATTCATTTATGGATATCAATAATTCATTTTAGGATATCCAAAAATATTGATGGATATCTTTAATTATTTTAGGATATCCATAAATGAATTAAGGATATCCATAAATGAATTATGGATATCCATAAATGAATTATGGATATCCTTAAATAAATAAATTACCTGTATAATAGAAAAATGACGGACATTTTTGTCAAGGAGACTATATACATGTATTCCAGAAACGTTCTTGTATGATTCATTCAAGCATTGGATACAGATTATGTTATGCCCAAACACTCAGCTCTAGAGGGCTCAGCCACACGCTTATTAGCATTGTTCAAGTTGCATCCTGGTTTGATTCCGTTTTCATACGTGTGGCATGCTGTGTAAACTTTATAAAAACCGTAACATTACGTGTTCGTATCTGAACGTATTAAATTGTATCGAAAAGTGTGTATAAACGACAAAGACCGCAACCGAACGAAACAACACGTATGTAACAGTATCGATCCGCAACAAATGCTTGATCGCGGAATGATACGTTAAGATGCGATAAGATACGGACAGATTCGAATAAATGCCTTCAGTTACGTACCATTGCCTACCATTACCGATCGTCCATCCGTGCATGCATTTTTGACAGTTATGAAAATTTGCCCGCGGATCTACCGCGCCCTGAGGATACGATACGTACAGTTACGGACATTACGGATGAGATACGAATCGTTACGGATAGGACGGACAGATACGGAACACCTATCCGCAGCGTACGTAAGCCCTAGTGTGACCTAGGCATAAGAAGCACGACGAGGAACGTCACCATCCAAAAACGGAAAAATTACTATATCAAAATCAAAGTCATCGCGCTTATCATAAATTTTAGAAGAAACAAATCCATTTGCAACAGATAGATGTAAATCTAAAAAGGGGGCTTCGGTATCTGAGATATTGGATTTGTTCAACTGTAGCTCAGGTGTATAAATTTGATTGACCATACCTTCAAAACCAGTTCAGAACTACGTTTGAAAGATTGCCAACTCGAATTTGTAAGCTAGGTTGTGCCGCTATTGCTGATGATTTACACCGCAAATTATAAATTGGTCGAACAGTAGAAAAAACAACATTTGTATCGCTTAAATAAAACACGTATATCTTCCATTTTTACAACAATTATATAATAAAAATAATGAGAAAAAGGGGACGGGTCATACCGCGGTTTCGGCTACTTAAACATCTTCAATGACCTTTTAGATTTGGCAGATTGGAGCCAAAGGGAAATATTGTAATTTTGCAACTTGTAACTTTCATCAGGATAGTCAATACAAAGACTAGTATTGTCCAAACAGAGCCAAATATATAAAACATTGGTTAGAAAAAGAATCTTAACCGAAAATAAATTTCTGAATTCTCAGAATACCCTCGCTGATCTTAAGGATCAAAAGGAAAATACAATCTGCACTATGGATGATGTACGGGGAGACTTTTTACAGTCGCCACACGGCACAACACCAGCTGCAGTAATAGCAAATAAAAATAAGACTGAGATCCTTTAAGAGCAGTGAGCATATTAGTGAGAAACGGGTTCTGGGCCATACGGTCGGCTACGTAAACCTCTTCAGTGACTATATCATTCCATATGATTAACCTATATTTATATGAAAGCATCTGAACCATATCTCCCTATTATGTTTATGTTCGTTGTAGGTTAAATACGCTTTACGTGAGGGCCTTTCGGAACCAGAATTTTATTGTGATTTGGCTTACCAATTTAAGAAATTTTTAGAAGGAATAAATTTCTTTCTGTTCTCCATCACCGGGTACCTTATTGTATTTGTGAGTCCTCATTTTTGATTCATCATGGTGGTTATCATTATTTGTTTGTCCTTGATTATTCATTGACTATATAGAGAGTCGGCACGAAAACCAACTGAGGGCAAGGTTAGGCGCCTATACTCGTAAAACTGGCTTAAGCCCCTCCCAGTCATTTATATTGCTGATCGTTCCAAGGCGATACTTTTGCACTGTTTGCACATTACATATGTTTTTTTTTTATATTTTTAGTTACATGTAAGTTCGCGTAACTGAGTGGTCGCCTATTAAAAATAGCTGATCACTGAGCTTACGATATGTTTTCTAAGTATAAGTACCTGATTGACGATTTAATTTTCCCACTTTGGCTTTTGGAGTGGGAATTCCTTTCTGAGTGTACCATTTTCTGATCATTGTCTACTTTTACCTTATTCTAGTAAAGTCTCTTTATGATAGCTGCATGATAAAAACCAGCAAACAACGGATATAGTGAGATGTAATTTGGTGCATACCCTTGCTGCTTGTTATAATCGCACTTTTATAATAGTTGTTGTGTGTTATAATGATATTGAAGCACCGGGCATTGTTCAATATCTAATGCTGCTCTCACATATACCGAATATCCCTTGCGAATCATAAAATTTGAAATTCGCGCTGAAATTACCGAATATGATGCGAATGGACGGGGCGGGGCTTGTACAAAACGATGTCCTTGTGAAAGCGTTAAGAATGCTTGCGGATCCTTACAAATTTCTTAAGAATGTTGCGATTGATTGCCATGCTCACTACCGAATTCTTGAAAATGCCTTACGAATTTTCCAAACGCTTACAAATGCCGTTACAAATAATACGAACGTCTTGCACACACCTTACAAATGAAGCGAATGTGTAGCGAATGCTTGCCGAATTCTTTTGATTTTACTCATTCGCAAACATTGTAGCCAATAATATCAATATAAAACGAAATCACCCACAATGCCATGGGGAATGGAAAAATATGTCATTATTGGTCCAAGTCTACTCTTGAAACACACACCACTTTGTTGTTTCTCTCAAAATGCGATTTACACAATAAAAAAGTAAAATTTACCGGGCAAACGAAAAGGGCCTGTTACAGGGTATGGGAAAGTAACATGGGAGTTTGCCCACGCATGGAATTTTATGAAATTATGTGCAGTAATTGTCTTGGTTATGACTGCTATAAAAATGGTGTATTCTCTTGTAAATTCAATTCCATTGGCAAATTATGACGTAAAATATGACGTCACTAGCATAGCTGAGGGTACCCCACTGTAAACATTTCTATAGTGATCAACGATTCATGAAGCAAATGTTGAAATCTTTCCAGAATTAAAGTAGTCATAGATAAGTTTGCTGATACTACAAATGAAGGTGTTAGTATCAAGATAGTGGCGCAGCAGTCATTTTTATGTACATGTAACCCCAATTTTCACCTGCTTATTTTAAAAGAGGTAGAATTTGAATGTAAAATTTTCTGTGTTCCAGTCTTTGTCAAGACACCATTTTAATATAAAAACTGCCCACAAATGTTAGAAATATATTCGTGAAATTTCATGAAAATCGTGGACCGGTAACATGGTGTTTTGTTACATTCATTACACATAACCCTTATTCATCAAAATGTGAACTTGTTCACTAATAATTACAAACGAATTTAATAAATGATTTATGACCGTAGGATTTTTCCTAAAGGCTTATTATAAGCAATTTATTATTATAGCATGCTTTTAATGAAACCCAACACCAAGACCTTATACCCTGTTACATAAGTTACGGTTTGGACAGACTTAAAAGAATTGAAAGATTTCGATAAAATTTTGTGTTTTAAACATCACCTTAGTATAACTCACGAGGTCTATTCTTCAAGCCAATATGCTCGGGAGTTGTGCTGGTTAAGGTCAGTTTAGTCTGGTGTTTCATTGCTTTCTTCCAAAAAAGAAAAAAAAATATAAGAACATAGGTCAGCAATGTACATTTTTTGAAGTGCAGTCTCCAGATACATGTTAAAACATCAAATTAACATTAATAAATCTTTGCAAAAGTTTGAGAAGCGTTCAGCGGAAATGTTCAAAGCTGATAAAAGCACGTGCGTCATCCGCGAGAAGATAAACTAGCGGTACATTTTGGTTGATTTGTCGACACGCTTGTGATTTTGAGCAGATTGCTGAAGGTGAGTACACTTGTTGGTCTTCAGTGATTTATATATTCAAGAAATAACATGTCATTTTGCTTTGGAGGAAGAACAGCATGTAAACATGTAACGTATAAGGATAAAATGTAGGGGTGGTGTGAATGCAAAGCACAAAATCATGGGTTGTGAGATATTTCCAAAAACATGAAACTGTTAAGTTTTCGTTTATTATTGAGATTCGTTCGTGATATGGATTGTTTTAACAGGCAATACCATTATAGTCCATGTCGAATGGGAATCTCGTGCGATTTTTTTGACGATTTATGACGACCTATATAAAACTTATCTATGGGGTATATGCATAACATTAAACCTGTTCGTCGCACTTACACCCGCGTAAAAGTCGATTTATGACGTCATCAATATGGCGACCATCTGATTATATATGAATTATTCGTATTTCCATCAACATCAATTGAAAACCTGGCATTATTGCTTTTTCTTTGCAAATAGAATATATGAAATGCATCCGATTATACACACGATAGACGAATTAAGTCGATGGGTTAAAGAATGTTGCTTTATCCGGTCGTACGTCCGTTCGTGCATACATTGGACATACGTTTTTCTTCTAAAACACCGCACACAACCTAAGAACCCAGGGAGCTAATTTGACCTACCTTACACCCCAAGACAATTTTTCATGGGTGTCAAATCATTCATTGGGACCACAGAAATGCAAATAATTTTTGTCCTCAAAGATAGACTCAATTGCACAATGAAAAAAAATCCATGGTTTCCATGGCAACCGTTTCCGTGATTCTTGAGCATGGAGTATACATACAAAATTGATCACATCTCAATTTCAACTGGGGTAACCATGCTGCGTCCTTGAGCACGACACATCTACTTCCTAGAGTACTGGTCAAAACACAAGAAGCAGAGGCTCCGTCCCGACGTGACTGAATTACGAGGAACCATTTTATGTTTTGGGATGGGATAAGATCCTTGTTAAGCTTTTGAGCGAATATGTCTCTCAGTCACTATAAACAAGCTCAATTATTTCAAATTTGAGAGTGCTTGCGATTGCATAAACAATTTTAGTACCTGGTACAGTGTCAGTCAGATTGCACGTCTACCTTACTAAAGCGTCTTAACATTCATCACCACCTGAAAAATGTGCTTATACCAAGATTTTTTATTTTGGACTCGCTTTCATGAAGCGATTTCGATTCCCAGGAATGTACGTACTGGTTATATTTGTTTGTGGGTCGAATCGGACAATTTCCGGTGCATAAATATTCAAAATGTAGGGCAAACTTGTGAATCTGGCCGAAACTGTTACATCAAAAAGGCCACGTATCGAAACTTTGAACATCAAAATCTAGTTTCCTATTGCGTCTTCGCCACTCTAGTTTTGATTTCTACTAGCGTTTGTAAATTCTCTTGAGACTGCACATCAGGATTTTGTTCAAAATCAAAAGATAAAACAGTAATAATGCAACTTACCTGTTCACCTGTCTACTCCATTTGTTTGTTTACATTCAATTTCTCAAAACCACTACCGGAACCTGCTTATACCTGGACGACATCAGATTATATAGGCTTAGAGAATAGACCCCGTGTAACTGCAGGGTTCAAAATGCAATATTATTGATCTTCCTGAATTCAGAAGTTGTCTCTGTATAACATTTCAATCTGTTACATATGTTACATTTAGCGCAAGCATGTACTATGAACAATTTTTATATGATGCGATTTTTAAAAGTTCAACTTTTTCTTCTCATTTTAAATGGATGTTATATGTAACTAGTTAATACACATGCTAAATCACGGGGTTGCTCATTTGCATACATCTTATCCTTATTTAATTAGAATGTTACAAAAATCACAAATAAAGAATTAACATTTCATTGAACACCCCAATAAATGTACTATGATATTGATCTCAAGAAAAGATTATAAAATTATTACTCAATCTGCTTTTCTGACATTTATTTATCATTCAATGTTTTATTTTGATGCGAACCCTATCTTAGTACTTTTGCAGGATTTGTGTAACCTATATGAACACATAATATGCAAGATTAATTTTTGTATTTGTATGGAAGGAAAATCATTGTCTACAAGATGTTTGTCATGATATGACAGAACATACTTTACTAAATTTATTTTTTACCGAGAACAAATTAACTTAAATATTCAGTTTTGTAGGATGTAATGTATGTAACAAACAATATACGTTTAAAAGGCTGAATAAGATCTATAGGAATGGTTTGATGGTTATTTTGCAAGCATTTATGTGGGTAACATAAATAATGCAGTGATGTTGCATTTGACTGAAGGCTAAATGTTTAAAATACTTATGGCACATGACTTTATTTATGGTCCGTTTTAATCTCATGTAAAGATCAAAATCATATCGTGTGTTGAAAATCAAAGTTGTAAAATTTGGGTACAGAAAGGGATATAAGAGGTACTCTAGCTTTCCCTCTAAAACTTTAAACACGGAATTAATATGTTAAAGTAATTAATATACAGTGAGCATAAATATTAAATATTAATATCAGATTCCGTTTATCACTATACAAGCCCACATGGATCTCCCTGTCCCACTCCTATATGAGAAGCATAACATCTGATTATCAGTTAAACAAAGTTAAACATCCTCTACTATTTCCTCATTAGAATAATTCAGAGCTTTTAGAATAAGTATTACTATTGATTCAACTGAATGCAGACTTTAAGCCATTTGGTCTCACTGCTATTTTAGAATTACTTTATATCATTCTAAACCTAAAGAAAACAGTCAAATGTGAAAAACAGATGGCAGAAGACCATCACGAATAACATCTTTTTGGCAAAAGTAAGCAATGGCCAGGAGCTGCTGCAATTAGAACCAAGGTTCCACCTAAAACTCCATGTGGAAAGCAACCGAAATAACAAATAGATACTTGTACAAAGAGAATGTAGAGTTTGTCAATAGAACAGCTATTTCCCAACAGGTGGCCACCGAGTTACATGGACGTTACTAAATATATCTCATTCAGGTTTGTCTTAGCACATTGTGTGTCAGAAATGTGCATTATGATCATTATCCAAAACCTTTGTGTGATGTTGTGGAGAAATTTCAACATTTTGTTAAAATTATGAAAAGTGACCTACATGTATATAATGTAAAAAATGACAATATTACCGGTTTTAAATTATCATGAAATTTTGTTCAAATCAAGAGGATATATATGGCAAGTTTTTATGCAAATATGATATCTTGACAAAGACTGGAACATATTTATCTTTGAAGTTGAATTTTGTAATTTTTGTAAATTTTAGAGAAAAATTTGAGAATTTTTATGATTATTCAATGAGGAAACCAATATAATACTTCTGTTAAATGTTTTTATGGTATAAGTATAATACCTGGGATGTTCTCAAGCTAATCCACATGACAAATCTTAGAAAATGTTAAAACTTAAGATTTAGGACACACAAAGAAGAGGGTAGGCATCATGTCATTGTGGGAGTGAGCCAGGGTTGCCTCCTGAGTCCTATAATTAATTATTTAATTCAATATATACATTTTCATAGCTCATACATGATGACCTATTTATGTGTAAAATTTAAAGAAAATCCTTGCGTGGGCACATCTGTAACACCCCCTTTCACGGGTCTTTAATTTGTCTGTCATACATTGATGGATAGCTTAAAGCCAAACACCATAAATAAGGCCTTTACTTGATGGATAGGGCCAGAATAAATAAACTATGGTAAAAACTGAGTCTTGAATGTGAAAATGTTGCGATTCACTAGCGATTCTTTACGGACATCAAAACTCAATAGTATTTAATGCTACAGAATCCTTGCAAATGGCTTGCGAGTGTTACAAATGTTTTGCAATCAATCCGAATTGTTTACGAATTCTTTACGAATATGTTAAGAATATGATTTCCTTGCGAATTTTAGGAGCATGTTCCTAATTTTCGCAACGACTCGAAATTTT
Source organism: Rugalucina vietnamica (assembly GCA_964017185.1). Lineage (NCBI taxonomy): Eukaryota > Metazoa > Mollusca > Bivalvia > Lucinida > Lucinidae > Rugalucina > Rugalucina vietnamica. The sequence continues at coordinate 53,325,307 of OZ024881.1, forward strand.
CACCGAATGCTTCCGAATGCTTACAAATGCTACCAAATGCTTCCGAATTTCTAGCGAATAATGCGAATTTGCTCAAAATAGCATTCGGAAGGGCATTCGCAAGGGAAATTCGGTATATGTGAGAGCAGTATAATGAATATGAATATTAATGACATGTCAATGACATGATAGTACGGACTGCGACTGTTTATTTGATAGACTGTTTGTTGAATATCATTGTTTATATCTGGTGTTGAAATCCTACATTTTGCCTTCTCTGTATTTATGTACATGCTACCACGCAGATCACTTACCACTGAACTTAGTCAGACGAGTCTAAAATTCATTATGCTCTTTAATCTTTTCTCAGGAACATTTGTTGGCTTTATGATTCATGAGAAGATGAACCTAAAATTCACGCGCGTTTCACTTCCGTTTGCAATTTAACGGTTTAATAACCAACAAAATCACAGGCAATATCCAGTATTAATGATTTGCAGGTAGCTGCCGCGGTACACGTCAAAAGCTAATTCACTCATTTACTCACGACAATCGCATGTTTATCTGATCATTGATGTTGACTAAATTACTCGACGCATAATCCCACGTAGAATAGCACCGTTCAATTTTGCAAGATCTATTTTCCTTTGTCACATATTACGTTAAAACAAAACTTCAAATCGTTTAAAAGAAATGGAGAAAATGTTTTACAGGAGAAATTGAAAATCAATGAATTATTTTCATTAAAGTAAGAAACACATCTTGCTAAGATGGTCATAGAAAAAAAAGTGATAGCACTACAAAGTCATGAATTTAAGACCCCAGTCCGTCGACATCTCCCCCCCGAAAACAATATAGCAAATAAAAAAGGCTTTAAAAAGGTACAAGTAGGCAAAGATCAGGAAAAGGCGCAATCAGAAAAAAATTCCCACTCCAAAAACCGAGGTGGGAAAAAAATAAACTAACAATCAGGCACTTATACCATGAAAACTTTTCGTAAGCCGAATGAGCAGCTATTTTCCCAATAGGTGGCCACTCAGTTACCTTAACTAAACTAAAAATATAAAAACAGACATAAGGCGCCAACAGCACAAAATATTTTAAACACCAAGACATAAAACAAAAAGAACGACCACAGAAGTATCGACTTGGAACGATAAGTAACACAAAGTTATAAAATTACTGGCGGGCTTAAAACGATTGTACACGTACATGGCCATAACCTCACCCTCAGCTTCTGCAGTGGTTCATAACATTTAGTTAGTTCTTCGGTCCTCGTGGTGAACCTCTTACTAGTCAATGAATCATCAAGAACAAACAAATAAATCATGATAAACATCTTGTTTACTCACAGATTGAGTAAGCTGCCCGACGATGAAGATCCCTGGGCGCCTAATAACTTACTAACTCCGGAGCAAAAGAAAAACATCAGTTGGACCCCGGTGGGCCAAGCAACAGACAAGAAGCTCCGGCCCCAACCAACTAAAATGAATAGCTTTAAGTCGGGGCCATCATAGAGTCTGACGCCCGACCCACCGGCGTGCAATTAAAGAAGGCAGCATAGTTATCAACCGTGATTGGGTTAAAAACTAAGCATGCAGACTGTCGCATAACATTCAAGTTATAACCAAAACTTCTGTAACGTGTAATGATTTTTCTGAACTGAAAAGAAAAATAATTCCTTCCTATCAGTTTCTTGAATTTGTAAACCAAGTCACCATAAAAATCTGGTAATTTGTATTACTGCAGCTGGTGTTGTGCCGTGTGGCGGCTCTAAAAATTCTCCCCGTACATCATCCATTGTGCAGGTTATACGAGTAGTTTCTTTTCGGTCCTTTGAGATCAGCGAGGATATTCTGAGAAATCTGAAACTTATCGGTCAAGATTCATTTTCTAACCAATGTTTAATATATATTTGGTACCATTTAGATAATACTAGATTTTGTGATTACTACCCTGTTGAAAGTTGCAAAATTTCAGTTATTCTCTTTGGCTCCAAGTTGCCAAATCTAAAGGGTCACTGACGAGACTTCAATAGTCGAAATCGCGGTATGGCCCACCCCCTTTCTCATTAATCTGTTCACTGCTCTTAAAGAATCTCAGTTTTAATTTTTATTTGCTATTACTGCAGCTGGTGTTGTGCCGTGTGGCGGCCCTAAAATGTCTCCCCGTACATCATCCATAGTGCAGGTTATATTTACTTTTTGGTCCTTTGAGATCAGCGAGGATATTCTGAGAAATCAGAAACTTATCGTCCAAGATTAATTATACAACCAATGTTTAATATATTTGGTCCCATTTAGATAATACTAGTCTTTGTATCGACAACCCTGTTGAAATAAAATATAATTGTTAGATCCTTTGGAAGCAGTACAAACATTCAAAGAGAGGTGGGCCATATTGTACAATTTCGGGTAATGAACCTTCATCAGTGACCCTTTATAAAACTGGCAGCGAAGTTCATTGATGTGTCCACTGCTCTTAAAGGATCTCAGTTTTTATTTTTATCATTTATATTCAAATGAAAACGAAATGAGTGATTTAAAATACTACCAGGATATGGCCTGCTAAAGATTGGACAAGCAACACAAACTGAATTCTGGATGATCAAAATAAACAATGCACCGGAACTGCGTGTCAGTGCAATTCAGAATTGATTTAATTTAATCCTATGAAGCTGTGCGTTCTATAATTTTGTTTTTAATTTTAATTTTAATTTTAGAATTTGAGCTTATGTCTTCATGTGTGGTTAAATTCAGTTTCAGATTATTATTGCTTAATGTCTGTCATTAACTAAAATATCAATGAACGAATTATTTTTCTGAATTATTAATCGATAGAAACCTGTAATTACGCAATTATACGCTTAAACGTTCAATGTACAATTTGTGGTGGCACCGTTTATCAACTATTAGTTGTACTGATGAATTTGTAAATCCTATATAAAAAGCCATAAAAAGAAACGTACATGTTACTTACAAAAAGAACTAAATCAGACAGAACATACAGTGATAGAACAAAGAGAAGAAGAAGAAGAAAAAGGGAGAGAGAGGGGGGGGGGAGATATCTTGAATAATGGCGTCTTACTTTGTTTCCACTCATATGCTGTTTGAAATCAGAAAAATAATATTAAGGTTTGACTTAGCTCAATATATCAATACTTAAAATAATACCTTTTCATTTGACTTAGTTCTATACAACGTTTAATGAGTTCTGAGGCCTCTGCGCCTCTGCGCCTCTGCGCACCCTTTCATTTGACACAAGTTATATTTTATTACAATTACAATATGCTGTTCTTAATTGAATTTAACTTAATATAAAGGGACAAAGTATTATCAAGGGTCCTACAAATCAACTGACACTACTGAACCATCAAGAATAGTTATTATATAACCATAGCTAATACCACGTCCTCAGAATCCGTGCTGGCTTTATGAAGCAGAATATTAACGCCACGAACATGACGTACGTAATAGAAATTTATTATAATACTATGAAAAGGTCAGTAAAATACAGAAAGGTACAAGTAGGCAAAGATCAGGAAAAGGCGCAATTAGAAAAAGATTCCCACTCCAAAAACCGAGGTGGGAAAAAACAAACAAACTAGCAGTCAGGTACTTGTACCATGAAAACATTTCGTAAGCCGAATGAGCAGCTATTTTCCCAATAGATGACCACTCAGTTACCTTAACTTAACTAAAAATATGAAAACATACATAAGGCGCCAACAGCACAAAAATATTTTAAACACCAAGACATAAAACAAAAAGAACCACCACAGAAGTATCGACTTGGAACGATCAGTAACACAAAGTTACTGGCGGGTTTAAATCGATTTTAAACCTATTGGGAAAATAGCTGCTCATTCGGCTTACGATATGTTTCATGGTATAAGTGCCTCTGATTATTAGTATGTTTTTTCCCACCTCGGTTTTTGGAGTGGAAATCTCTTTCTGATTGCGCCTTTTCCTGATCTTTGCCTACGTGTACCTTTTTACATGACCATAACCACACCCTCAGATTCTGCAGTGGTTCATAACATTTAGTTAGTTCTTCGATCCTCGTAGTGAATCTCTAACTAGTCAATGAATCATCAAGAACAAACAAATAAATCATGATAAACATCCTGATGAATAAAAAACTAGGACTCACAGATTGAGTAAGCTGCCCGACGATGGAGATCCCTGGGCGACGAATAACTTACTAACTCCGGATCAAAAGAAAAACATCAGTTGGACCCCGGTGGGCCAAGCAACAGACAAGAAGTTCCGGCCCCAACTAACTAAAATAAATAGCTTTAAGTCGGGGCCATCATAGAGTCTGACGCCCGACCCATCGGTGTGCAATTAAAGAAGGCAGTATAGACAAACAAAATGCAGGCATGGTATTGTCAACAAGACAATAAAACAAAGGCGGTACTTCTGTTCTGGTACACACTTATCAAAGTTATTCCAATTACGAGTTTCTTGTTGCATGGCTTTGTGACCACCCGAATATAATGGCTGTTCACTTAGCCCTCTGCATTTACTTGTTCTGTCCAAGCTAGCACTGTGACCACCTAATACCTTCAATAGCTGCTCACTCTGCTTTCCGTTATTCATGTTAAACGTTGGTATCTATGTTTAGTATTTTCTTAATATGATTTCTTATTTCTTGTTTATCACTGAACCACTACGGAAGCTGAGGGTGAGGTTAGGTACCTGTAAAACCGGTTTAAGCCCGCCAGTATCTTTGTGTTACTGATCGTTCCAAGTCGATACTTCTGTGGTGGTTCTTTTTGTTTTATGTCTTGGTGTTTAAATTTTTTGTGCTGTTGGCGCCTTATGTATGTTTTCATATTTTTAGTTAAGTTAAGGTAACTGAGTGGCCACCTATTGGGAAAATAGCTGCTCATTCGGCTTACGATATGTTTCATGGAAAAAGTACCTGATTATTAGTTTGGTTTTTTCCCACCTCGGTTTTTGGAGTGGGAATCTTTTTCTGATTACGCCTTTTCCTGATCTTTGCCTAGTTGTACCTTTTTTCACTGCAGAAGCTGAGGGTGAGGTTAGGTACCTGTAAGATCGATTTAAGCCCGCACGTAATTTTATGTTACTGATCGTTCCAAGGCGATCCTTCTGTGGTGGTTCTTTCATTTTATGTCTTGGTGTTTCAAAAAAAATTGGCCGTTGGCGCCTAATGTATGTTTTCATATTTTAGTTAAGTTTAGGTAACTGAGTGGCCACCTATTGGGAAAATAGCTGTCTATTCGGCTTACGATGTATTTTCACGGTTTAAGTACCTGATTGTTTATTTAGTTTTATCCCATCCTTTTTGGAGTGGAAATCATTTTTCTGATTGCGCATTTTCCTGATTTTTGCCTACTTGTGCCTTTTTGATGACAATACATTCCACTATCCCACATTTTAGAGGTGAGCAAACAATAGTTATCTTAGTACAATAGCCGAGAAGTGCAAACTTTATGGTTACAGTTATCAAGTTGAGTATTAACCCACGGCATGTTATAGCTTTAAAAGAATATTGACTTTTACAATGTTCCTTCTTGATAAATTTTACTATACGTTGCTCTCGAGAGATATGGAATTAAAATAAAATTCTTGACACAGTCAATCAAGGGGCTTGCTGAAAGATTGTATTTATTACGAAGAAGAAACACGCGTCCCTCATGCTGACATTGATCAACTAGGCCACGTGATTTGAATATTCTATACGAATTATCCTGATAATCTGATAAACGTAGCCGGATAAAAGGCGAAAACTATAATAGATACTAATACTCTGGCAGTTTAATGCTGTTACCAAACTGTGGCGAACATTTACAATGAGTATTCAATACAAATAAGATATGATTTTATTATTCCGAAACGAAATGTATGGACTACTGATGAGCTTTGTTCATTTATAGTGATAGTTCGTCTCTCACTAATGAGAAAGACCATCATTATTTCTTGAATAGTGCTGATGTGTGTTGGTGAGTTCTTTGATGGCTGACTAGGCCAATTCTGGTTCTAAACTGTCGGTTGCAAGTAGAGCAAGTCAATGTCATAGAGTCTGATGGTGGCACATTTGTTTTGGCTTTGCACTCTCTTCGCTTTCTTTCAGCTTCACAGATTCTCTTCTTTTCATAAAGAGCTGCCCCTTTGTTGATGAGACCTCGCCACTTTGATCGCTCCTGTGCAGTCTGTTCCCAGGACCCCATTGGTATTTCGAAATCCTTCAGAGAGGCTTTGAGGGTGTCTTTGTAGCGTTTCTTCTGGCCACCTTGAGAGCGCTTTCCCTCCTGTAGTTCTCCATAGAAAACTTTCTTTGGAAGTCGCGCATCAGGCATTCTTATAACATGGCCAGTCCATCTTAGCTGTGCTAGCTTTAAGACTGTATGCATGCTTTGCATCCCTGCTTTCGTCAGGACCTCTGTGTCTGGAATATTGTCCTGCCACTTGATTTTTAACAACTTTCTCAAACAGCTTAAGTGGAAATGGTTAAGTCTCTTTGCATGGCGTTGTTATACTGTCCAGGTCTCACATGCATACAAGAGGGTTGGCAGTACCACAGCCTTGTAGACTTTCAGCTTGGTGTCAAGCTTGATTCCATTTCGCTCCCAGACATTTGCACGGAGTCGTCCGAATGCCACACTAGCCTTTGCAAATCTCATCATCAATATGCACTGCTCTGGAGAGAGTGCTTCCCAGGTAGGTGAACTTGTCAACAACTTTCAGTTTTTGCCCATTCACAGTGATGGATGGTTCATTATATGGCTTTCCGGGCGCTGGTTGGTGTACAACCTCTGTCTTTTTTGTGCTGATTGTGAGATCATAGTTATCACATGACTGTGAGACTTGATCCATGGCTCTTTGCATTTTTGCCTATGTGCTGGCATTCTTATCCATATCATCTGCATAGAGGAGCTCATCTAGCACATCAGTCTGGACCTTAGTTTTAGCTTGCAACCTTCTGAGGTTGAATATGTTGCCATCAAAACGGTACCTGATTGGAAAACCAGTGTCACTGTCCTGAAAAGCATCCATAAGCATGGCAGAAAACATCATGCTGAACAGTGTTGGTGCCAGAACACAGCCTTGTTTGACCCCATTCGTTACTTCAAATGGTTCAGAGAACTCTCCATCATTTTGCACACGTGCCTGCATGCCATCATGAAACTGCCGCACCATTGCTATGAATCTGGGTGGACAGCCAAACTTGGCCATGATTTTCCAGAGTCCATCACGACTAACAGTGTCAAAAGCTTTGGTGAGGTCAACAAACGTCATGTATAGATCTACATTCTTTTCTTGGCATTTCTCCTGAAGCTGTCTTGCTGTGAAGATCATGTCTATTGTCCCTCTGTCTTTTCTGAATCCACATTGACTTTCTGGGATAAGTCCCGTCTGATCAAGCTGAACATTCAGACGATTCAACAGAATTTTTGCAAGTATCTTCCCAGGTTCATTTATAGTACCATAAATAAATCAGAGATATTTTTAAAATGAAATGGTTACAACAAATTTTACTCTCTCTCTCTCTCTCTCTCTCTCTCTCTCTCTCTCTCTCTCTCTCTCTCTCTCTCTCTGTTTCTCTCGTTTCTTTTTGATAATATAATGCTGAAATATAGAGATTAATAAATGAATTAATAATGTATGGATATATCAACATTGAATCGAACCGGTTTTTGATAAAAGAAGTTTCATTCAAATAGCATGCCAAAAACCATTTTGTAGTTAGAAAGCAAATCGTTTGCAAACGGGTTTAATGTTGCCCATGGGAGTTTGCTTAATAGTAGTGAACAAAACCTTTCTAGATTGAATGTTATAAAATTCCGATTAAAGTTCTGCACATCTGTGTTACTACCCTGTTCTACCATAGCACGTTGCAGATTAACAGAGAATTGAAATGCACCTGATCATTAAACAATCGAACCAAACATTGTTGCTCTGATTCTGTAATTCACTGGTTTAGCACACAGAGGCAAACTTTGGTACTATTTGAGTATAGCCTTTCACAAACTGCAGAGCTTATGAAGTGACTGACTGTTTAGCACGTTTGGTTAGCATGCAGTAGAAGACAAACCATGCTATCCAAAAGATTTCATATAACATTAATGATGTGGGGGCGAATACAGCATTCTTTACTTTATAAAATTATTAAGTCAATAATAATCGTAAATTAACAAATTGTTGAATAAGGTTTTGCAATAATTAGTGATAGCTGGTATTTGATCCGATCAATAAATATGGGATCGTAGAAAATGAATTGGCGGAGCAGCAGGGCTGTAAATCATTATCATTGCGAAATATAATGAAACATACTAAGGTACAAGTAGGCAAAGATCAGGGAAAGGCGCAATCAAAAAAAAGATTCCCACTCCAAAAACCGAGTCGAAGAGTTGTGCTAGTTGGAGATAGAAAAATTTTAATATTCCAAGATTTTCACAACGCTAAAGTATGTCTGTTTTTAGGGTATCCTGTGCTTTCATATGATAGCACCTATTAGAATAACATAGCTCTGTTGTCTGCCGTCATTGTCCTTTTATGTATTTTTCTGATGAATCCTTAATGAGTCAGCAACACTATCATTTTAGTAGTTTTCAGAATATCCACATAATCAGGTTCCTCTTATGAGTTAGACTGTCGAAACCTTTATTGAATCTCAGGTCTGACCTACCGGCGTGAAAAAATATAAAACACAACGTTTTGGTAGACAAAACAATAAATTCAATGACACAGCCTAAGATTTCAAAAGTCTTCAATTCCGTCGACGGTATTTGTCATGAGGATAAAGTAATCAGGAACTCCAATTCCGGCCATCGAAGCTGAAGAGCTAGTAAAGACGCTGATTCGATTTTCAATACAATGATAGACTAGATACAGTAATTGTTGATTAGACCAGTTATGCCACCGGTCTGGACAAATCAGTCGTTATTTCATAGTCATCAATTCATTTCTGTTATAAAAGTAAGCAAAACGCATAAAATTTCCCCCAGTACAGGTTCTCTTTACATAACAATTCATACCGCTAAACTCCTATGTTAGCGGTCCTCGTGGCCGATCGGTTAAGAACGCGGTTTCTAAATCACTCGATCACCTCACCGCTGTGCCTGGTGTGGGTTCGAGCCCCACACTGGCCAAATGTAAGTCAAGCCAAGTTCTGCGCATGCTTGCGTGTGCCAGGTGGTTTTTCTCCCGTTTTCGCCCACCTACTGATTGGCCCGTCTCATTTGAGCTGAAAATATCTTGACAGGGAAATTAAACTGAATTAAAAAATCCCCATGTTGGTGTACTCAGTATGATAAAAGAAGGTAAATGTAAGCATTGATTAGGAAAGGACGCAATCAGAAAGAAATTCCCACTCCGAGAACCGAGGTGGAGAAAACTTGAAAATCAGGTACTAATACATCAGTGCCATGTAAGCACTGATTACGCCTTGAGGTCCACGACAGAGTCTCATCTGGCCAAAAGTAGACAGCATTTACTACTATTATCGTTCTTAGCCAGCAGCGCACAATATTCATATACACACATTCACATTGATCGAGTAATCAAGGACTTTGTGTGTGCACGTGTTATCAGTATACGACCACCTACTGGGTTATACTTGCTCACCCTGCTTATGATATGTGATGTTGAATTGGTATCTGATTGTCAATTTAGATTTTTCCCTTTTCAGTTTTTGGAAAGGTACAAGTAGGCAAAGATCAGGAAAAGGCGCAATCAGAAAAAGATTCCCACTCCAAAAACCGAGGTGGGAAAAAAACAAACTAACAATCAGGTACTTATACCATGAAACATATCGTAAGCCGAATGTGCAGCTATTTTCCCAATAGGTGGCCACTCAGTTACCTTAACTTAACTAAAAATATGAAAACATACATAAGGCGCCAACAGCACAAAAAATTTTAAACACCAAGACATAAAACAAAAAGAACCACTACAGAAGTATCGACTTGGAACGATCAGTAACACAAAGTTACTGGCGGGCTTAAACCGGTTTTACAGGTACCTAACCTCACCCTCAGCTTCTGCAGTGGTTCACAACATTTAGTTAGTTCTTCGGTCCTCGTGGTGAATCTCTAACTAGTCAATGAATCATCAAGAACAAACAAATAAATCATGATAAACATCCTGATGAATCAAAAACCAGGACTCACAGATTGAGTAAGCTGCCCGACGATGGAGATCCCTGGGCGCCGAATAACCTACTAACTCCGGAGCAAAAGAAAAACACCAGTTGGACCCCGGTGGGCCAAGCAACAGACAAGAAGCTCCGGCCCCAACCAACTAAAATGAATAGCTTTAAGTCGGGGCCATCATAGAGTCTGACGCCCGACCCACCGGCGTGCAATTAAAGAAGGCAGCATAGTTATCAACCATGATTGGGTTAAAAACTAAGCATGCAGACTGTCGCATAACATTCAAGTTATAACCTATACGTCTGTAACGTGTTATGATTTTTCCGAACTGAAGAGAAAAATCATTTATTCCTTTAAGTTTCTTTAATTTGTAAACCAAGTCACCATAAAATTCAGGTTCCGAAAGGCCCTCACTTAAAAGTGTCTTTAACCCAACATTATATTTGGAAATCAATTCATAGTGTCTACGATAAAATTTAGAAAAGGTTTTTCGAAGTTTATGATACCGATAGCCCTGTTGGAGAAGTTTTGCCGTTAAACATTTATTTCGAGCGTTGAAGTCTGTAACATGATTGCAGACTCTAGCAAACCTAATAAGTTGCGAAATGTATACACCATAAGAAGCACGACGAGGAACGTCACCATCCAAAAAAGGAAAATTTACTATATCAAAATCAAAGTCATCGCGCTTATCATAAATTTTAGAAGAAACAAATCCATTTGCAACAGAAAGATGTAGATCTAAAAAGGGGGCTTCGGTATCTGAGATATTAGCTTTGTTCAACTGAAGTTCAGGTGGATAAATTTGATTGACCATACCTTCAAAATAAGGGTTGTCAATGTTCAAAAGGTCATCGAGGTACCTAGATGTGGAATTAAAAGCCTCGATAACATCAGCTTGATTATCATGGTTAAGAGAATCCATGAAATCTCTTTCGTAGCAGTATAAAAATAAATCAGCTACGAGAGGTGCGCAATTTGTACCCATCGGAATTCCAACAATTTGTCTGTATAACTTGGTCCCAAATCTAATATAAATATTATCAAGGAGATAGGATAAGGAGTTGGACTTTCGTTCTGACTGCAAACTTTCCCGACAATTGTTTACTTTTACTTTCCTGGAATGTGCGTAACCAGAAACCACACACGCACGTGCAAAACTTTAAGTACTTGACATACCTGAATCAGGCAGTATCATTAGAGCTTGACTTAAAGAGTAACAATAAGTGTCACCGATAACTAGTCCACAGAAAACTATGATGCTTTACACGGAGCGAATGGCCTCTGATGTTCTTCAGTTTCATACAGATATGCCAAAATATCATTTGGAGGTTATCTCGTGGCCCAGTTCATGTTTCTGTTGTCCCTAGACTATTGGAATTGTTACGTGATCCAATACAGCTAAGGCACGATAAGCAAATGTTTTTTCGGCCGTAGTTTTCACCAGGTCAGTCAAAAAACAGCCTTGACATAGCTACGGACAGTAGCCTGATTCTTGACATTTCAGGTTATGTAACAAAATATCTAGCATTAAAGAGGGTACGAAAGAACAACTTGTCCAAGTGTGAAGTTGTCGCAATATGAAATTAAGAACAAATTGACCATTATCTCTTGGCACAGCTCAAACTGATTTTTGGTCTCTCATGGCCCAAGTATAGACATAACTTCCGACAAGTTACTTTCTGAGAAATGTAGTTGGCTTTGATTACTATTGTATTCATACCATTTGGTGTTATGGCGCTTGACATATTGTGTTTTATGTTGGAATTAAGATGTACCGATTTGGATTAAACATTCGACGCAGTGCTCTGGCAATTTTGTGCAAGAATAAGAAGTGATAACGCGACGCTATTACTCCAACACAAGCTTGAGCGACATTGATCACGTAAGCTTATATGTTACCATGTTAGATATTTTAGTTTTAAATATTGGAGGTACAAGTAGGCAAAGATCAGGAAAAGGCGCAATCAGAAAGAGATTCCCACTCCAAAAACCGAGGTGGGAAAAAACCAAACTAACAATCAGGCACTTATACCATGAAACATATCGTAAGCCGAATGAGCAGCTATTTTCCCAATAGGTGGCCACTCAGTTACCTTAACTTAATTAAAAATATGAAAACATACATAAGGCGCCAACAGCACAAAAAATTTTTAAACACCAAGACATAAAACAAAAAGAACCACCACAGAAGTATCGCCTTGGAACGATACTTGGAAAATGTACTGTGCAACACTTGTTGTATCAGCGACGGATAGCCATACCAGTTTGGTCAATCGCGAGTGACGTCGGGTTTTCTTCGGTTATTGCATGATATACTTCGCTAAGGTTTGACATCAGACAATATATGTCACGTAACATTCATAAGTGCATTAAATTGCTATAAAACATTTAACATTAGTGAATATATGTAATCCGTTACTTTATCAGTTTTCATGTATATAGTTAAGTCCATGTAAGACTGTCCACCTATTGGGAAATAGCTGTTCACTCAGCTTACGATATGTGTTCTTAGTGTAAGTACCCGATTACCAATAAGTTTCTTCCCACCTCTGTTTTCGGAGAGGAAATTTCTTTCTGATCGCACCATTTCCTGATTATTACTTACTTTTAACTTTTTTTGCTTAATGTCCAGTTTTAGCATTAAATCTTGTACCATGAGTAGTTTAAGCGAAATTATACACCATTAACTTATTTAAAATAGAATCCTACATAATTAAGAAACCGAGTTGAATTAAATTGTCAATATAAGACACTAATCTTATTGTTTTTAAATATGGATGTCTTAAACATAATGACGTGAATAGCATATTTAACTGTTTTAATGGCAGAGACACACACAAAACACATAAAATATGTGTGACATGTAGACGAAATGTGTCTTCACATGAAGACGAACATAAGAAAGTCTGCATGTATCTACGTCAATTATAAATAAAAATGTCTTTTCGAAAAGTGTCTTGTTGCCACAAAATGGAATGTCTATACTAAAATCAAACTTCAGAAAGAAATTTCAGAGAGAGACTGAGGAATATTGAATATTGTTGGGAACAACACATTATTTTATTAGAGAAAACTGTAAAACTGTATAAACGGAAGTTGATAGCTCTTATTTATTCTCCAACATAGTTGAGTTAGAAAAATAAAATGTTTGAATTCAACTGTCAGTATAATCGCATGACAGTTGATGGATTGCCTTAAACAAAGTTTTCGTTGTCTTAGCGTATATGTTTCATTTTCGCTTTGGCTTCTTGGGATGATTAAGGCTGTACATTACGAAGCATATGTTTTGATAATATGTTGAGGGTTGTAAAAAAAGTACAAGTAGGCAAAGATCAGGAAAAGGCGCAATCAGAGAAAGACTCCCACTCCTAAAACCAAAGTGGGAAAAAACCAAACTAACAATCAGGTACTTATACCATGAAAACATTTCGTAATCCGAATGGGCAGCTATTTTCCCAAGTTACTGGCGGGTTTAAATCGATTTTACACGGCCGTAACCTCACCCTCAGCTTCTGCAGTGGTTCATAACATTTAGTTAGTTCTTCGGTCCTCGTGGTGAATCTCTAACTAGTAAATGAATCATCAAGAACAAACAAATAAATCATGATAAACATCCTGATGAATCAAAAACAAGGACTCACAGATTCAGTATGGAGATCCCTGGGCGCCAAATAACTTACTAACTCCGGAGCTAAAGAAAAACATCAGTTGGACCCCGGTGGGCCAAGCAACAGACAAGAAGCTCCGGCTCCAACCTACTAAAATGAATAGCTTTAAGTCGGGGCCATCATAGAGTCTGACGCCCGACCCACCGGCGATAATCCGATATTTGGTGGTACATGTATCGTCATTTTAAGGGTATAGCCTACACGGGGTATCAGTTTAGTTGTGGGTATTTCCTGGTCTTTACGTTGCTTGGTCCATTTTTATGTAGGATTTTCTATATAAATTAAATGAAATAATTGAAAGCTAGAGCACATTTTGCTTTTCATATGTATTTGTTTGCAGCTTGATGCCTTTGTCCTTACCCAGGGGAGCTAATCTCCCAGTGGATTTATTCACGTGGGTGGGGACTGGGTGTCTCTCTGTGGTATTTTCCTTCTATGTCCTTTTCAGGACCATTGAATATAATTGTACAAAAACAATGAATTTTTGTCCAGATATCTCCTCTTAGGAAAGGGGTTCGGATTTCGACTCTAAAGTGATAGTGCAAGCTACAGAAGAACTTTGAGTCAATTCACACGGAGAGACAACCCCGCCTGCCATTCACATGATCTCTGCAGACCGTGATGAAATTTCTCAATGAACAATGTTGAGTTTGATAATTTAACATTTAGAGACTTGCAAAAGTTATGGTAGGAAACTTGCATATATGTTTCAAAGAATGGAGAAAGTAAGATCACCCTGATAATGATTTGCAGTAGATATTGTACCTATGTTAAAAACATTTCAAGGGAATTGGAAGGGTAAGAGTGACCCCTCTTATTTGGTTTACCTTTGACAAGACAATTCAAATCCTAGTCTCTGCCATGACAAGTGGTATCTCAATTTATGGCTAAGGGATCATCCTTTCACCCCAGACACTTCGCAGAAAGTATCTCGTACTGTAGATAGGTACGTTTTAATGTTTCTCTCAAAGATAAATCGGACTAGAACCACATTCTTAGTACAGATTCTAGGAAATATTCTGGTATTCAGTTTGCAGGTTGGTTTTTGGTGTTTAAAATAATCAGTTTCAAATTTTAAAGCTAATGCTTTCATCTATCATTCTACATGCCTATAGTAGTACCAATGAGTTATTGTAGAAAGTTTAGTGTTCCTTGCCTGATGTACATTGACTTTAGATTTCTTAATGAATTGCGGAAATGTAAAGAATGTCTCGGGCCTGATCAGGAAATTTGGCTTGGTTTCAAAATTTATGCGCGTATATTGTATGTCATGTGCTAGTCCGACTAGGTTATTTTTTATTAGAGCATCTTACAACTTACCCAGTGTCTGAAAATGTTGAACATGTTCTGTATTCTAAATAGAATTGGCGTTTTGTGTTACTGGGGGAAACGAAATTGACATTTTATAAAACTTAAGAGACAATATTCTGGCTAGCAAGACTGTATCTTTGAAGACATTGCAATGGTAATCTGGAAAACGCTGCTTTTTGGTTCTTGCAATGCTGACTATTTTCTAGGGAGATGAACAGAGCCATAAGTATTACTTCTAAAACAGTCGAGGTATTGTTGTGTATGAAGAACTTAAAGATGGACTGCTGTTTGGCAAATTTATTCAGAATTGGAAGGGTCTTGCAACTTGCAGAGATAAGAAGTATTTGTGGAGAGTTCTAGGAACAGGTCTCCTCCTTTTTTTCCTTTGGGAGCATATCTAACACAGTTAGACAGAAACTCAGAACTTGGGGATTATTTGGATGACAAGAGCTTTGAATCTTTTCCTAATCATGAAAGCGGTACAGGCTGAGATTAATTATACATTATCGGTCATTCAAGAGTTGGTTACGGGTCATAGGATTGGCATGCTGTATTTTGTGATAAATTATATGTTGTTAAAGTATGGGATCCCACATTGAATAATGTTTTAAAAGAGCTGTTTATGTTGACCTTTGGTAAGGAACATTAACTTGACTATCCAGTATATTCATACTGGAGATAACCCTGCGGATGAAGTGTCTAGCTTGACGCCTGTAATGTAAAAACGCAACCTTGGCTAGGGATATAGATAGTGGTTGCGAATTGGTCTGTCCCACTTTTTGTACAAGAACCTGATTGTCAATTTAGCTTTTTCCACCTTGTTTTTGGAGTTGGAATTTATTTCTGATTATGCTATTCCCTGATCATCGATTAATTTCACCTTTCCATTGTTGTCCCTGCTGTAAAACCAGCCCCGTTGTGGTAGCGTCTGTTAGGTGTGGAAAGTTCTAGGAGAAAAGAGTATTCTACTCTGTCCGTTTACACAGGGCTACAAAACTTGATTTTAAAAGCTGAGAATTGTGAACTGTTTTTGGCAAAAATAATATTTCACCGATTTTTTTTTTCTTTCAATTGAATTTTGTACCGGCGACCGGTTCACTTGTGTTCCTTATTGCCTGTACATGTATGCCTGTGATGCTGGTTTTCAGGTCTTTAAGACCTGCGGAACACACAACCAACAAAAATAGATAAGATGATAATTACTTTATAGAGAGACATTATCCTTATAGATCTAGTTCATGATATGCTAAGAAGAAAAAGAAAACGACATGGAAAGTTTTTACTTGATTGAAGAGGTGAAAGCATTTTGTAGTATAATTCTAATGATGTAAGATGTTTCTCTGTCGGAGATGATGAAACTAAAATTCACGGCATTGGAAGCACTATTTTGGTGAATAGATAGTTTTTCCATGTTCTTGTAGTGCTTTGTTGTCTGCTGGTACAGTACATGCCACAGTGAGACAACTGAAATCCATTTTACAAAGTGTTAGTAGGGGTGATAAGTGGTTTGAAGAGACTCAGGGGCGGTAACCCAGTTTCAAGTTTGGAAGTTAAGAAGTAGTTGCAGGCCGTAAAAAAGTAGAGAAATCTAAGGTTCACCTTTTCCGGAAACAAGCTAGGCCTCTTTTGTGAGAAATTTTGTGCAATCATGAAGTCTGTCCGTTAATGTCTATGGAAAAAAGGAAGACCCACATTCGACAAAGCATGTGTTGGATGAATTAGCAGATTCTCGTCATCTGCTTTTAGGGCTGATTAATATCAGTGTTTTGGCATTTTTATGTACTAGTAAATTTTACTGCTTGCGTCTCCATGCAAATCTTACACGCTCCCGGCTGACTATCTGATTACTGGTTGGCCGCTTGGGTTTGAGTATGCCCAGGAAGTGGTTCAAGGGAAAACATCCAACCTTGGTGGCTTGTTTGGATGGTTGTGTTTTTCAAGCACATTTTTGAATGTCGTGCCATCCTACATGGGTAAAAGTCCCATAAAATATAGGCAACTTCCCGACATGATCATGACTGTTGGCTGGCACGTAATACTTTTGTTCGGACAGGCAAAAACATTGTGTTTCATGAAAAAAATGTAGTTTACACTTGGAGTGATTCTCGTTTTCACTCTTTTTCCCCCATTACTTATACAAACTTGAATCACATCGAGTGTAGAATTACTTGAGATAATGTTAAAACGAAAGTTGATAGCTGTACTTTATTCACCAGCATATTTGAGTTAGAAAAAAAAATGTTTGAATTCAACCGTCAGTATAATTGCATGACAGTCTTTGAGGCTTCGATAGATCTTTTTCAATCAGACACATTACGTTAGTTTAGAAACTTCACCTAATCTAGAGCCAGACAATGCTATAACATTCACATTATTTAGTCGCTAGATTGGAATTTAGACTAGATAAAATCACTGAGCATGTTCAGTTGATAATTCGTGTCCCTGTGTGTGGAAGAACAGCTTATTGAAGTTCATTATTTTCGCTGTTTCGTTAAAACAAGCAAGCGAACTGGACTACACATCGCCATCCTAGCACTTTAAGATTTGACGTTTGAAAGAAGAACTGAAAATAAGCCTGGGTGTATTTATCTTTCGCAAAACAAGTTACTACTCCGTGCAAATTATAAGCTCTTCAAGACAGCTAAAGACGACTCCTTGTTGATATGTCGTAAACAGAATCTAGAACAAACACATTTCTCTAACAAGCCTAATATCCTCAACAATCCTTGACAATGGGTGTCAAAAGTTTAATCACGATCGTCTCAGTAGCAGTGTCAAATTATAAGCGTCCAGGCAAAGACAAAACGATAATTCGATCTAGCTGTTTTAAATGCATTTGACCTAATCAACCAATCTCACACAATTCTTCGTAAATGTCTTATCTGCAAATCTACGAGTTCTACGACATCAATTTGCAATGTGGTATTGAGCCCCTTTCACATTCCAAGGTTTTAGACAAAAGTACCTTCAAAATCTAAAGCGTTCCTCAAATGGTAAATAAAATATAAATGCAAGATCCTTTGGAAGCACTGAAAACGGTATGGGCCATATTCCGCAATTTCATAATAACATTGATACGATTTTGGATTTTGTCTTCTTTGTACGTGTATTATTTGTGTTCGTGTAACTGGTGGAAGTTGATATGTTCCTGTAAAAAATAGTTCCAATACATTTCGCTGGATAAAATTCCTGATTTGCTCTTGTTAGGCACTTTGTTTAAGAACAGATAACAATATTGATGTTAATTATAGGCCACCATAGCCACTCTATCATCGATGATTGCCCATCCTTGCAATAAGCTAATATAAGACAATACACGATCTATATTTATCCAATCAACACTGGGAAGTCAACGCATTAATCATGCTACTGTTGTAGGCCGTAACGAGCAGTATAACTTGTTCTTGTATATTAGTCTTGCTTACACGTTTGATAATGTTGCATCTTTCTTTAATTGCCAGTATACGGGACAGTCGTCAGGCACTGACATGTAACTCGTATATGCTATACCCTTGATCCAATGATTTTTTGTGATTTATGTGTCCATGGCAACATGGAGCCAAAGATATATATACTGTAAATTTGCATCTTTCAACAGGGTAGTCGATACAAAGCGGACTAGTTGCAAATCCTAATGGAACTAAATATGTGAAAACTTTGGTTAGAAAATGAATCTAAACCGATAATAATTTTCTGATTTCTCAGAATTCCTTTGCTGATCTCAAGGGACCAAAAAGAAAATAGAATCTGTACTATGGATGATGAGAAAGGAGATGGGCCAGACCGCGGTTTCGGCTACTTAAACCAGTAGTAATATTGTAGTATATATTTTGTTTCTTATGAATTTGTTCGGTACGTGTGGACAATCAAAATGAGATTACCTAATAAAACGGCGTATTGGAAACATTTTACTTTTCGACCAAAATAACACGTCAGATCAATTGGAGTTGAAAGTTGAACTTATAACACTCACAATATTGGTACTCGAAAAAAAAAAACAGCAGACATTTTACGATCTTAAAAGTGTAATATAATCTCGTCTGAAAGCATAACTGTATATCTTAAACCAATTTTCAAACTGTAATATAATCTCCTTAGATTTAACCAGCTTCCAATTTTATTGAGTGATCAGCGTAGACTGATACACGCATCACAATGCCATGATTTCTGGAATTGAGCTAACAATCTTAGTTAGTTGGTTTGGGCCGTAGCTTCTTGTCTGTTGCTTGGCCCACCGGGGTCAAACTAGTGTTTTTCTTTGCTCCAGAGTTGGTAAGTTATTCGGCGCCCAGGGGTCTCTATCGTCGGGCAGCTTACTTAATCTGTGAGTCCTCGTTTTTGATTCATCAGGATGTTTATCATGATTTATTTGTTTGTTCTTGATGATTCATTGACAAGTTCACTACGAGGACCGAAGAACTAACTAAATGTTATGAACCACTGCAGAAGCTGAGGGTGACGTTATGACCATGTAAAACCGGTTTAAGCCCGCCAGTAATTTTAAATAACTTATCGTTCCAAGGCGATACTTCTGTGGTGGTTCTGTTTGTTTTTTTGTCTTGATGTTTGAATTTTTGTGCTGTTAGCGCCTAATGATTGTTTTCATACTTTTAGTTAAGTTTAGGTAACTGATTGGCCACCTATTGGGAAAATTGCTGCTCATTCGGCTTACGATATGTTTTCATGGTATTAGCACCTGATTTTTCCCCACCTCGATTATTGGAGTGGGAATCTCTTTCTAATTGCTTCTTTACCTGATCCTTGCCTACTTTACCTTATTTTAAATGGAAAATTATTTTCTATTTTGTTTAAAATGGCTTCAAATAAGACGATAAATGTCAGTAAATATGCATTAAATGTATATAATTGCAATTCGTATCAATTCCTGTTGCTATGACTGGACCAATATCTCGCTTGATGTGTAATTTGGGATTATCTTATAGCTGCAACCTTGTGAATTATACAAACAAGGCACAAGTAGGCAATGACCTGGAAATGGTGCAATCAGAAAGAAATTCCCACTCCAAAAACTGAGGTGGGAAAAACCTAAATTAGCAACCAGGTACTATTACTAAGAAAACATATTGTAAGCCGAACGGGCAGCCATTTGCCCAATACGTGGCCACTCAGTAACCCAAACTTAGCTAAAATATGAAAACATACATAAGGCGCTAAAAGCACAAAAATTTCACAACCAAGACATTAAACGTTTATGCAAGAGGAGTGTTTTGAGATTATTTTGATACTATCTTATAGCAACACCCTTGTTAATAAAACAAACTTTACAGAGGTGATAGCAATAATCTAAGATTTATAAATATTGTTTCCTTGAAAGTACTTCATTTTACGGCCATGAATCCGGAATATTCGAATATCTCATACCCTAAATAACTAATCAGTCAAAACATGATTATTGCCTTACAGAGATCCTTGCAACTGGTGCTAGAGTACAGACTGCATCTAAGCGGCCCACGTGGCCGTGCGGTTAAGTGCGCTGTTTCTTAATCACTCGATCATCTAACCGATGGGTCTAGTGTGGGTTCGAGCCCCGCCCTGGCCACATGTGAGACAAGCCAACTTTTGCTTGCGGGTGTGTCAGGTTGTTTTTCTCGGGGTTCTCCCGTTTTCGCCCCACCTACTGATTGGCCCGTCTCATATGAGCTGAAATAATCGTGAAACGGACATAAAACTTAGTTGAAAAATATTGCATCTTTATGACTGTTGATAATTATGTCATGCACAGCTTTATTAAGAAATAGAAATATAAATAAGGCAGGTGATGACCCATGCCGCGGAACCTGACCATAGCATGCAACTATGAAAAGGTACAAGTAGGCAAAGATCAGGAAAAGGCGCAATCAGAGAAAGATCCCCACTCCAAAAACCGAGGTGGGAAAAAACCAAAGTAACAATTAGGTACTTATACCATAAAACATTTCTTAAGCCGAATGAGCAGCTATTTTCCCAATAGGTGGCCACTCAGTTACCTTAACTTAACTAAAAATATGAAAACATACATAAGGCGCCAACAGCACAAAATAATTTAAACACCAAGACATGAAACAAAAAGAACCACCACAGAAGTATCGACTTGGAACGATCAGTAACACAAAGTTACTGGCGGGTTTTAATCGATTTTACATGGCCATAACCTCACCCTCAGCTTCTGCAGTGGTTCATAACATTTAGTTAGTTCTTCGGTCCTCGTGGTGAGTCTCTAACTAGTCAATGAATCATCAAGAACAAACAAATAAATCATGATAAACATCCTGATGAATCAAATACCAGGACTCACATATTCAGTAAGCTGCCCGACGATGGAGATCCCTGGGCGCCGAATAACTTACTAACTCCGGAGCAAAAGAAAAACATCAGTTAGACCCCGGTGGGCCATCATAGAGTCTGACGCCCGACCCACCGGCGTGCAATTAAAGAAGGCAGCATAGCCATCAACCGTGATTTGGTTAAAAACTAAGCATGCAGACTGTCGCATAACATTCAACTTATAACTTATACGTCTGTAACGTATTATGATTTTTCTAAACTGAAAAGAAAAATCATTACTTCCTATAAGTTTCTTAAATTTGTAAACCAAGTCACCATAAAATTCTGGTTCCGAAAGGCCCTCACTTAAAAGCGCCCACGAGGACCGAAGAACTAACTAAATGTTATGAACCACTACAGAAGCTGAGGGTGAGGTTACAGCCGTGTAAAATCGATTTAAACCCGCCAGTAACTTTGTGTTACTGATCGTTCCAAGTCGATACTTCTGTGGTGGTTCTTTTTGTTTTATGTCTTGGTGTTTAAAATATTTTTGTGCTGTTGGCGCCTTATGTCTGTTTTCATATTTTTAGTTAAATTAAGGTAACTGAGTGGCCACCTATTCGGAAAATAGCTGCTCATTCGGCTTACGAAATGTTTTCATGGTATAAGTACCTGATTGTTAGTTTGGTTTATTCCCACCTTGGTTTTGGAGTGGGAGTCTTTTTCTGATTGCGCCTTTTCCTGATCTTTGCCTACTTGTACTTTTTTAACCCAACATTATATTTGGAAATCAATTCATGGTGTCTACGATAAAATTTAGAAAATGTTTTTCGAAGTTTATGATACCGATAGCCCTGTTGGAGAAGTTTGGCCGTTAAAGATTTATTTCGAGCGTTGAAGTATGTAACATGATTGCAGACTCTAGCAAACCTAATAAGTTGCGAAATGTATACACCATAAGAAGCACGACGAGGAACGTCACCATCCAAAAACGGAAAATTTACTATATCAAAATCAAAGTCATTGCGCTTATCATAAATTTTAGAAGAAACAAATCCATTTGCAACAGAAAGATGTAGATCTAAAAAGGGGGCTTCGGTATCCGAAATATTGGCTTTGTTCAACTGTAGTTCAGATGGATAAATTTGATTGACCATACCTTCAAAATAAGGGTTGTCAATGTTCAACAGGTCATCGAGGTACCTAGAAGTGGAATTAAAAGCCTCGATAACATCAGCTTGATTATCATGGTTAAGAGAATCCATGAAATCTCTTTCGTAGCAGTATAAAAATAAATCAGCTACGAGAGGTGCGCAATTTGTGCCCATCGGAATTCCAACAATTTGTCTGTATAACTTGGTCCCAAATCTAATATAAATATTATCCAGGAGATAGGATAAGGCATCGCACACATTCTGACATGACCAAAGTGTATATCGACTTTGGTCAGATGAAGTGAAAAAAGCCTTTCTGTCATTACATGCCAAATAAAATGAACCTACAATATTTCCTAGTACAAGAGAATGCAGTAAAACGTCGTTATATGTTATAATCAGTTGCCCTTGAGATGAACATGAACACAGTTGAGAATGAGGTATTAAATCAAATGTGACAATGTTATTAAACATCCAAGATAACTGATATATTCATATTTCCTACTGAGGCATATCATAAGCAAGAATCCGCGTAGAACGCACCTTGATTTAACAAGCTAACGCCCTGGCACAATATAGACTCACATCGACACAACTGCTCCATAATTATTAATTTGGTTGAACTTTTCTTGAAACCAGCTTAGAGCTGTTTTAAGAGATTGCCAACAAGAATGGGTAAGTGCCTCCGGAACCAGACCTTTCTTGTAAATTGATTTTCAAATTTAAGTAACTTAAAAGAAGGAATTTTTTTTTAGTTTAGAAAAAAAAAAAAAAAAAAAAAAAAACATTTTACGTTGCACACGTATAGGATACGACTAAATGTGATATAACAGTCTGCATGCTTAGGTTTTACCCTAATCATGGTTGAATATAATTCTACCTTTTTAATTGCACGCCGCTGGAATGAGCGTCAGATTCTATGATGGACCCGAGTATAAGATATTCATTTTAGTTGGTTGGGACCACAGCTTCTTGTCTGTTGCTTAGCCCACCGGGGTTCAAATGTTTTTTTCTTCTCATTATTTTGCTTCAGATTTCAGTTATATTGTTTGGCGCCCATGGATCTTCATCGCCGGGTAGCTTATTGTATCTGCGAGTCCTTGTTTTTGATTCACCATGGTGGTTATCATAATTTATTTGTATGTACTTGATGATTCATTGACCACTTAGAGAGTCGGCACGAGAACCAGCTAAGGGAGAGGTTAGATGCCTGTCAAACCGTTGTAATCCACCCAGTAATTTTATATTACTGATCGTTCCAAGGCGATGCTTCTGTTGTGGTTCTAATTGTTATAGTTTTAGTGTTAAGTGTTTGTACTGTTTGAACCTAAAATACGTGTTCATATTTTAGTTAAGTTCGAGCAACTCAGTAATCGCCTATTTGAAAATAGCTGCTCACTGAGTTTATGATATGTTTTCTTAGTATAAGTACATGATTGACTTTTGGAGTGGAAATATCTTTCTGATTGTGCCATTTCCTGTTTGTTGTCTACTGTTACCTTTTTATTCTGGTAAAAAAATCTTTACGATATATGCACGATAAAAACCACCAAACAACGGTTATAGTGAGCTGTCATTGGGTACATAACCTTGCGCACTATTATATTAGTTATTATGTGTTATAATGATATTGAAGCACCGAGCAAAGTTCAATATTTAATGAATATGAATATTAATGACACATCAATGGCATAATATCGAATACAGAGTACAGTCTGCGACAATTTATTTGCTTGACAGTGTGTTGCATGCCACTGCTCATATCTGGTGTTGAAATCCTACATTTTGCTTTTGTCTGTATACATATACGTGATACCACGCAAATCACTTAGCACTGAACTAAGTAAGACTTGTCTAAAATTCATTATGCACAAACATTTCCTGACTTTATGATTGTTGTAAGGATTAACCTAAACATCATGCGTGTTTCACTTCCGATTGCAATTTAACAGTTTCTAATAACCAGAAGAATAACGACGATCCCTGGTGTTAATGATTTGCAGGTAGCTGTGTCTGTACACGTCAAAAGCAAATTCACTCTCATTTACTCAAGACAAACGCATGCTTGTCTAAACATTTTGATGCGAAATCATTGATGTTCGATGTATAATACCACGTTGAATGACATCGTTCAATTTTGTATTTTCCATTGTCACATCTTAAGTTAAAACAGAACTTTAAATCGTTTAAAAATGAAGAAAATGTTTCACAGGAGAAATTGAAAATCCATGAATTGTTTTCATTAAACTAAAAACACACCATGCTAAGATGTTCATGGAAAAAAAGTGACAGAACTACAAAGTCATGCATTTTAGACCCCATTCCGTCGACACCCCCCCCCCCCCCGAAAAAAAAAAACAAATAAAAAAGGCTTTAAAAAGTTACAAGTAGGCAAAGATCAGGAAAAGGCGCAATCAAAAAAAGATTCCCACTCCAAAAACCGAGGTGGGAAAAAAACAAACTAACAATCAGGTACTTATACCATGAAAACATTTCGTAAGCCGAATGAGCAGCTATTTTCCCAATAGGTGGCCACTCAGTTACCTTAACTTAATTAAAAATATGAAAACATACATAAGGCGCCAACAGCACAAAATATTTTAAACACCAAGACATAAAACAAAAAGAACCACCACAGAAGTATCGACTTGGAACGATCAGTAACACAAATTTATAAAATTACTGGCGGGCTTTAATCGATTGTACATGGCCATAACCTCACCCTCAGCTTCTACTTGGTTCATAACATTTAAATAGTTCTTCTGTCCTCGTGGTGAATCTCTTACTAGTCAATGAATCATCACGAACAAACAAAAAAATCATGATGAATCAAAAACCAGGACTCACAGATTGAGTAAGCTGCCCGACGATGGAGATCCCTGGGCGCCGAATAACTTACTAACTCCGGAGCAAAAGAAAAACATCAGTTGGACCCCGGTAGGCCAAGCAACAGACAAGAAGCTCCGGCCCCAACCAACTGAAATGAATAGCTTTAAGTCGGGGCCATCATAGAGTCTGACGCCCGACCCACCGGCGTGCAATTAAAGAAGGCAGCATAGTTATTAACCGTGATTGGGTTAAAAACTAAGCATGTAGACTGTCGCATAACATTCAAGTTATAACCTATACGTCTGTAACGTGTTATGATTTTTCTAAACTGAAAAGAAAAATCATAACATCCTATAAGTTTCTTAAATTTGTAAACCAAGTCACCATAAAATTCTGGTAGTTTGTATTACTGCAGCTGGTGTTGTGCCGTTTGGCGGCTCTAAAAAATCTCCCCGTACATCATTCATTGTGCAGGTTATACGAGTATTTTTCTTTTTGGTCCTTTGAGATCAGCGAGGATATTCTGCGAAAACTTAAACTTATCGGTCAAGATTCATTGTCTAACCAATGTTTAATATATATTTGGTACCATTTAGATAATACTAGATTTTGTGTCTACTACCCTGTTGAAAGTTGCAAAATGTCAGTAATTCTCTTTGGCTCCAAGTTGCCAAATCTAAAGGGTCACTGACGAGACTTCAATAGTCGAAACCGCGGTATGGCCCATCCCCTTTCTCATTAATCTGTTCACTGCTCTTAAAGAATCTCAGTTTTAATTTTTATTTGCTATTACTGCAGCTGGTGTTGTGCCGTGTGGCGGCCCTAAAAAGTCTACCGTACATCATCCATAGTGCAGGTTATATTTACTTTTTGGTCCTTTGAGATCAGCGAGGGTATTCTGAGAAATCAGAAACTTATCGGCCAAGATTCATTTTACAACCAATGTTTAATATATTTGGTCCCATTTAGATAATACTAGTCTTTGTATCGACAACCCTGTTGAAAGTTGCAAAATTTCAGTAATTCTCTTAAGCTCCATGTTGCCAAATCTAAAGGGTCACTGACGAGACTTTAATAATCCCGCGGTATGGCCCATCCCCTTTCTCATTAATGTGTTCACTGCTCTTAAAGGATCTCAGTTTTTATTTTTATTATTTATATTCAAATGAAAACAAAATGAGTGATTTAAAATACTACCAGGATATGGCCTGCTAAAGATTGGACAAGCAACACAAACTGAATTCTGGATGATCAAAATAAACAATGCAGCGTAACTGCGTGTCAGTGCAATTCAGAATTGATTTAATTTAATCCTTTGAAGCTGTGCGTTCTATAATTTTGTTTTCTATAATTTTAGAATGTGAGCTAATGTCTTCATGTGTGGGTAAATTCTGTTTCAGATTATTATTGCTTAATGTCTGTCATTAACTAAAATATCAATGAACAAATTATTTTTCTGAATTATTAATCGATAAAAACCTGTAATTACGCAATTACACGCTTAAACGTTCAATGTACAATTTGTGGTGGCACCGTTTATCTACTATTAGTTGTACTGATGAATTTGTAAATCCTGTTTAAAAAGCCATAAAAAGAAACGTGCATGTTACTTACAAAAAGAACTAAATCAAACAACGCATACAGTGATAGAACAAAGAGAAGAAGAAGAAAAAAGGGAGAGAGAGGCGGAGAGATATCTTGAATAATGGTGTCTTACTTTGTTTTCCACTCGTATGCTGTTTGAAATAAGAAAAAGAATATTAAGGTTTGACTTAGCTCAATATATCAATACTTAAAATAATACCTTTTCATTTGACTTAGTTCTATACAACGTTTAATGAGTTCTGAAGCCTCTGCGCCTCTGCGCACCCTTGCATTTGACACAAGTTATATTTTATTAAAATTACAATATGCTGTTCTTAATTGAATTTAACTTAATATAAAGGGACAAAGTATTATCAAGGGTCCTACAAAACAACTGACACTATTGAACCGCCAAGAATAGTTATTATATAACAATTGCTAATACCACGTCCTCAGAATCCGTGCTGGCTTTATAAAGCAGAATATTAACGCCACGAACATGACGTACGTAATGGAAATTTATTATAATACTATGAAAAGGTCAGTAAAATACAGAGAAGACATATAAATACAAACAAAATGCAGGCATGGTATTGTCAACAAGACAATAAAACAATATTTTTCACTGCGGAAGCTGAGGGTGAGGTTAGGTACCTGTAATATCGATTTAAGCCCACCAGTAATTTTATGTTACTGATCGTTCCAAGGCGATACTTCTGTGGTGGTTCTTTCATTTATGTCTTGGTGTTTTAAAAAAAAATTGTGCTGTTGGCGCCTTATGCATGTTTTCATATTTTTAGTTAAGTTTAGGTAACTGAGTGGCCTCCTATTGGGAAAATAGCTGCCCATTCGGCTTACGATGTATTTTCATGGTATAAGTACCTGATTGATAATTTAGTTTTTTCCCATCATTTTTGGAGTGGGAATCTTTTTCTGATTGCGCCTTTTCCTGATCTTTGCCTACTTGTACCTTTTTGATGACAACACATTCCACTATCCCACATTTTAGAGGTGAGCAAACAATAGTTATCTTAGTACAATAGCCGAGAAGTGCAAACATTATGGTTACAGTTATCAAGTTGAGTATTAACCCACGGTATGTTATAACTTTAAAAGAACATTGACTTTTACAATGTTCCTTCTTGATAAATTTTACTATACGTTACTCTCGAGAGATATGGAATTAAAATAAAATTCTTGACAAAGTCAATCAAGGGGCATGCTGAAAGATTGTATTTATTACGAAGAAGAAACATGCGTCCCTCGTGCTGACATTGATCAACTAGCCCACGTGATTTGAATATTCTATAGGAATTATTCTGATAATTTGATAAACGTGGCCGGATAAAAGGCGAAAACTATAATAGATACTAATACTCTGGCAGTTTAATGCTGTCAGAAAAATGTGGCGAACATTTACAATGAGTATTCAATACAAATAAGATATGATTTTGTTATTCCGAAACGAAATGTATGGACTACTGATGAGCTTTGTTCATTGATAGTACCATAAATAAATCAGAAATATTTTTAAAATGAAATGGTTACAACAAATTTATTCTCTCTCTCTCTCTCTCTCTCTCTCTCTCTCTCTCTCTCTCTCTCTGTTTCTCTCATTTCTTTTTGATAATATAATGCTGAAATATAGAGATTAATAAATGAATTAATAATTTATGGATATATCAACATTGAATCGAACCGGTTTTTGATAAAAAGAAGTTTCATTCCAATAGCATGTCAAAAACCATTTTGTAGTTGGAAGGCAAATCGTTTGCAAACGGGTTTAATGTTGCCCAAGGGAGCTTGCTTAATAGTAGTGAACAAAACCTTTCTAGATTGAATGTTATAAAATTCCGATTAAAGTTCTGCACAACTGTGTTACTGCCTTGTTCTCCCATAGCACGTTGCAGATTAACAGAGAATTGAAATGCACCTGATCACTAAACAATCAAACCAAACATTGTTGCTCTGATTCTGTAATTCACTGGTTTAGCACACAGAGGCAAACTTTGGTACTATTTGAGTATAGCCTTTCACAAACTGCAGAGCTTATGAAGTGACTGACTGTTTAGCACGTTTGGTTAGCATGCAGTAGAAGACAAACCATGCTATCCAAAAGATTTCATATAACATTAATGATGTGGGGGCGAATACAGCATTCTTCACTTTATAAAATTATTAAGTCAATAATAATCGTAAATTAACAAATTGTTGAATAAAGTTTTGCAATAATTAGTGATAGCTGGTATTTGATCCGATCAATAAATATGGGATCGTAGAAAATGAATTGGCGGAGCAGCAGGGCTGTAAATCCTTATCATTGCGAAATATAATGAAACATACTAAGGTACAAGTAGGCAAAGATCAGGGAAAGGCGCAATCAAAAAAAAGATTCCCACTCCAAAAACCGAGTCGAAGAGTTGTGCTAGTTGGAGATAGAAAAATTTTAATATTCCAAAATTTTCACAACGCTAAAGTATGTCTGTTTTTATGGTATCCTGTGCTTTCATATGATAGCACCTATTAGAATAACATAGCTCTGTTGTCTGCCATCATTGTCCTTTTATGTATTTTTCTGATGAATCCTTAATGAGTCAGCAACACTATCATTTTAGTAGTTTTCAGAATATCCACATAATCAGGTTCCTCTTATGAGTTAGACTGTCGAAACCTTTATTGAATCTCAGGTCTGACCTACCGGCGTGACAAAATATAAAACACAACGTTTTGGTAGACAAAACATTTAATTCAATGACACAGCCTAAGATTTCGAAAGTCTTCAATTCCGTCGACGGTATTTGTCATGAGGATAAAGTAATCAGGAACTCCAATTCCGGCCATCGAAGCTGAAGAGCTAGTAAAGACGTTGATTCGATTTTCAATACAATGATAGACTAGATACAGTAATTGTTGATTAGACCAGTTATGCCACCGGTCTGGACAAATCAGTCGTTATTTCATAGTCATCAATTCATTTCTGTTATAAAAGTAAGCAAAACGCATAAAATTTCCCCCAGTACATGTTCTCTTTACATAACAATTCATACCGCTAAACTCCTATGTTAGCGGTCCTCGTGGCCGATCGGTTAAGAACGCGGTTTCTAAATCACTCGATCATCTCACCGCTGTGTCTGGTGTGGGTTCGAGCCCCACACTGGCCAAATGTAAATCAAGCCAAGTTCTGCGCATGCTTGCGTGTGCCAGGTGGTTTTTCTCCCGTTTTCGCCCACCTACTGATTGGCCCGTCTCATTTGAGCTGAAAATATCTTGACAGGGAAATTAAACTGAATTAAAAAATCCCCATGTTGGTGTACTCAGTATGATAAAAGAAGGTAAATGTAAGCATTGATTAGGAAAGGACGCAATCAGAAAGAAATTCCCACTCCGAGAACCGAGGTGGAGAAAACTTGAAAATCAGGTACTAATACATCAGTGCCATGTAAGCACTGATTACGCCTTGAGGTCCACGACAGAGTCTCATCTGGCCAAAAGTAGACAGCATTTACTACTATTATCGTTCTTAGCCAGCAGCGCACAATATTCATATACACACATTCACATTGATCGAGTAATCAAGGACTTTGTGTGTGCACGTGTTATCAGTATACGACCACCTACTGGGTTATACTTGCTCACCCAGCTTATGATATGTGATGTTGAATTGGTATCTGATTGTCAATTTAGATTTTTCCCTTTTCAGTTTTTGGAGTTGGACTTTCGTTCTGACTGCAAACTTTCCCGACAATTGTTTACTTTTACTTTCCTGGAATGTGCGTAACCAGAAACCACACACGCACGTGCAAAACTTTAAGTACTTGACATACCTGAATCAGGCAGTATCATTAGAGCTTGACTTAAAGAGTAACAATAAGTGTCACCGATAACTAGTCTACAGAAAACTATGATGCTTTACACGGAGCGAATGGCCTCTGATGTTCTTCAGTTTCATACAGATATGCCAAAATATCATTTGGAGGTTATCTCGTGGCCCAGTTCATGTTTCTGTTGTCCCTAGACTATTGGAATTGTTACGTGATCCAATACAGCTAAGGCACGATAAGCAAATGTTTTTTCGGCCGTAGTTTTCACCAGGTCAGTCAAAAACAGCCTTGACATAGCTACGGACGGTAGCCTGATTCGTGACATTTCAACAACTTGTCCAAGTGTGAAGTTGTCGCAATATGAAATTAAGAACAAATTGACCATTATCTCTTGGCACAGCTCAAACTGATTTTTGGTCTCTCATGGCCCAAGTATAGACATAACTTCCGACAAGTTACTTTCTGAGAAATGTAGTTGGCTTTGATTACTATTGTATTCATACCATTTGGTGTTATGGCGCTTGACATATTGTGTTTTATGTTGGAATTAAGATGTACCGATTTGGATTAAACATTCGACGCAGTGCTCTGGCAATTTTGTGCAAGAATAAGAAGTGATAACGCGACGCTATTACTCCAACACAAGCTTGAGCGACATTGATCACGTAAGCTTATATGTTACCATGTTAGATATTTTAGTTTTAAATATTGGAGGTACAAGTAGGCAAAGATCAGGAAAAGGCGCAATCAGAGATTCCCACTCCAAAAACCGAGGTGGGAAAAAACCAAACTTATACCATGAAACATATCGTAAGCCGAATGAGCAGCTATTTTCCCAATAGGTGGCCACTCAGTTACCTTAACTTAATTAAAAATATGAAAACATACATAAGGCGCCAACAGCACAAAAAATTTTAAACACCAAGACATAAAACAAAAAGAACCACCACAGAAGTATCGCCTTGGAACGATACTTGAAAAATGTACTGTGCAACACTTGTTGTATCTGCGACGGATAGCCATACCAGTTTGGTCAATCGCGAGTGACGTCGGGTTTTCTTCGGTTATTGCATGATATACTTCGCTAAGGTTTGACATCAGACAATATATGTCACGTAACATTCATAAATGCATTAAATTGCTATAAAACATTTAACATTAGTGAATATATGTAATCCGTTTCTTTATCAGTTTTCATGTATATAGTTAAGTCCATGTAAGAGTGTCCACCTATTGGGAAATAGCTGTTCATTCAGCATACGATATGTGTTCTTAGTGTAAGTACCCGATTACCAATAAGTTTCTTCCCGCCTCTGTTTTCGGAGAGGAAATTTCTTTCTGATCGCACCATTTCCTGATTATTACTTACTTTTAACTTTTTTTGCTTAATGTCCAGTTTTAGCATTAAATCTTATACCATGAGTAGTTTAAGCGAAATTATACACCATTAACTTAATTAAAATAGAATCCTACATAATTAAGAAACCGAGTTGAATTAAATTGTCAATTTAAGACACTAATCTGATTGTTTTTAAATATGGATGTCTTAAACATAATGACGTGAATAGCATATTTAACTGTTTTAATGGCAGAGACACACACAAAACACATAAAATATGTGTGACATGTAGACGAAATGTGTCTTCACATGAAGACGAACATAAGAAAGTCTGCATGTATCTACGTCAATTATAAATAAAAATGTCTTTTCGAAAAGTGTCTTGTTGCCACAAAATGGAATGTCTATACTAAAATCAAACTTCAGAAAGAAATTTCAGAGAGAGACTGAGGAATATTGAATTGTTGGAAACAACACATTATTTATTAGAGAAAACTGTAAAACTGTATAAACGGAAGTTGATAGCTCTTATTTATTCTCCAACATAGTTGAGTTAGAAAAATAAAATGTTTGAATTCAACTGTCAGTATAATCGCATGACAGTTGATGGATTGCCTTAAACAAAGTTTTTGTTGTCTTAGCGTATATGTTTCATTTTAATAGTTCTCGCTTTGGCTTCTTGGGATGATTAAGGCTGTACATTACGAAGCATATGTTTTGATAATATGTTGAGGGTTGTAAAAAAGTACAAGTAGGCAAAGATCAGGAAAAGGCGCAATCAGAAAAAGACTCCCACTCCTAAAACCAAAGTGGGAAAAAACCAAACTAACAATCAGGTACTTATACCATGAAAACATTTCGTAAGCCGAATGGGCAGCTATTTTCCCAATAGGTGGCCACTCAGTTACCTTAACTTAACTAAAAATATGAAAACATACATAAAGCGCCAACAGCACAAAAATATTTTAACACCAAGACATAAAACAAAAAGAACCACCACAGAAGTATCGACTTGGAACGATCAGTAACACAAAGTTACTGGCGGGTTTTAATCGATTTTACACGGCCGTAACCTCACCCTCAGCTTCTGCAGTGGTTCATAACATTTAGTTAGTTCTTCGGTCCTCGTGGTGAATCTCTAACTAGTAAATGAACCATCAAGAACAAACAAATAAATCATGATAAACATCCTGATGAATCAAAAACAAGGACTCACAGATTCAGTAAGCTGCCCGACGATGGAGATCCCTGGGCGCCAAATAACTTACTAACTCCGGAGCTAAAGAAAAACATCAGTTGGACCCCGGTGGGCCAAGCAACAGACAAGAAGCTCCGGCTCCAACCAACTAAAATGAATAGCTTTAAGTCGGGGCCATCATAGAGTCTGACGCCCGACCCACCGGCGATAATCCGATATTTGGTGGTACATGTATCGTCATTTTAAGGGTATAGCCTACACGGGGTATCAGTTTAGTTGTGGGTATTTCCTGGTCTTTACGTTGCTTGGTCCATTTTTATGTAGGATTTTCTATATAAATTAAATAAAATAATTGAAAGCTAGAGCACATTTTGCTTTTCATATGTATTTGTTTGCAGCTTGATGCCTTTGTCCTTACCCAGGGGAGCTAATCTTCCAGTGGATTTATTCACGTGGGTGGGGACTGGGTGTCTCTCTGTGGTATTTTCCTTCTATGTCCTTTTCAGAACCATTGAATATAATTGTACAAAAACAATGAATTTTTGTCCAGATATCTCCTCTTAGGATAGGGGTTCGGATTTCGACTCTAAAGTGATAGTGCAAGCTACAGAAGAACTTTGAGTCAATTCACACGGAGAGACAACCCCGCCTGCCATTCACATGATCTCTGCAGACCGTGATGAAATTTCTCAATGAACAATGTTGAGTTTGATAATTTAACATTTAGAGACTTGCAAAAGTTATGGTAGGAAACTTGCATATATGTTTCAAAGAATGGAGAAAGTTAGATCACCCTGATAATGATTTGCAGTAGATATTGTACCTATGTTAAAAACATTTCAAGGGAATTGGAAGGGTAAGAGTGACCCCTCTTATTTGGTTTACCTTTGACTAGACAATTCAAATCCTAGTCTCTGCCATGACAAGTGGTACCTCAATTTATGGCTAAGGGATCATCCTTTCACCCCAGACACTTCGCAGAAAGTATCTCGTACTGTAGATAGGTACGTTTTAAGGTTTCTCTCAAACATAAATCGGACTAGAACCACATTCTTAGTACAGATTCTAGGAAATATTCTGGTATTCAGTTTGCAGGTTGGTTTTTGGTGTTTAAAATAATCAGTTTCAAATTTTAAAGCTAATGCTTTCATCTATCATTCTACATGCCTATAGTAGTACCAATGAGTTATTGTAGAAAGTTTAGTGTTCCTTGCCTGATGTACATTGACTTTAGATTTCTTAATGAATTGCGGAAATGTAAAAAGGTACAAGTAGGCAAAGATCAGGAAAAGGCGCAATCAGAAAAAGACTCCCACTCCAAAAACCGAGGCGGGAAAAAACCAAACCAACAATCAGGTACTTATACCATGAAACATATCGTAAGCCGAATGAGCAGCTATTTTCCCAATAGGTGGCCACTCAGTTACCTTAACTTAACTAAAAATATGAAAACATACATAAAGAATGTCTCGGGCCTGATCAGGAAATTTGGCTTGGTTTCAAAGTTTATGCGCGTATATTGTATGTCATGTGCTAGTCCGACTAGGTTATTTTTTATTAGAGCATCTTTCAACTTACCCAGTGTCTGAAAATGTTGAACATGTTCTGTATTCTAAATAGAACTGGCGTTTTGTGTTACTGGGGGAAACGAAATTGACATTTTATAAAACTTAAGAGACAATATTCTGGCTAGCAAGACTGTATCTTTGAAGACATTGCAATGGTAATCTGGAAAACGCTGCTTTTTGGTTCTTGCAATGCTGACTATTTTCTAGGGAGATGAACAGAGCCATAAGTATTACTTCTAAAACAGTCGAGGTATTGTTGTGTATGAAGAGCTTAAAGATGGACTGCTGTTTGGCAAATTTATTCAGAATTGGAAGGGTCTTGCAACTTGCAGAGATAAGAAGTATTTGTGGAGAGTTCTAGGAACAGGTCTCCTCCTTTTTTCCTTTGGGAGCCTATCTAACACAGTTAGACAGAAACTCAGAACTTGGGGATTATTTGGATGACAAGAGCTTTGAATCTTTTCCTAATCATGAAAGCGGTACAGGCTGAGATTAATTATACATTATCGGTCATTCAAGAGTTGGTTACGGGTCATAGGACTTGACTATCCAGTATATTCATACTGGAGATAACCCTGCGGATGAAGTGTCTAGCTTGACGCCTGTAATGTTAAAACGCAACCTTGGCTAGGGATATAGATAGTGGTTGCGAATTGGTCTGTCCCACTTTTTGTACAAGAACCTGATTGTCAATTTAGCTTTTTCCACCTTGTTTTTGGAGTGGGAATTTATTTCTGATTATGCTATTCCCTGATCATCGATTAATTTCACCTTTCCATTGTTGTCCCTGCTGTAAAACCAGCCCCGTTGTGGTAGCGTCTGTTAGGTGTGGAAAGTTCTAGGAGAAAAGAGTATTCTACTCTGTCCGTCTACACAGGGCTACAAAACTTGATTTTAAAAACTGAGAATTGTGAACTGTTTTTGGCAAAAATAATATTTCACCGATTTTTTTTTCTTTCGATAGAATTTTGTACCGGCGACCGGTTCACTTGTGTTCCTTATTGCCTGTACATGTATGCCTGTGATGCTGGTTTTCAGGTCTTTAAGACCTGCGGAACACACAACCAACAAAAATAGATAAGATGATAATTACTTTATAGAGAGACATTATCCTTATAGATCTAGTTCATGATATGCTAAGAAGAAAAAGAAAACGACATGGAAAGTTTTTACTTGATTGAAGAGGTGAAAGCATTTTGTAGTATAATTCTAATGATGTAAGATGTTTCTCTGTGGGAGATGATGAAACTAAAATTCACGGCATTGGAAGCACTATTTTGGTGAATAGATAGTTTTTCCATGTTCTTGTAGTGCTTTGTTGTCTGCTGGTACAGTACATGCCACAGTGAGACAACTGAAATCCATTTTACAAAGTGTTAGTAGGGGTGATAAGTGGTTTGAAGAGACTCAGGGGCGGTAACCCAGTTTCAAGTTTGGAAGTTAAGAAGTAGTTGCAGGCCGTAAAAAAGTAGAGAAATCTAAGGTTCACCTTTTCCAGAAACAAGCTAGGCCTCTTTTGTGAGAAATTTTGTGCAATCGTGAAGTCTGTCCGTTAATGTCTATGGAAAAAGGAAGACCCACATTCGACAAAGCATGTGTTGGATGAATGAGCAGATTCTCGTCATCTGCTTTTAGGGCTGATTAATATCAGTGTTTTGGCATTTTTATGTACTAGTAAATTTTACTGCTTGCGTCTCCATGCAAATCTTACACGCTCCCGGCTGACTATCTGATTACTGGTTGGCCGCTTGGGTTTGAGTATGCCCAGGAAGTGGTTCAAGGGAAAACATCCAACCTTGGTGGCTTGTTTGGATGGTTGTGTTTTTCAAGCACATTTTTGAATGTCGTGCCATCCTACATGGGTAAAAGTCCCATAAAATATAGGCAACTTCCCGACATGATCATGACTGTTGGCTGGCACGTAATACTTTTGTTCGGACAGGCAAAAACATTGTGTTTCATGAAAAAAATGTAGTTTACACTTGGAGTGATTCTCGTTTTCACTCTTTTCCCCCCATTACTTATACAAACTTGAATCACATCGAGTGTAGAATTACTTGAGATAATGTTAAAACGAAAGTTGATAGCTGTACTTTATTCACCAGCATATTTGAGTTAGAAAAAAAATGTTTGAATTCAACCGTCAGTATAATTGCATGACAGTCTTTGCGGCTTCGATAGATCTTTTTCAATCAGACACATTACGTTAGTTTAGAAACTTTACCTAATCTAGAGCCAGACAATGTTATAACATTCACATTATTTAGTCGCTAGATTGGAATTTAGACTAGATAAAATCACTGAGCATGTTCAGTTGATAATTCGTGTCCCTGTGTGTGGAAGAACAGCTTATTGGAGTTCATTATTTTCGCTGTTTCGTTAAAACAAGCAAGCGAACTGGACTACACATCGCCATCCTAGCACTTTAAGATTTGACGTTTGAAAGAAGAACTGAAAATAAGCCTGGGTTTATTTATCTTTCGCAAAACAAGTTACTACTCCGTGCAAATTATAAGCTCTTCAAGACAGCTAAAGACGACTCTTTGTTGATATGTCGTAAACAGAATCTAGAACAAACACATTTCTCTAACAAGCATAATATCCTCAACAATCCTTGACAATGGGTGTCAAAAGTTTAGTCACGATCGAGCCCCTTTCACATTCCAAGGTTTTAGACAAAAGTACCTTCAAAATCTAAAGCGTTCCTCAAATGGTAAATAAAATATAAATGCAAGATCCTTTGGAAGCACTGAAAACGGTATGGGCCATATTCCGCAATTTCATAATAACATTGATACGATTTTGGATTTTGTCTTCTTTGTACGTGTATTATTTGTGTTCGTGTAACTGGTGGAAGTTGATATTTTCCTGTAAAAAATAGTTCCAGAACATTTCGCTGGATAAAATTCCTGATTTGCTCTTGTTAGGCACTTTGTTTAAGAACAGATAACAATATTGATGTTAATTATAGGCCACCATAGCCACTCTATCATCGATGATTGCCCATCCTTGCAATAAGCTAATATAAGACAATACACGATCTATATTTATCCAATCAACACTGGGAAGTCAACGCATTAATCATGCTACTGTTGTAGGCCGTGACGAGCAGTATAACTTGTTCTTGTATATTAGTCTTGCTTACACGTTTGATAATGTTGCATCTTTCTTTAATTGCCAGTATACGGGACAGTCGTCAGGCACTGACATGTAACTCGTATATGCTATACCCTTGATCCAATCATTTTTTGTGATTTATGTGTCCATGGCAACATGGAGCCAAAGATATATATACTGTAAATTTGCATCTTTCAACAGGGTAGTCGATACAAAGCGGACTAGTTGCAAATCCTAATGGAACTAAATATGTGAAAACTTTGGTTAGAAAATGAATCTAAACCGATAATAATTTTCTGATTTCTCAGAATTCCTTTGCTGATCTCAAAGGACCAAAAAGAAAATAGAATCTGTACTATGGATGATGAGAAAGGAGATGGGCCAGACCGCGGTTTCGGCTACTTAAACCAGTAGTAATATTGTAGTATATATGGGGAGTTGGTTCGTGACGCGCAAAGATGGCGGTTGCTATTTTCTAGTCGCGTTATTTTGACCGCGTATTTTTGGTGTTTGGCTGAGTTTGAAGCAGTGTGTTGGGTAAGTTCTTGTGTATAAACGCTCTGATAGAGTGTTTGATGCTGTATGCGTGCAGAAAGCGGAGATAAGAGTCGTTTTTCTGGGCAAAAAAAGCATTTGAAAATTCAGAACAAAGGATTTTGAATCATGAGTTCGGACGAAACTAATGTTCGTGTGAAACCTGTTTTCTTTAAAAGTTCAGATGTTCCACAGGAAAACAACAACTGGCTTAACACCTGGGAAATCTGCATTGCAGCTTCCGAGGTCGTAAAAGAGATAAATGCAGAAAAAAAGTTTGAATGTATTGATGCTGCTCAGAGAATTGGAGGACTATGGCGCATTTATCTTTTTGATGAAGCTGCCAGGGCCAAATTGTTGAGCGAAGGGGTTACGCTCAGAGGTCAGCAGGTTGAACTCAGAGAGAGAAACCCTTTCCTTGTTGGTTCAGGGTTTGAAGATGTTGAGACCACAAGGCTTTTCATTAGAAATGTCCCATTGTCTTTTGACAACAATTCAATTGAGAATGTTCTAAAGAATAACGGGGTACAAATGGTCAACCCATTAAAATATTCAAAGGCAAGAGACCCAAATGGCAAGCTGACAAACTTTAGGACAGGGGACAGATTCGTTGATATCGTTGTCCCCGACCAGGCCCTGCCCAAAACAATATCAGTTGGGGACTTCACTGCCCATTTATACCACAAAGAGCAAAAGCAAACAGCCAACAGCATTGAATGTGGTAACTGTATGCAAATAGGCCATAGAAGGAAAGAATGCCCAAATGAGATTGTTTGCTATGATTGTAGGCAGGTCGGACACAAAAAGGGTGATAAGGAATGCCCGTCAGGAAAGGATCTCTTTGATGAGGATGATGCCTTTTCTGATGCCCATTCAGAGACTTCTTACACAGCTGAAGCAGCTACAGGTCATGTTAGTGAGAATGAGGGTGACAATGAAAGTGAAAATGAAAGACAAAAAATGAGAAAAGTGTAAGCCAAATGCTTACAGAGGTACTTTCCTCCCAACTAAAACCAGGTAGAGACATGCAAAGTCTAATGACTGACTTTATGTCAAGCCTTCAGCCTGGTCAGCCTACCAGCAGATCTAGCAGTCCTGCTGGTAGGAGAAAACTTGCTGATAGAAGTCCTGATGTGGAAAAAGAGTCAAATCAGCAAAAGGACAAGAAGCACAAAAAGCAATATAAAATGTAAATAATGTTATACTGTAAGCCATGGAAGGGTTAAGCAGTTTAAATTTTCTTTCTTTAAATGTAAGAGGTCTTAGAGACTATACAAAAAGAACAAGCCTATTTTATTGGTTGAAACAAAAGAAATTTGATTTTTGCTTACTTCAAGAAACATATTGGACAAATGAAATGCATTCAAAACTATTAAAAGAATGGGAAGGACATATGATATTAAATTTTGGTTCACAACATAGTAGGGGCACTGCTATTTTATTCAGAGATGCTTATAACATTCTTAATGTTCACAAATCAGAAGACAGCAGAATAATACTTATAAACTTAAAAATTGAAGATAAAACCTTCACTATCATTAATATCTATGCACCTAACAATGCCAATGAAAGAAAAGCTTTTTTCTCAAAGTTACAGAGATGGATAGACAAATTTTCTTTTAATGAAAACAACATTATAATTGGAGGTGATTTTAACTATACTGAATTAAATAATCTTGACAGGTATAAATCAAATGATATAAAAGATGTAAGTTCTTCAACATATCAAAGTTTAAAAATCTCAAAAGATTTACAAGATGTCTGGAGACACATGCACCCAAATAAAAAACAATATACATACAAAGATATTAGCAGATTAGATAAATTTCTCATTACAACAGAACTGTTAGAAAATGTACAAAAATCAAATATTTTTATACCTGGTATAAAAACTGATCATAAGTGTGTATCAATTTTTCTAGATTTTAGTAGCTCAAGCAAAGGCCCTGGGAGATGGAAAATGAATACCAGTATTCTAAAAGATAAAGCATACATTGAAAAAATAAAACCTCTGATACAAAAAACAAAAAATGATTATAAAATGGTATCTAAACAGCTTATATGGGAAATGTGTAAAGTAAGAATAAAAGAGTTCACAATTTCATATTGTAAACAAAAAAGAAAGGTTGAAAATAATATTATAAAAGACCTAGAGGAGAAGATACATAAAAAGGAAGAGCAACTCATCGAACAAATTATAATCGAAATATTCAGCTTCAGAGAGACTCTCTAACACAGGATCTACATAAACTCATTGAAAATAAAAATAAAGGTGCCTATATTAGAAGTAGAGCAAAGTGGATTGAAGAAGGTGAGAAAAGTACTAAGTTCTTTTTTAATTTAGAAAAACAAAATATTTCTAAAAATACTATTAAAAAATTAAAACGAGATGACGGATCCTTTACTCAAAATGATGCTGAGATTATAGAAGAAGGTTGCAACTTCTATAAAGAATTATATAAAAAGGAAAACATTATGGAAGTAGAGATAAACAAATATTTAAATGAAGTCAATAACATAAATATATTAAATGAAAATGAATCAAGAAACTTAGAAGGTGATATTACAAATCAAGAGTGTGAGGCAGCCTTGAGACATATGAAAATTAATAAATCGCCTGGCAGTGATGGGATCCCTGTTGAATTTTATAAAACATTTTGGCAAGATATAAACTTATTAGTAATAGACTCACTAAATTCTTCTTATGACAAAGGAGAACTAGCTGGTACACAAAAAAGAGGGATCCTTTCCTTACTTTATAAAAAGAGTGATAAACACTTGTTGAAAAATTGGAGACCAATTAGTCTATTAAACACAGACTACAAAATACTTGCTCATGTTTTAGCAAATCGTTTAAAATCAGTAATTAACAAACTAATACATACAGATCAGAATGGCTACATAAAAGGAAGAAATATTGCATATAACATAAGACTCATACAAGACGTTATAAACTACTTTGAAAATGATAATATTGAGGGTGCGATAATTTTTCTCGACTTCCAAAAAGCTTTTGATACTGTTAGTCATGATTTTCTATTTTCAGTTTTAAAAAAAATTAACTTTGGACAGTCCTTTATAAAATGGGTCAAAACTATCTACACAAACTCTGAATCTTGCCTGTCAAACAACGGCTGGACGTCCAAACCCTTTAAGATTCAAAGAGGAATAAGACAGGGCTGTCCTCTTAGTACTCTCCTCTTTCTCCTAGTAGTAGAAATTTTAGGTGATAGAATTCGTAAAAATACAAACGATGGTCTAGAAATAAATTTTAAAGATAAACAGAAACACATTCAAGTTACACAACTAGCTGACGATACAACTGTTTTCCTTAAAAATGAAAAAGCAATTAAAAATTGTCTAGAAATTATCCAGCATTTTGGGAATGTTTCTGGCCTTAGGTTGAATATTGAAAAAACAGAAGGACTTTGGCTTGGAAGAGGAAAAAATAGAGGAGATGATTTTGCAAATATTAACTGGGAAAAGAACTCTATAAAGGCACTTGGGGTGTATTTTGGATATAATGAACAAGAAATGGAAGAAAAAAACTGGAAAAGTAAAATAGAAACAATAAAGAAAATATTAAATAAGTGGAATTATAGAGATTTGTCACTGCATGGAAGAATTCTTATTGTAAAAACATTGGCACTATCACAGGTTGTCTATCTTTTATCATCAATATGTGTCCCAACATGGGTAATCAATGAAGTCAATAAAGAATTTTTAGTTTTATATGGAAATATAAAAGGGATAAAATATGCAGAAGAGTAATAATAAATGATATTGAAATGGGTGGCTTAAAGATGATTGACTTCAAATCATTCTGCTTAGCAGCTAAAGCAGTGTGGTGTCAAAGAATGTACAATAAAAGTAATGAAACATGGACTATTATTCCACAAAAATATATGGAAGACTGTAGTTTAGAATTATTAATGCATTTTAATATTGATAAAGAAAAACAAATACCAGTATACCTTCCAAAATTCTACAAGGAGGTCATTTTCAGCTGGTACTTATGCGGTGGAGGTCTAAAGGCACCACAGAGTGAAGTTGAAATAAGAAAACAACTAATATGGGGTAATAAAATGATTCAAACAAAAAACAAAACACTTTTCTATAAAGCTTGGCATAAAAGTAATATCAATTTTACTGATGATCTTTTAGATGAAACAGGTAACCTAAAAAGTGGTCCTGACATTTTCAACAATTAGAAGGACAGAATAGAGCTAATTGGCTCATAGAGTATAACACAATCCTAAAATCTATACCAAATTCCTGGAAACTGATGCTTAAAAACATAAATATGAATACCAAAATAAAAAAGGACTTGAAACCTTGTATTTTCATTGAAAAGAGGTATGTTTCTGATCTTCCAAGTAAAATTATGGAATATTATGCAATGTTAGTAAACAAAATGAAAGAAAAATCATTCATAGAAAAATACTGGAATAATGTGTTCCCTAACAAGCCAACTTGGCATGATATTTGGTCCACAAGAATACAAATGCAATCAGATAAAAAGTTAGCAGATTTCCATTATAAGATACTTCATAAAATTGTCCCATCACAAGAAAACTTGTACAAGTGGACACTAACACAATCTAATACATGTAGATTCGGATGCCAAACAATTGAAACATATAACCATATGTTTTTGACCTGCCCAAGACTAAGCTCACTGAATTTCAAAATTGAACAAATACTCGGGAAAATAGGCTTCAATATACGATTAAGCTATAGAACACTCTTATTTGGCCATAAAGCAATTTATCCAGCATATAAATCCTTAAATGATGTGCTCTCCTATGTTTTTTTCGCAATTTATAAACACTGGCTTCATAATGATAGTCAAACAGATGTAGAAATATGGGTGCATA
Source organism: Rugalucina vietnamica (assembly GCA_964017185.1). Taxonomy (NCBI): domain Eukaryota; kingdom Metazoa; phylum Mollusca; class Bivalvia; order Lucinida; family Lucinidae; genus Rugalucina; species Rugalucina vietnamica. The sequence goes on from OZ024881.1 coordinate 53,368,676, forward strand.
GTCATCTTAAAATGAGAATGAAAATATTCATGGAACTAAATAATAAAAAAAGTTACAAGTTGGTGGAAGATATTTTACAAGAATGGTCTATCTAGTTTATAACTAAAACTATTTATATGTAAGTTATATGCTACATCCTCTGCTTTTCTGATACTCATTTAAAGACATTAAATTAACAATATGATTGTACATTGTATTGAATTTTCTGTCTTTGTAAACTTTGTATATATGTATGTGACTGATGTAAATAGTGACGCTTATTTTTACAGTTGATAAATTCTACCTTTTGATCAATATACACATTACCACATCCTTTCAAACTTTTGCTGCTGCCAAACACTGACAAGTGTAACACGCTGACAGTCTCCCTAGTAAATCAAAATAGGGATCTGAAAGAAGCGTACAACTGCAGTGCTGATGTAGTTGAGATCCACCGTTTCAATTACACTGTATGAAATATCTGTCCTAAGATGTGAAGAGGTGTGAACGGGACATATGTGAAGTACATAGAGCCTAATTCATGAACAGGTCACTGTGTGCTTCAGCATCTGCCCCGTACCCTGTTTCTCTATTAAAAGTACATCCTTTCTCCTATCAATCAATTATCAAATACAAATTAAGCTATGCAGCAATAAAAGCCTTTACCTGTTTTCTTATCAAATAAGACTACATAATAGGCTTTACACTGTAACAGAAGTGGCGGGCCCAAAGACCCTCTTTTTTTTCGTTTCGTAAAGATGGTTCTAACAGAGGCCCTTAACACTTTATATAATGTTTTTGGAAGCATTTATGGCGGTCCAAGATGGGGAACATAAAAATGTCCCCCAAATTGAACACCCAGCATGCTATTTAGAGCTCCAAACATACAAAGCAGCTCAATTCAATTTTGGATATCTTATGCCATATTTTGGGGAGCTCGCGCAGGAGGACGAAGCATCCTAGGGTACAGGATCTGCTGTGCGCTGGGGTGCTTCTTCGTTCTGAGGTGGCACCTTATACAGGCATGGGATACAAAAAATCACTGTGTACTAAAACATCTATACTTACCATAAATTTATGCTGATTTCTCATCATCTCCAACTCCAGCTTCACCAGATGCTGACAAAAATCTAATCATCATTTTCCTGAAATTCAGAAAAAAAAAACATGTCAAGAGACAATATAGATGTACCATATACAATATATTGCACAAGAAGTCTCAAATACTGTGCTTTCAAAGGAATGGAGCTGCTCATAAAGAAACCAAAATATTGTTTTTAATTATAAATGACCGTACATGTTATATAAACAAATAAACAAATGTTACACTTTAAAAAGGCATATATTTTTAAATGATTTGAAGCCAAGGGGGTATCTTTGTCAGCGGAAATAATAATCCTCTGGTAGAGTATGTCCCAATTGATTTTTTAGCTTCAATATCACATGCGGCTCAATTTACTTTGAATTTATTCTGCTGAAAAAGGAAGGAATTCTGAGAGCTGCGGGGTGTTGTAGGACTGCCTTGATGGCGAGTGCTCGAACTTTGTAGTTCTCTGTAGGATGTAATATTTTAGCATAGCGTTCCTTCCAAATACAGCAGCTATACATTTTGTGCATGACCAAAGCACAAATATCAAAGGTACTATTAATTATAAAAATAACTTTCATTATCATCATTATTTACCATCCAATGTGTAACTATTCAGCCTCATCACATCACAAGCTTCCACCATCATCTTCATCATCATCATCATCATCATCATCATCATCATCATCATCATCATCATCATCATCAAAACAATGGCCATCAATCAGCTTCACAACCACAAGTCATCGTTATCATCGTTATCACGGAATTATCTGGAAAATTTACAAGATATAATAATATCATGATATCATCCATGATCTTTTTAGTTTCAAATGCCACAAGTCATCGTTATCATCGTTATCACGGAATTATCTGGAAAATTTACAAGATATAATAATATCATGATATCATCCATGATCTTTTTACTTTCAAATGCATAATTATGCAGAAAGTAAACTATTACCAAACTAGAATTGAGCTGTTTTAAACATATGAGAATGGGGTCTGACACTTGTTGCCATTTTGTCTGAGTTCCATTTAGGCTAGCCTATGGCTCTGTGGATTGGCCGCAGGTGTTGAGTCCTCTATATTATTTTAACAAATGATCAATTTACTTCAATGCACCATAATTTGTTTAATAACAAATAAAAAAAAAAAATAATAAAAATAAAAAAAAAATAATAATAATAAAATAAAAAAAAAATAAAAATAAATAAATAAGAAATAAATAATAAAAAAAATATATATATATAATATAATTATATAGATGTATACATGTATATAGTTTAATATATGTATCCTATAAATTTCCATTCCTATAAATTTCCATAAATAAAAATAAAAAAATAAATAAATAAATAAATAAAAAAAAATAAATAAATAAATAAATAAATAATGCTAAACTGTAAATAAATAAATAATGAAATCTCAATCCTAAAAAAAAAAAAAATGTAACACAACTGAACAAGTCACATTACCGCAACACAAGTCACACTGTCACAACAACAAAAAAATCGCATTTCCACAACACAAGCCACAACACCAAACAAAGTCACAATATTACAATCAAAAGTCATAACACCTCAATATCACAACACAAGTCACAACACCACATCACACAAGTCACAACACCACAACACAAACCACAACACCAAACAAATGTCACAACACCGCGACATAAGACACAACACCACATCACACAAGTCAAACACCACATCACAAACCACAACACCACAAGAACACAGCACAAGCTACAACACCACACCACACGAGCCGCCACACCACATCACACAAGCCACAACACCACAACACAACCACAACGCATCACACAAGTCACAACACCACATCACAAAAGTCACAAAATTACAAACACAAGTCACAACACCACATCACGCAAGTCGAAGCATCACAACACAAGTCACAACACCACACCACACAAGTCACAACATTACAACACAAGTCATATCATTGCAACAGACAAGTCACAACACCACAATACAAACCACAACACTACGTTACACAAGTCACAACACCATAAAACAAGTCACAACACCACATCACACAAGCCACAACACCAAAACCACAACAAAAGTCACAAACATCAATCACAACAACACATCACAAGTCTACAACACAAACATTACCAGCACCACACTAAAATGATCTAATAACATAAAAATTAACAAGTGTTTCTCTTTTTCTATTTTCAGATAACAAGAGACTACATGATGAAACTGTAGACCTGTCCACACAGATGAAAATACTAAGCTATAAAAATTTTATTTTACTTAAACTAAAAATGTACATGATTTACTGTAACACAAACCACACATAACTTTAAATGGACAAATTAGACTGATCATTATAAAAACACCCCCAGACTTCGAGAACTGTGAAAATTGAGAAATTTCAATGGAAAAATAAGTTTTTCTTGTTATGTTGCATGGGACGTGTTTTGTGAGGACACTTTGGTTCTAATTGGCAACTGTGGCCTATTTTTGGGGGCAGAAAAGTTCTCTCCATGACTGCCCCACCTAAAAAAAAAAATAAATAAATAAATAAATAAATTAGATGCATAAGCAAAGTGTAAAAATACTCAACTCTTTCGAAATCCTATAATTTAGTATAAATACAAAATTCTTTTTTCTATTTTCAGATCACATCACTGTTGAAACTCTTCAAACACTGTCGACTTACCTGTTAGCAGAAAAAACAGTTCCTGATCTACATTTACTTTCGCCTTCGCTAACCTCTCACCGCAAAATACTTAGACAAATAATTATTCCTGAACTTGATCACATCAAACTTCAAAGATGACACGTTGACTTTTTGATCTTGCACGTGGAAAACATGGAAAACATGCAGTTTCTTGTTAAAGATAAATTGATATAAGCCGTTTCGTGAATAGGCTGGTCCACCGCTTAAAATATTACCGCTTCGGTCCGCTGTACTGTGACAAACCGAACTATTTTAATTGATAATGTTATGATTTAATGTCAAATTGAAATTTAATAAAATTTTTGTTTCAAATGTAAAGGAGAGGGAACGAATTCTGTTCTGCGTTGATGGAGTTGAGGCAGTTTCCGTCGCTTTCTAGTGACGACGACTGACGGGTTTAGGTGCCCCGCCCGAGGACGTCGGTTCATTAAAGAGACGGAGAAGGTCACAACACCATCAACGAGAACTAATTATTTGTTCAAACACATCATTAATCTTATAAAGTTTCCAGCATAACATTATCTGATAAAAATTTTGGCTAATTATTCAATGTATGCATATAAATCGCGTGAACGACTCTTTACATAATTAATTAATTAGTTTTGAATACCTTAATATAGCACTGAATTAAACATCTGTATGTCCGAAATAACCCATCAATACAACCCATTTAATGGCCCACGCCGAACAACCCCCACTCTTATTTAGGCCATTCAACCCACATAAGAAACAACTAACCGAAAAATCGTCAGTGGGAATAGAGTAGGAATCCTTTCATGATTGTGCCTTTTCCTGATCTTTGCCTACTTGTACATTTTCAGATATTTTATTTTGACACCTCAATACATTTAATATACATTACCGCCAGCTAGCCCAATAAGTATTTAATATCTCGATTTAGTGTTGAACAACTGTCCACAAATATGTATACATCTTTATGCTATAATTTTGTACCATATCTACATAACTAGTTCCACGATTGTACCAATATGTATGTGCCAATTACCGCAATAATGAATACATAATTTGTATTTCATGCTACCTACTAAAATTTAGTTCGCACCAATATATATATATCGTATGTACTGAACAAGTAAGGCAACAGAAAGTCGCATTATTACAATATGTACAGAATTATTCACGTGAAAACATAAATTCAAAATTAATCACTTTGTACTTAGTGTAAATAAATTCATTGTATATATATATATATTCTTCAAAATGATGTGTAAAAAAACATGGGGTCGGTGAAGGGGAGGAGGAGCCGACCAAAAAAAAAAAAAAAAAAAAAAAAAAAAGCTATTTCCCAATAGGTGGCCACTCAGTTACCTAAACTTAACTGAAATATGATAACATGCATAAGGCACCAACAGCACAAAAAATTAAAAACCAAGACATAAAACAATAAGAACCACAACAGAAGTATCGCCTTGGAACGATCAGTAATTTAAAAATTACTGAAACCATTTTATATCCCGTCACGCAGTTGTTGTTAATAATTTCATTATCATAATCTATATCAAAAAAAAAAAAAAAAAAAAAAAAAAAAAAAAAAAAAAAAAAAAAAGAAAAAAATAAAAAAAAAAAAAAAATATTGTAGTATATATTTTGTTTCTTATGAATTTGTTCGGTACGTGTGGACAATCGGAATGAGATTACCTAATAAATCGGCGTATTGGAAACATTTTACTTTTCGACCAAAATAACACGTCAGATCAATTGGAGTGGAAAGTTGAGCTTATAACACTCACAATATTGGTACTCGAAAAAAAGAACAGCAGACATTTTACGATCTTAAAAGTGTAATATAATCTCGTCTGAAAGCATAACTGTATATCTTAAACCAATCTCCTTAGATTTAACCAGCTTCCAATTTTATTGAGTGATCAGCGTAGACTGATACACGCATCACAATGCCATGATTTCTGGAATTGAGCTAACAATCTTAGTTAGTTGGTTTGGGCCGTAGCTTCTTGTCTGTTGCTTGGCCCACCGGGGTCAAACTAGTGTTTTTCTTTGCTCCAGAGTTGGTAAGTTATTCGGCGCCCAGGGGTCTCTATCGTCGGGCAGCTTACTTAATCTGTGAGTCCTCGTTTTTGATTCATCAGGATGTTTATCATGATTTATTTGTTTGTTCTTGATGATTCATTGACAAGTTCACTACGAGGACCGAAGAACTAACTAAATGTTATGAACCACTGCAGAAGCTGAGGGTGACGTTATGACCATGTAAAACCGGTTTAAGCCCGCCAGTAATTTTAAATAACTTATCGTTCCAAGGCGATACTTCTGTGGTGGTTCTGTTTGTTTTTTTGTCTTGATGTTTGAATTTTTGTGCTGTTAGCGCCTAATGATTGTTTTCATACTTTTAGTTAAGTTTAGGTAACTGATTGGCCACCTATTGGGAAAATTGCTGCTCATTCGGCTTACGATATGTTTTCATGGTGTTAGCACCTGATTTTTCCCCACCTCGATTATTGTAGTGGGAATCTCTTTCTAATTGCTTCTTTACCTGATCCTTGCCTACTTTACCTTATTTTAAATGGAAAATTATTTTCTATTTTGTTTAAAATGGCTTCAAATAAGACGATAAATGTCAGTAAATATGCATTAAATGTATATAATTGCAATTCGTATCAATTCCTGTTGCTATGACTGGACCAATATCTCGCTTGATGTGTAATTTGGGATTATCTTATAGCTGCAACCTTGTGAATTATACAAACAAGGCACAAGTAGGCAATGACCTGGAAATGGTGCAATCAGAAAGAAATTCCCACTCCAAAAACTGAGGTGGGAAAAACCTTAATTAGCAACCAGGTACTATTACTAAGAAAACATATTGTAAGCCGAACGGGCAGCCATTTGCCCAATATGTGGCCACTCAGTAACCCAAACTTAGCTAAAAATATGAAAACATACATAAATAAAGCACAAAAATTCAAAACCAAGACATTAAACGTTTATGCAAGAGGAGTGTTTTGAGATTATTTTGATACTATCTTATAGCAACACCCTTGTTAATAAAACATACTTTACAGAGGTGATAGCAATAATCTAAGATTTATAAATATTGTTTCCTTGAAAGTACTTCATTTTACGGCCATGAATCCGGAATATTCGAATATCACATACCCTAAATAACTAATCAGTCAAAACATGATTATTGCCTTACAGAGATCCTTGCAACTGGTGCTAGAGTACAGACTGCATCTAGGCGGCCCACGTGGCCGTGCGGTTAAGTGCGCTGTTTCTTAATCACTCGATCATCTAACCGATGGGTCTAGTGTGGGTTCGAGCCCCGCCCTGGCCACATGTGAGACAAGCCAACTTTTGCTTGCGGGTGTGTCAGGTTGTTTTTCTCGGGGTTCTCCCGTTTTCGCCCCACCTACTGATTGGCCCGTCTCATATGAGCTGAAATAATCGTGAAACGGACATAAAACTTAGTTGAAAAATATTGCATCTTTATGACTGTTGATAATTATGTCATGCACAGCTTTATCAAGAAATAGAAATATAAATAAGGCAGGTGATGACCCATGCCGCGGAACCTGACCATAGCATGCAACTATGAAAAGGTACAAGTAGGCAAAGATCAGGAAAAGGCGCAATCAGAGAAAGATTCCCACTCCAAAAACCGAGGTGGGAAAAAACCAAAGTAACAATTAGGTACTTATACCATAAAACATTTCTTAAGCCGAATGAGCAGCTATTTTCCCAATAGGTGGCCACTCAGTTACCTTAACTTAACTAAAAATATGAAAACATACATAAGGCGCCAACAGCACAAAATAATTTAAACACCAAGACATGAAACAAAAAGAACCACCACAGAAGTATCGACTTGGAACGATCATTAACACAAAGTTACTGGCGGGTTTTAATCGATTTTACATGGCCATAACCTCACCCTCAGCTTCTGCAGTGGTTCATAACATTTAGTTAGTTCTTCGGTCCTCGTGGTGAGTCTCTAACTAGTCAATGAATCATCAAGAACAAACAAATAAATCATGATAAACATCCTGATGAATCAAATACCAGGACTCACATATTCAGTAAGCTGCCCGACGATTGAGATCCCTGGGCGCCGAATAACTTACTAACTCCGGAGCAAAAGGAAAACATCAGTTAGACCCCGGTGGGCCAAGCAACAGACAAGAAGCTCCGGCCCCAACCAACTAAAATAATTAGCTTTAAGTCGGGGCCATCATAGAGTCTGACGCCCGACCCACCGGCGTGCAATTAAAGAAGGCAGCATAGCCATCAACCGTGATTTGGTTAAAAACTAAGCATGCAGACTGTCGCATAACATTCAAGTTATAACTTATACGTCTGTAACGTATTATGATTTTTCTAAACTGAAAAGAAAAATCATTACTTCCTATAAGTTTCTTAAATTTGTAAACCAAGTCACCATAAAATTCTGGTTCCGAAAGGCCCTCACTTAAAAGCGTCCACGAGGACCGAAGAACTAACTAAATGTTATGAACCACTACAGAAGCTGAGGGTGAGGTTACGGCCGTGTAAAATCGATTTAAACCCGCCAGTAACTTTGTGTTACTGATCGTTCCAAGTCGATACTTCTGTGGTGGTTCTTTTTGTTTTTTATGTCTTGGTGTTTAAAATATTTTTGTGCTGTTGGCGCCTTATGTATGTTTACATATTTTTAGTTAAGTTAAGGTAACTGAGTGGCCACCTATTGGGAAAATAGCTGCTCATTCGGCTTACGAAAAGTTTTCATGGTATAAGTACCTGATTGTTAGTTTGGTTTTTTCCCACCTTGGTTTTGGAGTGGGAGTCTTTTTCTGATTGCGCCTTTTCCTGATCTTTGCCTACTTGTACTTTTTTAACCCAACATTATATTTGGAAATCAATTCATAGTGTCTACGATAAAATTTAGAAAATGTTTTTCGAAGTTTATGATACCGATAGCCCTGTTGGAGAAGTTTGGCCGTTAAAGATTTATTTCGAGCGTTGAAGTATGTAACATGATTGCAGACTCTAGCAAACCTAATAAGTTGCGAAATGTATACACCATAAGAAGCACGACGATGAACGTCACCATCCAAAAACGGAAAATTTACTATATCAAAATCAAAGTCATTGCGCTTATCATAAATTTTAGAAGAAACAAATCCATTTGCAACAGAAAGATGTAGATCTAAAAAGGGGGCTTCGGTATCCGAGATATTGGCTTTGTTCAACTGTAGTTCAGATGGATAAGTTTGATTGACCATACCTTCAAAATAAGGGTTGTCAATGTTCAAAAGGTCATCGAGGTACCTAGAAGTGGAATTAAAAGCCTCGATAACATCAGCTTGATTATCATGGTTAAGAGAATCCATGAAATCTCTTTCGTAGCAGTATAAAAATAAATCAGCTACGAGAGGTGCGCAATTTGTGCCCATCGGAATTCCAACAATTTGTCTGTATTACTTGGTCCCAAATCTAATATAAATATTATCCAGGAGATAGGATAAGGCATCGCACACATTCTGACATGACCAAAGTGTATATCGACTTTGGTCAGATGCAGTGAAAAAAGCCTTTCTCTCATTACATGCCAAATAAAATGAACCTACAATATTTCCTAGTACAAGAGAATGCAGTAAAACGTCGTTATATGTTATAATCAGTTGCCCTTGAGATGAACATGAACACAGTTGAGAATGATCTCTTAAATCAAATGTGACAATGTTATTAAACATCCAAGATAACTGATATATTCATATTTCCTACTGAGGCATATCATAAGCAAGAATCCGCGTAGAACGCACCTTGATTTAACAAGCTAACGCCCTGGCACAATATAGACTCACATCGACACAACTGCTCCATAATTATTAATTTGGTTGAACTTTTCTTGAAACCAGCTTAGAACTGTTTTAAGAGATTGCCAACAAGAATGGGTAAGTGCCTCCGGAACCAGACCTTTCTTGTAACTTGATTTTCAAATTTAAGTAACTTAAAAGAAGGAATTTTTTTTCAGTTTAGAAAAAAAAAAACAAAAAAAAAAAAAAAAAAAAACATTTTACGTTGCACACGTATAGGATACGACTAAATGTGATATAACAGTCTGCATGCTTAGGTTTTACCCTAATCATGGTTGATTACAATACTACCTTTTTAATTGCACGCCGCTGGAATGAGCGTCAGATTCTATGATGGACCCGAGTATAAGATATTCATTTTAGTTGGTTGGGACCACAGCTTCTTGTCTGTTGCTTAGCCCACCGGGGTTCAAATGTTTTTTTCTTCTCATTATTTTGCTTCAGATTTCAGTTATATTGTTTGGCGCCCATGGATCTTCATCGCCGGGTAGCTTATTGTATCTGCGAGTCCTTGTTTTTGATTCACCATGGTGGTTATCATAATTTATTTGTATTTACAGTGGTGTTATGGCTAAAAATCCACTTTTGCACAGTTCGCGCTGATCACTTGAGATTTTTCGCGGCGAAACCACCGCGAAATTTCACCGGCCAAGGGAAAATTTAAACGTTTAATCGGTTAATTTTTTCGCCGCGAAAATCCGATTTTCGCGGTGAAATTCCGCCGTGTTTCGCGGCGAATTTTTTTTTAACGTTTACAACAGGTAAGATAAAATTTCATATTTCGCCGCGAAACACGGCGAAATACCTGTAAATGTTAACATAAAATAATTAATTTTTAATTTAATGACAACACTCTGATTCATCTGTTCCATATATAGATCATGATCGTTAATTACGATTAATATGTACGATTAAACATGTATAGAAATGGAAAACGTGCATAACGCGACTTTGCCAATGGTTTTTCGTACGTGGTACGATAGCGGAATCACGGATAGACGAAATAATTATAATGTAATGCGCCAGCTCGTTGAATCTAACTTTGTTGTTTGTTTGTTTGAATAGATGCTTTTCGTCCTAATCAAGAGCAATGGTCATGTCGGGACGCTGCCTCCATTTTATGGGACGTGTTTGAAATATAACGATCCCTCTAAGCCAATACTGCTTATATGTATGGATGGTTTTACTTGAAACCATTTTCCTAGGCAGGCACAGACCTGAGCGGTAAACCAGTAATCAGATGATCAGTCAATAGCTTATAAGTTTTGCCTGGAGGCACAAGCAGCCTATATATTTGTTTAAGTCCCGAAAGGCAGGGGCCAACTAACTTTGTGCCTTGTTTTGTAGCACAAACATTGTCTTAAGGGTAATGCTAAATAAACAGTTAGATTCCGTACTTTTTTTTGTAAAGTTTCCTGAACTACAATAACTTAATTTGAGCTCAACCATGTAAAAACGACAAAACAAAAAGAGGCATATTGACATTTGGGCACCCTATATGAATGCCAGCATAAGACTAATCGCAATCATATCGATTTATGCATTATACTTGCCTTGTATAAGTACAACTAGCAAAGATCAGTTAAACCGTCAAAAGTCCCATGGTGACAACACTGCCAAGGTAATACATGTATACCGGATTTGCTCAAGTATGAAACCCAGCGAATATAGGAATCGAACACAGGTCATTTAGATTCCGTTTAATTCCTTTAATCCACCACTAGGCTTCTGCGCTCAACTTTATTCTAAAAATCTAATGCTGCATGCGCTCATATTGCCACGGTGCGTACACGGCCCTAACTGTATATATGTGTTCAAAAATAAACTGAAAACTTTATATACTGACGTCTGTACTTTTTTTTTAAACGCAGTATCTTCCCTTTTCTAGTGTATTGCGCCTTGTATACAATGAGGATTTGTCATTCGATATGCATGTACGTGTTCCAAGCCATCCGTACATGAGGACTTTGGAAGGAACACAACACGCTGTTTAACTCAAAATGGTTAGCAGAAATCTACAATTTCGACACAATTTTGTACATGTACGTTGCTGTATTGCTCGTTTTCGACCGAATATCGTATCGACCCGGTGAAGGTCGTAAGCGACCAAATGTCGATTCGATTAAATTGATTTCAACGAAACGGCATCCACTTGACGTAATCGAAAATCATTGATGCTTTTAGCAATGTCATTAACCACAGGCGATTAAATGTCTAAAACAGAGTTGAAACCGATTGCTTCATCATGTTGAATCCAAAGACTTGTATTGATATGTGGGTTGGGATCGCGGTGGCATAGTTGTTGTGCATCAGACGCCGAATCGAGAGGTCTTGAGTTCGATCTCTACTGGCGAAACCGTGTTGTGTCCTTGAGCAAGGCACATTGATTACCCACAGTACTACTTAATACCCAGGAAACGGTAGCTCCGTCCAGAAATTACTAAAAAATTTGGTGACTGGGACGTCCAGCCTGAATACAAACAAACCAATCTGTGGGCAATTATCCCATGAAAATTGTTTACGCCGCTATGAGCTTTTTTTCTGTTAATTAAGCTAGATAATAGGATCTAATATTATCGGGTAAGTCTGAGAAGCATAAAAATAAACGCAAAGCCAATAATCAGGGTCTCAGAAACTTCAAAGTACGAATAAAACACGATAATTATACAAAATTGAAAAGGAAAAAAAAAATATTTATACGACTTGAAAAGTAATAGATGCATACAAATTAAAATGAAATTAAAACAATAAAACTGTTGTGACTGTCGGGACTTAAACGATAATTACACAAAATTGAGACGTAAACAATATTGATACAACTTGAAATGAAATAAAAACATCCAATTTAAAATATTATTTAAACAACAAAAACAAATTGTGACTGTCGTCTTTTTCGCCGCGAAACACCGCGAAATACCGGTTAATTGATTTTTATGCGTAATAACAGGTACATTTTTTTCGCCGTGTTCCGCCGCGAAATTTCGCCGCGAAATCTGGAATTTCGCGGCGGAATTTCGCCGCGAAATTCCGAGCTGACTTTTATTTTACACACAATTTCGCCGCGAAATTTTACAATTAGCCGTTAACAAATTAGCCGTTAAAACGGCTAATTTGGGTTTTTAGCCATAACACCACTGTACTTGATGATTCATTGACCACTTAGAGAGTCGGCACGAGAACCAGCTAAGGGAGAGGTTAGATGCCTGTCAAACCGGTGTAATCCACCCAGTAATTTTATATTACTGATCGTTCCAAGGCGATGCTTCTGTTGTGGTTCTAATTGTTATAGTTTTAGTGTTAAGTGTTTGTACTGTTTGAACCTAAAATACGTGTTCATATTTTAGTTTAGTTCGAGCAACTCAGTGGTCGCCTATTTGAAAATAGCTGCTCACTGAGTTTATGATATGTTTTCTTAGTATAAGTACATGATTGACTTTTGGAGTGGAAATATCTTTCTGATTGTGCCATTTCCTGTTTGTTGTCTACTGTTACCTTTTTATTCTGGTAAAAAAATCTTTACGATATATGCACGATAAAAACCACCAAACAACGGTTATAGTGAGCTGTCATTGGGTACATAACCTTGCGCACTATTATATTAGTTATTATGTGTTATAATGATATTGAAGCACCGAGCAAAGTTCAATATTTAATGAATATGAATATTAATGACACATCAATGACATAATATCGAATACAGAGTACAGTCTGCGACAATTTATTTGCTTGACAGTGTGTTGCATGCCACTGCTCATATCTGGTGTTGAAATCCTACATTTTGCTTTTGTCTGTATACATATACGTGATACCACGCAAATCACTTAGCACTGAACTAAGTAAGACTTGTCTAAAATTCATTATGCACAAACATTTCCTGACTTTATGATTGTTGTAAGGATTAACCTAAACATCATGCGTGTTTCACTTCCGATTGCAATTTAACAGTTTCTAATAACCAGAAGAATAACAGACGATCCCTGGTGTTAATGATTTGCAGGTAGCTGTGTCGGTACACGTCAAAAGCAAATTCACTCTCATTTACTCAAGACAAACGCATGCTTGTCTAAACATTTTGATGCGAAATCATTGATGTTCGATGTATAATACCACGTTGAATGACATCGTTCAATTTTGTATTTTCCATTGTCACATCTTAAGTTAAAACAGAATTTTAAATCGTTTAAAAAATGAAGAAAATGTTTAACAGGAGAAATTGAAAATCCATGAATTGTTTTCATTAAACTAAAAAACACATCATGCTAAGATGTTCATGGAAAAAAAGTGACAGAACTACAAAGTCATGCATTTTAGACCCCATTCCGTCGACACCCCCCCCCCTGAAAAAAAAAAAACAAATAAAAAAGGCTTTATAAAAATACAAGTAGGCAAAGATCAGGAAAAGGCGCAATCAAAAAAAAGATTCCCACTCCAAAAACCGAGGTGGGAAAAAAACAAACTAACAATCAGGTACTTATACCATGAAAACATTTCGTAAGCCGAATGAGCAGCTATTTTCCCAATAGGTGGCCACTCAGTTACCTTAACTTAATTAAAAATATGAACATAAGGCATACAACAGACATAAGGCGCCAACAGCACAAAATATTTTAAACACCAAGACATAAAACAAAAAGAACCACCACAGAAGTATCGACTTGGAACGATCAGTAACACAAATTTATAAAATTACTGGCGGGCTTAAATCGATTGTACATGGCCATAACCTCACCCTCAGCTTCTACTTGGTTCATAACATTTAAATAGTTCTTCTGTCCTCGTGGTGAATCTCTTACTAGTCAATGAATCATCACGAACAAACAAAAAAATCATGATGAATCAAAAACCAGGACTCACAGATTGAGTAAGCTGCCCGACGATGGAGATCCCTGGGCGCCGAATAACTTACTAACTCCGGAGCAAAAGAAAACCATCAGTTGGACCCCGGTAGGCCAAGCAACAGACAAGAAGCTCCGGCCCCAACCAACTGAAATGAATAGCTTTAAGTCGGGGCCATCATAGAGTCTGACGCCCGACCCACCGGCGTGCAATTAAAGAAGGCAACATAGTTATTAACCGTGATTGGGTTAAAAACTAAGCATGTAGACTGTCGCATAACATTCAAGTTATAACCTATACGTCTGTAACGTGTTATGATTTTTCTAAACTGAAAAGAAAAATCATAACATCCTATAAGTTTCTTAAATTTGTAAACCAAGTCACCATAAAATTCTGGTAGTTTGTATTACTGCAGCTGGTGTTGTGCCGTTTGGCGGCTCTAAAAATTCTCCCCGTACATCATTCATTGTGCATGTTATACGAGTATTTTTCTTTTTGGTCCTTTGAGATCAGCGAGGATATTCTGCGAAATCTTAAACTTATCGGTCAAGATTCATTTTCTAACCAATGTTTAATATATATTTGGTACCATTTAGATAATACTAGATTTTGTGTCTACTACCCTGTTGAAAGTTGCAAAATGTCAGTAATTCTCTTTGGCTCCAAGTTGCCAAATCTAAAGGGTCACTGACGAGACTTCAATAGTCGAAACCGCGGTATGGCCCATCCCCTTTCTCATTAATCTGTTCACTGCTCTTAAAGAATCTCAGTTTTAATTTTTATTTGCTATTACTGCAGCTGGTGTTGTGCCGTGTGGCGGCCCTAAAAAGTCTACCGTACATCATCCATAGTGCAGGTTATATTTACTTTTTGGTCCTTTGAGATCAGCGAGGGTATTCTGAGAAATCAGAAACTTATCGGCCAAGATTCATTTTACAACCAATGTTTAATATATTTGGTCCCATTTAGATAATACTAGTCTTTGTATCGACAACCCTGTTGAAAGTTGCAAAATTTCAGTAATTCTCTTAAGCTCCATGTTGCCAAATCTAAAGGGTCACTGACGAGACTTTAATAATCCCGCGGTATGGCCCATCCCCTTTCTCATTAATGTGTTCACTGCTCTTAAAGGATCTCAGTTTTTATTTTTATCATTTATATTCAAATGAAAACAAAATGAGTGATTTAAAATACTACCAGGATATGGCCTGCTAAAGATTGGACAAGCAACACAAACTGAATTCTGGATGATCAAAATAAACAATGCACCGTAACTGCGTGTCAGTGCAATTCAGAATTGATTTAATTTAATCCTTTGAAGCTGTGCGTTCTATAATTTTGTTTTCTATAATTTTAGAATGTGAGCTAATGTCTTCATGTGTGGGTAAATTCTGTTTCAGATTATTATTGCTTAATGTCTGTCATTAACTAAAATATCAATGAACAAATTATTTTTCTGAATTATTAATCGATAAAAACCTGTAATTACGCAATTACACGCTTAAACGTTCAATGTACAATTTGTGGTGGCACCGTTTATCTACTATTAGTTGTACTGATGAATTTGTAAATCCTGTTTAAAAAGCCATAAAAAGAAACGTACATGTTACTTACAAAAAGAACTAAATCAAACAACGCATACAGTGATAGAACAAAGAGAAGAAGAAGAAAAAAGGGAGAGAGGCGGAGAGATATCTTGAATAATGGTGTCTTACTTTGTTTTCCACTCGTATGCTGTTTGAAATAAGAAAAAGAATATTAAGGTTTGACTTAGCTCAATATATCAATACTTAAAATAATACCTTTTCATTTGACTTAGTTCTATACAACGTTTAATGAGTTCTGAAGCCTCTGCGCCTCTGCGCACCCTTTCATTTGACACAAGTTATATTTTATTAAAATTACAATATGCTGTTCTTAATTGAATTTAACTTAATATAAAGGGACAAAGTATTATCAAGGGTCCTACAAAACAACTGACACTATTGAACCGCCAAGAATAGTTATTATATAACAATTGCTAATACCACGTCCTCAGAATCCGTGCTGACTTTATAAAGCATAATATTAACGCCACGAACATGACGTACGTAATGGAAATTTATTATAATACTATGAAAAGGTCAGTAAAATACAGAGAAGACATATAAATACAAACAAAATGCAGGCATGGTATTGTCAACAAGACAATAAAACAAAATTTTCACTGCAGAAGCTGAGGGTGAGGTTAGGTACCTGTAATATCGATTTAAGCCCACCAGTAAATCGTTCCAAGGCGATACTTCTGTGGTGGTTCTTTCATTTATGACTTGGTGTTTTAAAAAAAATGTGCTGTTGGCGCCTTATGTATGTTTTCATATTTTTAGTTAAGTTTAGGTAACTGAGTGGCCACCTATTGGGAAAATAGCTGCCCATTCGGCTTACGTTGTATTTTCATGGTATAAGTACCTGATTGATAATTTAGTTTTTTCCCATCATTTTTGGAGTTGGAATCTTTTTCTGATTGCGCCTTTTCCTGATCTTTGCCTACTTGTACCTTTTTGATGACAACACATTCCACTATCCCACATTTTAGAGGTGAGCAAACAATAGTTATCTTAGTACAATAGCCGAGAAGTGCAAACATTATGGTTACAGTTATCAAGTTGAGTATTAACCCACGGTATGTTATAACTTTAAAAGAACATTGACTTTTACAATGTTCCTTCTTGATAAATTTTACTATACGTTACTCTCGAGAGATATGGAATTAAAATAAAATTCTTGACAAAGTCAATCAAGGGGCATGCTGAAAGATTGTATTTATTACGAAGAAGAAACATGCGTCCCTCGTGCTGACATTGATCAACTAGCCCACGTGATTTGAATATTCTATAGGAATTATTCTGATAATTTGATAAACGTGGCCGGATAAAAGGCGAAAACTATAATAGATACTAATACTCTGGCAGTTTAATGCTGTCACCAAAATGTGGCGAACATTTACAATGAGTATTCAATACAAATAAGATATGATTTTATTATTTCGAATCGAAATGTATGGACTACTGATGAGCTTTGTTCATTGATAGTACCATAAATAAATCAGAAATATTTTTAAAATGAAATGGTTACAACAAATTTATTCTCTCTCTCTCTCTCTCTCTCTCTCTCTCTCTCTCTCTCTCTCTCTCTCTGTTTCTCTCATTTCTTTTTGATAATATAATGCTGAAATATAGAGATTAATAAATGAATTAATAATTTATGGATATATCAACATTGAATCGAACCGGTTTTTGATAAAAAGAAGTTTCATTCCAATAGCATGTCAAAAACCATTTTGTAGTTAGAAGGCATATCGTTTGCAAACGGGTTTAATGTTGCCCAAGGGAGCTTGCTTAATAGTAGTGAACAAAACCTTTCTAGATTGAATGTTATAAAATTCCGATTAAAGTTCTGCACAACTGTGTTACTACCTTGTTCTCCCATAGCACGTTGCAGATTAACAGAGAATTGAAATGCACCTGATCACTAAACAATCAAACCAATTATTGTTGCTCTGATTCTGTAATTCACTGGTTTAGCAGTTTAGGCAAACTTTGGTACTATTTGAGCATAGCCTTTCACAAACTGCAGAGCTTATGAAGTGACTGACTGTTTAGCACGTTTGGTTAGCATGCAGTAGAAGACAAACCATGCTATCCAAAAGATTTCATATAACATTAATGATGTGGGGGCGAATACAGCATTCTTCACTTTATAAAATTATTAAGTCAATAATAATCGTAAATTAACAAATTGTTGAATAAAGTTTTGCAATAATTAGTGATAGCTGGTATTTGATCCGATCAATAAATATGGGATCCTAGAAAATGAATTGGCGGAGCAGCAGGGCTGTAAATCATTATCATTCCAAATATAATGAAACATACTAAGGCAAATTTTAATATTCCGAAATTTTCACAACGCTAAAGTATGTCTGTTTTTAGGGTATCCTGTGCTTTCATATGATAGCACCTATTAGAATAACATAGCTCTGTTGTCTGCCATCATCCTTTTATGTATTTTTCTGAAGAATCCTTAATGAATCAGCAACACTATCATTTTAGTAGTTTTCAGAATATCTACATAATCAGGTTCCTCTTATGAGTTAGACTGTCGAAACCTTTATTGAATCTCAGGTCTGACCTACCGGCGTGAAAAAATATAAAACGCAACGTTTTGGTAGACAAAACATTTAATTCAATGACACAGCCTAAGATTTCGAAAGTCTTCAATTCCGTCAACGGTATTTGTCATGAGGATAAAGTAATTAGGAACTCCAATTCTGGCCATCGAAGCTGAAGAGCTAGTAAAGACGTTGATTCGATTTTCAATACAATGATAGACAAGATACAGTAATTGTTGATTAGACCAGTTATGCCACCGGTCTTGACAAATCAGTCGTTATTTCATAGTCATCGATTCATTCCTGTTATAAAAGTAAGCAAAACGCATAAAATTCCGCCCAGTACAGGTTCTCTTTACATAACAATTTTCCAGTGTAGTTCATACCGCTAAACTCCTATGTTAGCGTTCCCCGTGGCCGATCGGTTAAGAACGCGGTTTCTAAATCACTCGATCATCTCACCGCTGTGTATGGTGTAGGTTCGAGCCCCACACTGGCCAAATGTAAATCAAGCCAAGTTCTGCGCATGCTTGCGTGTGCCAGGTGGTTCTTCTCCCGTTTTCGCCCACCTACTGATTGGCCCGTCTCATTTGAGCTGAAAATATCTTGACAGGGAAATTAAACTGAATTAAAAAATCCCCATGTTGGTGTACTCAGTATGATAAAAGAAGGTAAAGGTAAGCATTGATTAGGAAAGGACGCAATCAGAAAGAAATTCCCACTCCGAGAACCGAGGTGGAGAAAACTTGAAAATCAGGTACTTATACATCAGTGCCATGTAAGCACTGATTACGCCTTGAGGTCCACGACACAATCTCATCTGGCCAAAAGTAGACAGCATTTACTACTATTATCGTTCTTGACTGCAAACTTTCCCGACAATTGCTTACTTTTACTTTCCTGGAATGTGCGTAACCAGAAACCGTACACGCACGTGCAAAACTTTAAGTACTTGACATGCCTGAACAAGGCAGTATCATTAGAGCTTGACTTAAAGAGTAACAATAAGTGTCACCGATAACTAGTCCACAGAAAACTATGATGCTTTAAACGGAGCGAATGGCCTCTCATGTTCCTCAGTTTCATACAGATATGCCAAAGTATCATTTGTAGGTTATCTCGTGCCCCAGTTCATGTTTCTGTTGTCCCTAGACTATTGGAATTGTTACGTGATCCAATACAGCTAAGTCACGATAAGCAAATGTTTTTTCGGCCGTAGTTTTCACCAGGTCAGTCAAAAAAAACAGCCTTGACATAGCTACGGACGGTAGCCTGATTCGTGACATTTCAGGTTATGTAACAAAATATCTAGCATTAAAGAGGGTGCGAAAGAACAACTTGTCCAAGTGTGAAGTTCTCGCAATATGAAATTAAGAACAAATTGACCATTATCTCTTGGCACAGCTCAAACTGATTTTGGTCTCTCATGGCCCAAGTATAGGCATAACTTCCGACAAGTTACTTTCTGAGAAATGTAGTTGGCTTTGATTGCTATTGTATTCATACCATTTGGTGTTATGGCGCTTGACATATTGTGTTTTATGTTGGAATTAAGATGTACCGATTTGGATTAAACATTCGACGCAGTGCTCTGGCAATTTTGTGCAAGAATAAGATGTGATAACGCGACGCTATTACTTCAACACAAGCTTGAGCGACATTGATCACGTAAGCTTATATGTTGCCATGTTAGATATTTTAGTTTTAAATATTGGAAAATGTACTGTGCAACACTTGTTATATCAGCGACGGATAACCATACCAATTTGATCAATCGCGAGTGACGTCGGGTTTTCTTCGGTTATTGCATGATATACTTCGCGAAGGTTTGACATCAGACACTATATGTCGCGTTACATTCATAAGTGCATTAAATTGTTATAAAACATTTAACATTAGTGAATGTATGTAATCCGTTACTTTATCAGTTTTCATGTATATTGTTAAGTCCATGTAAGAGTGCCCACCTATTGGGAAATTCTATTAAATCTTTTACCAAGAGTAGTTAAAGCGAAATTATACACCTTTAACTTAATTAAAATAGAATCATAACATAACATAACATAACATAACATAACATATCTTTATTCGGTAATATAGGCCTTCAGCCCAAAATACAATACATGTATATACAAAACATAACATACTTTGAGTCCTACATTATTAAGGAACCGAGTTGGAATTAAATTGTCAATTTAAGACACTAATCTTATTGTTTTTCAATATGGATGTCTTAAACATAATGACGTGAATAGCATATTTAACTGTTTTAATGGCAGAGACACCCACAAAACACATAGAATATGTGTGACATGTACACGAAATGTATCTTCACATTAAGACGAACATAAGAAAGTCTGCATGTATCTACGTCAGTTATAAATAAAAATGTCTTTTCGAAAAGTGTCTAGCCACAAAATGGAATGTCTATACTAAAATAAAACTTCAGAAAGAAATTTCAGAGAGAGACTTGAATTGTTGGAAACAACACATTATTTTCTTAGAAAAAAAAAACTGTAAAACTGCGTTAACGGAAGTTGATAGCTCTTATTTATTCTTAATAGTTGAGTTAGGAAAATAAAATGTTTGAATTCAACTGTCAGTATAATCGCATGACAGTCTTTCAGGCCAAAATAAATCTTTTTCAATCAGACACATTACGTTAGTTAAGACACTTGACCTAATCTAGAGCTAGACAATGAAAGAACATTCACATTATTTAGTCTCTAGATTTGAATTTAGACTAGATAAAAGCACTGAGCATGTTAAGTTGATGATTTGTGTCCCAGTGTGTGAAAGAACAACTTATTGAAGTTCATTATTCGTTTACGCCGTTTCGTAAAACAGGTCAAACAAGCAAACGAACTGGACTACACATCACCATCCTAGTACTTTCAGATTTGACTTTTGAAAGAAGAACTGAGAATAAGCCTGGGTGTATTTATCTTTCGCAAAACAAGTTACTACTCTGTGCAATTATAAGCTCTTCACGACAGCTAAAGAAGACTCCTTGTTGATATGGCGTAAACAAGAATCTAGAATAGACAAGCTTCTCTAACAAGCCTTATGTCCTCAATAATCCTTGACAATGGATGTCAAAAGTTTAATCACGATCGTCTCACGATCGTCTCAGTAGCAGTGCCAAATAATAAGCGATCAGACAAAGACAATTCGACAATTCAATCTAGCTGTTTTAAATGCATTTAACCTTATCAACTTCCGTCACACAATCCTTCGCAAATCTTTTATAGTCTTCTTCTACGAGTTCTACGACAATAATTTGCAATGGTATTGCCACCCTTTGGTTGAAGTTGGTATTTTCCTGTAAAAACAGTTCCAGAACATTTCGCTGGATAAAATTCCTGATTTGCTCGTGTTAGGCAATTTGTTTAAGAACAGATAACAATATTGATGTTTATTATAGGCCACCATAACAGATAACAATACTGATGTTAATTATAGGCCAACATTGCCGCTCTATCATCGATGATTGCCCATCCTTGCAATAATCTAATATAAGACAATACACGATCTATACTTATCCAATCAAAACTGGAAAGGCAACGCATTAATCATTGGTTTCATGCTACTGCTGTAGGCCGTGACTAGCAGTATAACTTGTATATAACACGCTTGATAACGTTGCATCTTTCTTTAATTGCACGTATATAGGACAGTCGTCAGGCACTTACATGTATATGCTCTGCCCTTGATGCAATGATTTTTTTGTGATTTATGTGTCTATGGCAACATGGAGCCAAAGAGATATACTGTAAATTTACATCTTTCAACAAGGTAGTCGATACAAAGCGGACTAGTAGCAAATTCAAATGGGACTATACATCTAAAACAACTTTGCCTACGTGTACCTTTTTTGGTTAGAAAATGAATCTAAACCGATATCTGTGGGATACAGATTCTGAAAAAGTCGTTTCGACTTTCTTCTGAATCCCTTGTTATATATGCAACGGTTGTATAAAATGCTTTGTTTGTATTATTATATGTGCATGTATATACAGAAATAAAAGTTTAAACCAATCTAAACCGAGAATAATTTTCGGATTTCTCAGAATTCCTTCGCTGATCTCAAAGGACCAAAAGGAAAATATAATCTGTACCATTGATGATGTACGGGGAGACTTTTTACGGACGCCACACGGCACAATACCAGCTGCAGTAATAGAAAATGAAGATAAAATTGAGATCCTTTAAGAGCAGTGAACATATTAATGAGAAAGCGGATGAGCCATACCGCGGTTTCGGCTACTTAAACCAGTAGTAATATTGTAGTATATAGTGTGTTTCTTATGAATCTGTTCGGTACGCGTGGACAATCAAAATGAGATTACCTAATAAAAAAGGCGTATTGGAAACATTTTACTTTTCGACCAAAATAACACGTCAGATCAATTGAAATATCTTTGTGATTGAGTTGAACTTATAACACTCACAATGCTGGTACTCACAATGCCATGATTTCTGTAATTGAGCTAACCGTCTTAATTAGTTGGTTGGGGCCGGAGCTTCTTGTCGGTTGATTGGCCCACCGGGGTCAAACTGGTGTTTTTCTTTTGCTCGGAAGTAAGTAAGTTATTCGACGCCCATGGATCTCCATCGTCGGGTAGCTTACTCAATGTGTGAGTCCTCGTTTTTGATTCATCAGGATGTTTATCATGATTTATTTGTTTGTTCTTGATGATTCATTGACTAGTTAGAGATTCACTACGAGGACCGAAGAACTAACTTAATGTTATCAACCACTGCAGAAGCTGAGGGTGAGGTTATGGCCATGTAAAACCGGTTTAAGCCCGCCAGTAATTTTAGATTACTGATCGTTCCAAGGCGATACTTCTCAGGTGTTTTTTTATGTTCTGGTGTTTGATTTTTTTGTTGTTTTTTTTGTTTACATAAACTTCGAAAACCCTTTTCGAAAACTCTGTGGTGGTTCTTTTTGTTTTATGTCTTGGTGTTTAAAATATTTTTGTGCTGTTGGCGCCTTATGTATGTTTTCATATTTTAAGTTAAGTTAAGGTAACTGAGTGGCCACGTTTTTGGAAAATAGCTGCTCATTCGGCTTACGAAATGTTTTCATGGTATAAGTGCCTGATTGTTAGTTTGTTTTTTTCCCACCTCGGTTATTGAAGTGGGGATCTTTTTCTGATTGCGCCTTTTCCTGATCTTTGCCTACTTGTACCTTTTTAACTTTGTTGTATGTTATAATCACTTTCCCTTGAGATGAACAGTAACAAAGTTGAGAATGAGGTCTTAAATCAAATGTGACAATGATATTAAACATCCAAGATAACTGATATATTCATATTTCTTACCGAGTCATATCATAAGCAAGAATCAGCGTAAAACGCACCTTGATTTATCAAGTTAACCCCTGGCACAGTAAAGACTCACATCGACACAACTGCTCCATAAGTATTAATTTGGTTGAACTTTTCTTGAAACCAGCTTAGAATTGTTTTTAGAGATTGCAAACAAGAATGGGTAAGTGTCTCCGGAACCAGACCTTTCTTGTAACTTGATTTTCAAATTTAAGTAACTTAAAAGAAGGAATGTTTTTTTTTTTTTTTCTTTTCAGTTTAGAAAAAAACATATTACGTTACACACGTATAGGATACGACTAAATGTGAAACGAAAGTCTGCATGCTTAGGTTTTACCCTAATCATGGTTGATTACTATACCACCTTTTAATTGCACGCCGATGGAATGAGCGTCAGATTCTATGATGGACCCGAGCATAAGATATTCATTTTAGTTGGTTGGGACCACAGCTTCTTGTCTGATGCTTAGCCCACCGGGGTTCAACTGTTTTTTTTTCTTATTATTATTTTGCTTCAGATTTCAGTTATATTGTTTGGCGCCCAGGGATCTTCATCGCCGGGTAGCTTATTGTATCTGTGAGTCCTCGTTTTTGATTCACCATGGTGGTTTTCATAATTATTTGTATGTACTTGATGATTCATTGACCAGTTAGAGAGTCGGCACGAGAACCAGCTAAGGGAGAGGTTAGATGCCTGTCAAACCGGTGTAATCCAGCCAGTAATTTTATATTACTGATCGTTCCAAGGCGATGCTTCTTTTGTGGTTCTAATTGTTAAAGTTTTAGTGTTAAGTGTTTGTACTGTTTGAACCTTAAATACGAGTTCATATTTTAGGTTAGTGTTCGGGCAACTTAGTGGTCGCCTATTGGAAAATAGCTGCTCACTGAGCTTATGATATGTTTTCTTAGTATAAGTACATGATTTACTTTTGGAGTGGGACTATCTTTCTGATTGTACCATTTCCTGATCATTGCCTACTTTTACCTTTTTATTCTGGCAAAGTTTCTTTACGATAGCTGCATGATAAAAACATCTAAACAACGGTTATAGTGAGATGTCATTGGGTACATAACCTTGCTGTTTGTTACACTATTATATTAGTTATTAATTGATATAATGATATTGAAGCACCGGGCGTTGTTCAATATTTTATGAATATGAATATTAATGACACATCAATGACATAATATCGAGTACAGAGTACAGTCTGCGACAATTTATTTGCTTGGCAGTGTGTTGCATGCCACTGCTTATATCTTGTGTTGAAATCCTACATTTTGCTTTTGTCTGTATACATATACGTGATACCACGCAAATCACTTAGCACTGAACTAAGTAAGACTTGTCTAAAATTCATTATGCACAAACATTTCCTGACTTTATGATTGTTGTAAGGATTAACCTAAACATCATGCGTGTTTCACTTCCGATTGCAATTTAACAGTTTCTAATAACCAGAAGAATAACAGACGATCCCTGGTGTTAATGATTTGCAGGTAGCTGTGTCTGTACACGTCAAAAGCAAATTCACTCTCATTTACTCAAGACAAACGCATGCTTGTCTAAACATTTTGATGCGAAATCATTGATGTTCGATGTATAATACCACGTTGAATGACATCGTTCAATTTTGTATTTTCCATTGTCACATCTTAAGTTAAAACAGAACTTTAAATCGTTTAAAAGAAATGAAGAAAATGTTTTACAGGAGAAATTGAAAATCAATGAATTGTTTTCATTAATAGAGGAGACGGTGGGTAGGGAAATGTTTTGTTTCGCACAACACCCTCCACATACTAGGTTTGGTACTATGGGTGGCTTCTTTGATCAGTATAAAGAGCTTCTAGGCACGTTGTCGCCCTGTGATATGGTGCATTTGTCCTCCAGAAGCTGTTACGTATATTACCCATTCAAACCAGAAATGTGATTTAAGTTTGTAAAATACACTATGCATCTCCAATCAAATTTCCAAACTTAAATGTATCAATATCATCTGATGAAAGAATGTTGCGGACACATATATTGATATAAATAATCTTTTCATGCATCGATGGTGTTACGTATGTTACATTCTCAAAACAGCCTGTGTAAATGCTAATTACAGAACAGTAAGCTATTTTACGAGTACGTAGTATACTTCTCTTTGCGAACTTTACTTTTAATACACTACGGGTGGCTTCGTTGATCAATATAAAGATTTTCTATGCACGTTGTCGCCCAATGGTATGGTGCATTTGCCACCCAGAAGCCGTTACGCACGTTATGCTACCCATTTAAAACAGAAATATACTCTAAGTTTGAAAAATGCCCTATAAATCTCTAAAATAAATTCCAAACCTAAATATATTAATGTCATCTGATGAAAGAATGTTACTGGCACATGTGTTGATACTTTTAATCACATATATGCATCGATGGTGTTACGTATGTTACCTTTTTAAAAACAGACTGTTCAGGGTTTAATTACAGAACAGTAATATACTGTGTTACGAGCAAGCGTAACTAGACAGGTACTGCGAAAAACAACCAAGTAATTTAAACTTAACAACTTTAATTAAACAAATAAATATAGTAAAAACATACAAACAAATGAATAAATAAATAAATAAATAACTTACAAATTAAATGTCAAATAAATCCTTGTCCCTCAAATGTAAGTCCATAGGTATCCTCAATCCAGTATCCAGAATATAAGCACATGTATATTTAATCCACAATATTATTATAATCCAAAACACTAGTGAAACAACAAAAACTATAAACATTAAATCACTTTGAATTTCTGAATACCTAAGACTGGATTGGTACCTATATATATACATTTGAGGAAAAATCAACCACCTTCTAGAAAAGTATATGATAAACTTTTCTCTAGAAAAGAAAAGAATCTCTAGAAAAGAAAAGAACTAAACGAAAGTTTGTTAGAATTCTCGAGAGAATTCAAGGGCCGTAACGACCATCAAGACCAAACAAAAAGGTCATTAGAAACTTCGCGAAGTCAGTAGTATCCATAGCTTAAATATATTTTTATCTAATGGTAAAAAAAATCATTCTAGTCCCATCTGGAATTGTCTATAAGGTGCTCATAGAATTTTCTATATTTCTAAATTATATAACAGTGATAAAAATAATCAATGACATTCTTCTACAAAGTTCTAGACAATGAACTCAAGAAGCTTAAAAATGAAATATATATTAATCAAGGTTACTCCCCTTTGATTATATATATCACTTACAAGTAATAGTAACAGTCAATATTATTGAAACAATCATATATATAACAACTGTATATTTTAATATACTTTTCTTTGCACATTTATACTTTATACTCTCTCTCTCTCTCTCTCTCTCTCTCTCTCTCTCTCTCTCTCTCTTATTTCTTTTTGATAATTGATTACCAAAATATATAGATTAATTAATACATTAATAATTTATATATATCAACATTATATTGAATCGATCTTTGATAAAAAGAAGTTTCTTTCAAATAGAATGTCAAAAACTATTTTGTAGTCAGAAAGCAAATCGTTTGCGAACTGTTTTAATGTTGCCCAAGGGAGCTTGCTTAATAGAAGTGAACAAAACTTTTCTAGATTGAATGTTATAAAATTCCGATTAAAGTTCTATACAATTGTGTAACTACTCTTTTCTCCTGTAGCAAGTTGAAAAGTAACACATAATTGAAATGCACCTGATTCTGAAAATCACTAGTTTGGCGCATGTAGGCAAACCTTTTTACTGTTTGAGTAGAATGTTTTACAAAATGCAGATCGTATGAAGTGACTGACTGTTTTAAATGTGAGGAGCACGGTGACCTAGTGGTAGAGCGTCGGACTCCAAATCGAGAGGTCCTGGGTTCAATCCTCACCAGGATTACCGTGTTGTGTGCTTGAGCAAGACACATTAACTCTCTAAAGTACTGGTTAATACCCAGGAAGCAGTGGCTCCGTCTCGACATGACTGAACGAGACAAACCATGTCCAAAATATACCATATAACATTGATAAAGTGGCGGCTAATACAGCATACTTCAATTTATAAAATGACATAGTCAAACGTAATCGTAAATAAACATATTCTTAAAGAAGTGTTTGCAATAATTAGTGATAACTAGTGATAACTGATATTAAATCCGATCAATAAATATGTGATCATAGAAAATGAATAAGCAGAGCAGCAGGGCTGTAAATCATTATTGTTTAAAATAAGGTAAAAGTAGGGAATGATCAGGAAATGGTGCAATCAGAAAGAAATTCCCACTCCACAAACCGAGGGATGGGAAAAACAAAATGATATTTACGCACTTATACCAAGAAAACATATCATAAGGATATAATAAATATTTCCGAAACTTTCACAACACTACAGTTTGCCTGTACTTTCATGATACTGCTACTTAGAATAACATAGCTCTGTTGTCTGTCATCATTGTTCTTTTAGGTATTTTTCTGATGAATAGTTAATAAATCAGCAACACTATCATATTAGTAGTTTTCAGCAACACTATCATATTAGTAGTTTTCAGCAACACTATCATATTAATAGTTTTCAGCAACACTATTATATTAGTAGTTTTCAGCAACACTATCATATTAGTAGTTTTCAGAATATCCAGACTCAGGCTACTCTATTCCGTTAGACCGTCGGAACCTTCATTGAGTCTCAGGTCTGACCTTACGTCGTGAAAACAAATAAAACGCAAGGTATTTGTAGACAACTAGCATTAAATTCAGTGACACAGCCTAAGATTTCGAAAGTCTTCAATTCAGTTGTTTCAGACGGTCGATGGTTTTTGTCATGAGGATAAAGTATACTTAAGGAAATAAGAAACGCAACAAACACTTTGGGTCACTAAAAATATGCTTTGTAATGCAAGTGCGTGGTGTTACTGAACATATCATATAAAAGCAATACCTAAACGTCAAATTGCAACATGTTGAGCCACTTTGTCGGTTACGTGTGAGTAATGGCGTGCGTGAAACCAGACTGAATTGCAGTGGGACACGCCGTAATCATGGTCCATAAATGTCAAATTTAAACCACAACCAATATTTTGTTTCCGAAACTCTTAATAGTGATCGCAGATGTTACCATTGATCAGTTGGTAACATTTGGCAATGCTATGGGACTTTTAACGTCACCAACGTCAATCAAAAGAAATGCGTTAAAAACAAGTGAAATTTATTGGGCTTGCGTTTTATTCAATAAAATGTTTATTTCTGTAAAATTATGACGTTTGAATTGCGTATGTCAATAAAACGTACATAATAACGTTTAAATCCAACATCCAACATTTAAAGGAATCCCATTATGTTATTCAATTTTTCTGATTTAAAATTGATCAATTGCCAAACTTTAGATTACATTGCGCAAATAGAGTGTTTACTCAACGCAGATTATCCGTTTTGATCCATTACATAACGTCATATTCTGTTTAGCGAACGTCAAAACAAACGCTCTGGTGAACCATTCCTACGTGAACTATGGCGTCACTGTTGATTAAAAGCCAGATTGTGTCGTATCTTGGTTCGATATACACCGTTTAAGCACCAATAGCCCATGTAGAATCATTTAAATGCCGTTAATTGCTTATGCTTTGTTATTGTAGACTTCATCATTCCGTTAACCAGTTTTAACGCAACATGGGGTGGTCCCTAAGTATGCAATGTTGCAGGTCTTTATTGCACGTTGTCGAGTCGACATCAGGTAACCCACCCTGCAAAAGGTTTGGCATTTTCACCTTCGCTTCAATATTTACGTCAAAATTTGCGTTTTCATTGTTTTTGACGTTTAGATTTTAATTTTGTCAAAAAATGCCGTTTTCTCATTTCATCACGTGCAAAAAGCAGTCAGTAGGTCATTTTTAAACATTGCTTTATCAAAATGTCAAATACATACACAATAATTAAAATTTAATGTGTTGCGTATTTTAATTCTTTAAGTATAATCAGGAAGTCCAATTCTGGCCATCAAAGCTGAAGAGCTAGTAAAGACGTTGATTCAATTATCAATACAATGATAGACTAGATACAATAACTGTTTGATTAACCCATATATACCAACGGTCTGGACAAACCAGTCGTTATTTTAAAGTCATTGATTTTTTCTGTGATAAAAGTAAGCACCGAAAAGACAAAAATTTCCCCCAGTACATGTTCTTTTAACATAATAATTTTCCAGTTAGTTAGTGAAGTCAGTATGATAGAAAAGGTAAAAGTAATCAGTGATCAGGAAATGACGCAATCAGATACAAAAACCCAGGTGGGAAAAATTTGACAATCACGTACTTAAGTATCATGTAAGCCCTGATCAGTCAAAAACAGCCTTGATATAGCTATGGACGGTAGCCTGATTTGTGACACTTCAGGTAGTGTAACAAAATATCTCGCAATAAAGAAAGTGAAAGAACCCCTTGTACAAGTGTGAAGTTGTCGCAATATGAAATAAAGAACAAAATGACCACTATCTCTAGGTACAGCTCAAGCTGATTTTTGGTATATCCTGACCCAAGTATAGACATAACTTCCGACAAGTTACTTTTTAAGAAATGTAGTTGGCTTTGATTGCTATTGCACTGATAACCTTTTGACATATTGTGTTTTATATTGGAATTAAGATATAGCGATTTGGAATAAACTTTCGACGCAGCGCTCTGGTATTTTGGTGCTAGCATAAGAAGTGATATCGCGACGCTTTTACTCCAACACAAACTTAAGTGACTTTGACCATGTAAGCTTATATCTTTCCATGTTAGATATTTTAGTTTTAAATGTTATGCAACAAGTGTTATGTCAGTGACGAATAGCCATACCAATTTGATTAATCGCAAGTGACGTCGGGTTTTCTTCGGTTATCGCACGATATACTTCGCGAAGGGTTGACATCAGACAATATATGTTACATTCATAAGTGCATTGTTACATTCATAAGTGCATTTAATTGCTACTGAACATTTAACAAATAATTAATTTTATATTACTGATCGTTCCAAGGCGATAGTAATTTCACATTACCGATCGTTCAAAGGTGATACTTCTGTGGTGGTTCTTTTTGTTTTATGTCTGTGTGTTTAAAATGTTTGTGCTATTGACGCCTTATGTATGTTTTCATATTTTTTGTTACGTTTATGTAATTGAGTGGCCACCTGTTGGAAAAGTAGCTGCTCTTTCGGCTTACTATATGTTTTCATGGTATAAGTGCCTGATAGTTAATTTAGTTTTTATTCCTACCTCGGTTTTTGGAGTGGGAATCTTTTTTGATTGCGCCTTTTCCTGATCTTTGCCTAATTGTACCTTTTTAGATTCATTTTCTAACCAACGTTAAATACATTTGGCCCCATTTAGATTATATTAGTCTTGTACCTTTTTGTATCGACTACCCTGTTGAAGGAAACAAAGGTACAGTAATTCTCTTTGGCTCCATGTAGCCAAATCTGTAGGGTAAGCGAAGAGGCTTAAGTAGCCGAAACCGCGGTATGACCCATCCCCTTTTTTATTAATACGTTCACTGCTCTTAAAGTATATCCGTTTTATTTTTATTTATCCGTTTTCATGTATATAGTTTAGATCGTGTTCATGTATATAGTTAAGTCCGTGCTCATGTATATAGTTAGGTCTGTGTTCATGTATATAGTTAGGTCCGTGTTCATGTATATAGTAAGGTCCGTGTTCATGTATATAGTTAGGTCCGTGTTCATGTATATAGTTAGGTCCGTGTTCATGTATATAGTTAGGTCCGTGTTCATGTATATAGTTAGGTCCGTGTTCATGTATATAGTTAGGTCCGTGTTCATGTATATAGTTAGGTCCGTGTTCATGTATATAGTTAGGTCCGTGTTCATGTATATAGTTAGGTCTGTGTTCATGTATATAGTTAGGTCCGTGTTCATGTATATAGTTAGGTCCGTGTTCATGTATATAGTTAGGTCCGTGTTCATGTATATAGTTAGGTCCGTGTTCATGTATATAGTTAGGTCCGTGTTCATGTATATAGTTAGGTCCGTGTTCATGTATATAGTTAGGTCTGTGTTCATGTATATAGTTAGGTCCGTGTTCATGTATATAGTTAGGTCCGTGTTCATGTATATAGTTAGGTCCGTGTTCATGTATATAGTTAGGTCTGTGTTCATGTATATAGTTAGGTCCGTGTTCATGTATATAGTTAGGTCCGTGTTCATGTATATAGTTAGGTCCGTGTTCATGTATATAGTTAGGTCCGTGTTCATGTATATAGTTAGGTCTGTGTTCATGTATATAGTTAGGTCCGTGTTCATGTATATAGTTAGGTCCGTGTTCATGTATATAGTTAGGTCCGTGTTCATGTATATAGTTAGGTCCGTGTTCATGTATATAGTTAGGTCCGTGTTCATGTATATAGTTAGGTCCGTGTTCATGTATATAGTTAGGTCCGTGTTCATGTATATAGTTAGGTCCGTGTTCATGTATATAGTTAGGTCCGTGTTCATGTATATAGTTAGGTCCGTGTTCATGTATATAGTTAGGTCTGTGTTCATGTATATAGTTAGGTCCGTGTTCATGTATATAGTTAGGTCCGTGTTCATGTATATAGTTAGGTCCGTGTTCATGTATATAGTTAGGTCCGTGTTCATGTTTATAGTTAGGTCCGTGTTCATGTATATAGTTAGGTCCGTGTTCATGTATATAGTTAGGTCTGTGTTCATGTATATAGTTAGGTCCGTGTTCATGTATATAGTTAAGTCCGTGTTCATGTATATAGTTGTCCGTGTAACAGAGTGTTCGCCTATAGGGAAGTAGCTGTTCACTCAGCTTAAGATATGTTTTCTTGGTGTAAGTACCCGATTTCTAATTTAAGTTTGTTCCAACCTCTGTTTTCGGAGAGGAAATTTCTTTCTGATTGCACCATTTCCTGATTATTACTTACTTTCAATTTTTATCAGCTAAATGTCCAGTTTTAGCTGTTAATCTTATACCAGGAGTAGTTTAAGCTAAATCATACCCAATTTACTTAAATAAAAGAACCATAAATAATTAAGGAACCGAGTTGGAAAAAAAACACTAATCTTTTTGTCTTACAGTATGGATGTCTTAAACATGATGACAAGAATATCACATTTAACTGTTTTAATGGCAATTGCACCCACACAGCACATAGAATATTTGGGAAATGTAGGCAAAATGGGTCTTTACATGAAGATGAACAAATGTTGCAAGGTCCTGTATCTACACCAATGATAAAGAAAAATGTATCTTGGAAAAGTGTAAAGCCACGAAAGGGAATGTCTGTACTAAAACCAAACTTCAGAGAGAAATTTCAGAAAGAAACTGAGGAATATTGAATTTTAAGATATAACGCATTATTTTCTTTGAGAAAACGGTAAAACTGTGTAAACGGAAGTGGATAGCTGTACTTTATTCTCCAACATAGTTGAGTTAGAAAAAATAGAATGTTTGAATTCGACTTTCAGTATAAAAGCTTGACAGTCTTTGAGGCCTGGATAAATCTTTTTCAATCAGACACATAACGGTAGTTAAGTCACTTGACCTAATCTAGAGCCAGACAATGTTATAACATTCACATTATTTAGTCTCTAGATTGGAATTTAGACTAGATAAAATCACTGAGCATGTTACGTTGATGATTTGTGTCCCTGTGTGTTAAAGTGTGCTAATTGAAGTTCATTATTCGTTTACGTCGTTTCGTAAAACAGTTAAAAAAAGCAAACGAACTGGACTACACATCGCCATCCTAGCACTTTAAGATTTGACGTTTGAAAGACAAACTGAAAATAAGCCTGGGTGTATTTATCTTTCGGAAAATCAGTTACTCTTCCGTGCAAATTATAAGCTCTTCACGGCAGCTTGTTGATTTTTCGTAAACAGAATCTAGGACAGACACGCTTCTCTAACAGGCCTAATATCCTCAATAATCCTTGACAATGGGTGTCAAACCTTTAATCACGATCGTCTCAGTAGCAGTGTCAAATAATAAGCGATCAGACAAAAACAATAAGAAAATTCGATCCAGCTGTTTCAAATGCATTTAACCTAATCAACTAACCTCACAGAATTCTTCGCAAATCTTGTAACTGCAAATCAACGAGTTCTACGACATCAGTTTGCAATGTAGTATTACTGGCACCCTTTCTCTTTCCAAAGTTTTAGACAAAAGTACCTTCAAAATTTAAAGCGTTCCTCAAATACTAAATAAATATAAAAGCAAGATCCTTTGAAAGCAGTGAAACCATTCAAAGGGAGGTTGTATTGGCCATATTTGATATTTTCCTGTAAAAAAAGTTCCAGAATATTTCGCTGGATAAAATTCCTGATTTGCTCGTGTTAGACACTTCGTTTCAGAACAGATTACAATATTGATGTTAATTATAGGCCACCATAGCCGCTCTATCATCGATGATTGCCCATCATTGCAATAAGCTAATATAAGACAATGCACGATCTATACTTCAAGACTGGAAAGTCGACAAATTAATCATTGGTTTCATGCTACTGCTGTAGGCCGTGACGAGCAGTATAGCTTGTTCTTGTGTATTAGTCTTGATAACACATTGATAACGTTGCATCTTACTTTAATTGCAAGTATCTGGGAAAGTCGTCAGGCATTGACATGTAGCTCGTACACTTAACTAAAAATATGGTAACATACATATGGCGCCAACAGCACAAAAATTATAAACACCAACACATAAAACAAAAAGAACCACCATAGAAGTATCGCCTTGGAACGATCAGTAACACGAAGAACTAACTAAATGTTATGAACCACTGCAGAAGCTGAGGGTGAGGTTATGGCCATGTAAAACCGGTTTAAGCCCGCCAGTAACTTTGTGTTACTGATCGTTCCAAGGCGATACTTCTGTGGTGGTTCTTTTTGTTTTATGTCTTGGTGTTTAAACTTTTTTGTGCTGTTGGCGCCTTATGTATGTTTTCATATTTTTAATTAAGTTAAGGTAACTGAGTGGCCACCTATTGGGACAATAGCTGCTCATTCGGCTTACGATATGTTTCATGGTATAAGTGCCTGATTGTTGGTTTGTTTTTTTTCCCACCTCGGTTTTTGGAGTGGGAATCTCTTTCTGATTGCGCCTTTTCCTGATCTTTGCCTACTTGTACCTTTTTACAAGAGACATCTAGATGTTATTTTAAAGTGTTGATTATTGAAACAAAAGTGGTTGACCTTATGTAGAGATCAGAAGTAGTATTGTAGTACATATTTTGTTTCTTATGAATTTGTTCGATACGTGTGGACAATCAGAATGAGATTACGAAATAAAGAGAAGCGTATTGGAATCATTTTACTTTTCGACAAGAATAACATGTCGGACCTTTTGGAATTTCTTAGTGATTGAGTTGAACTTATAACACTCACACTACTGGAACTCGATGAAAACCTGCAGACATTTTACGATCTTAAAAGTGTGATATAATCTTGTCTGAAAGCATAACTGTATATCTTAAACCAATTTTCAGACCGTTATATAATCTCCTTAGATTTCATCAGCTTCCAATTTTATTGAGTGATCAGCGTAGACAGAATCACGCATCACAATGCCATGATTTCTGGAATTGAGCTATCCGTCTTAAATGTGAAATTATTTTCAATTTGTTCAAATGGCTTCAAATGCAACTATAAATGTCAATAAATATGCTTTGAACGTACATAATTGCAATTCGCATCAATTTCTGTTGCTATGACAGGACCAATATCTCGCTTTGACGAGATATGATTAAACGTTTATACTGGAGGTGTGTTTTAAGTTTATTTTATAGCAGCACTCTTGTTAATTATACAAGATTTACAAGGTTGATAGCAATAATCTAAGATTTGTTAATACTGCTCCCTTGAAAGTACTTCATTGTACGGACATATATCCAGAATATTCGAATATCCAATATCCCAAATAACTAACTAGTCAAACATGCTTATGGCCTTGCAAAGAGCCTTGCAAAAGGTGCTAGGGTACAGATTGCATTTGTTTGTCTGTTGATAATTAAGTCATGCACAGCTTTATGGCCATGTAAATGAGGCTATGACAATGTAAAACTAGTTTAAGCCCGCCAGTAATTTTGTATTACTGGTCGTTCCAAGGCGATTATTCTGTTGTGTTTCTTATTGCTTTATGTCTTGGTGTTGAATTTTCTGTTTGCAATCATGGTTGATAACTATGCTGCCTTCTTTAATTGCACGCCGGTGGGTCGGGCGTCAGACTCTATGATGGCCCGGACATAAAGCTATTCATTTTAGTTGGTAGGGGCCGTAGCTTCTTGTCTGTTGCTTGGCCCACCGGGGTCCAACTGGTGTTTTTCTTTTGCTCCGGAGTTAGTACGTTATTCGGCGCCCAGGGATCTCCATCGTCGGGCAGCTTACTCAGTCTGTGAGTCCTGGTTTTTGATCCATCAGGATGTTTATCATGATTTATTTGTTTGTTCTTGATGATTCATTGGCTAGTTAGAGATTCACCACGAGGACCAAATAACTAACTAAATGTTATGAACCACTGCAGAAGCTGAGGATGAGGTTATGGCCATGTAAAACCGGTTTATACTGCTACGAAAGAGATTTCATGGATTCTCTTAACCATGATAATCAAGCTGATGTTATCGAGGCTTTTAATTCCACATCCAGGTACCTCGATGACCTTTTGAACATTGACAACCCTTATTTTGAAGGCATGGTCAATCAAATTTATCCACCTGAACTTCAGTTGAACAAAGCTAATATCTCAGATACCGAAGCCCCCTTTTTAGATCTACACC
Organism: Rugalucina vietnamica; assembly: GCA_964017185.1. Classification (NCBI taxonomy): domain Eukaryota; kingdom Metazoa; phylum Mollusca; class Bivalvia; order Lucinida; family Lucinidae; genus Rugalucina; species Rugalucina vietnamica. The sequence continues at coordinate 53,405,360 of OZ024881.1, forward strand.
TTTCTGTTGCAAATGGATTTGTTTCTTCTAAAATTTATGATAAGCGCGATGACTTTGATTTTGATATAGTAAATTTTCCTTTTTTGGATGGTGACGTTCCTCGTCGTGCTTCTTATGGTGTATACATTTCGCAACTTATTAGGTTTGCTAGAGTCTGCAATCATGTTACAGACTTCAACGCTCGAAATAAATGTTTAACGGCAAAACTTCTCCAACAGGGCTATCGGTATCATAAACTTCGAAAAACCTTTTCTAAATTTTACCGTAGACACTATGAATTGATTTCCAAATACAATGTTGGGTTAAAGACACTTTTAAGTGAGGGCCTTTCGGAACCTGAATTTTATGGTGACTTGGTTTACAAATTAAAGAAACTTAAAGGAATAAATGATTTTTCTTTTCAGTTCGGAAAAATCATAACACGTTACAGACGTATAGGTTATAACTTGAATGTTATGCGACAGTCTGCATGCTTAGTTTTTAACCCAATCATGGTTGATAACTATGCTGCCTTCTTTAATTGCACGCCGGTGGGTCGGGCGTCAGACTCTATGATGGCCCCAACTTAAAGCTATTCATTTTAGTTGGTTGGGACCGGAGCTTCTTGTCTGTTGCTTGGCCCATCGGGGTCCAACTGGTGTTTTTCTTTTGCTCCGGAATTAGTAGGTTATTCGGCGCCCAGGGATCTCCATCGTCGGGCAGCTTACTCAATCTGTGAGTCCTGGTTTTTGATTCATCAGGATGTTTATCATGATTTATTTGTTTGTTCTTGATGATTCATTGACTAGTTAGAGATTCACCACGAGGACCGAAGATCTAACTAAATGTTGTGAACCACTGCAGAAGCTGAGGGTGAGGTTAGGTACCTGTAAAACCGGTTTAAGCCCCCCAGTTATTTTATAACTTACCGTACCAAGGCGGTACTGCTGTTCTGGTTCACACTAATCAAAGTTATTCCAATTACGAGTTTCATGTTGCATGGCTTTGTGACCACCCGAATATAATGGCTGTTCACTTAGCCCTCTGCATTTACTTGTTCTGTCCAAGCTAGCACTGTGACCACCTAATACCTTCAATAGCTGCTCACTCTGCTTTTCCGTTATTCATGTTAAACGTTGGTATCTATGTTTAGTATTTTCTTAATATGATTTATTATTTCTTGTTTATCACTGAACCACTACAGAAGCTGAGGGTGAGGTTAGGTACCTGTAAAACCGGTTTAAGCCCGCCAGTAACTTTGTGTTACTGATCGTTCCAAGTCGATACTTCTGTAGTGGTTCTTTTTGTTTTATGTCTTGGTGTTTAAAATTTTTTTGTGCTGTTGGCGCCTTATGTATGTTTTCATATTTTTAGTTAAGTTAAGGTAACTGAGTGGCCACCTATTGGGAAAATAGCTGCTCATTCGGCTTACGATATGTTTCATGGTATAAGTACCTGATTGTTAGTTTGGTTTTTTCCCACCTCGGTTTTTGGAGTGGGAATCTTTTTCTGATTGCGCCTTTTCCTGATCTTTGCCTACTTGTACTTTTTTAAGCCCGCCAGTAACTTTGTGTTACTGATCGTTCCAAGTCGATACTTCTGTGGTGGTTCTTTTTGTTTTATGTCTTGGTGTTTAAAATATGTTTGTGCTGTTGGCGCCTTATGTATGTTTTCATATTTTTAGTTAAGGTAACTGAGTGGCCACCTATTGGGAAAATAGCTGCTCATTCGGCTTACGATATGTTTCATGGTATAAGTACCTGATTGTTAGTTTGGTTTTTTTCCCCACCTCGGTTTTTGGAGTGGGAATCTTTTTCTGATTGCGCCTTTTCCTGATCTTTGCCTACTTGTACCTTTTTATGTGCGTTTTCATATTTTAGTCAGGTTAAGGCAACTGAGTGGCCACCTATTGGGAAATAGCTGCTCACTTGGCTTACAAAGTATTTTCTTAGTACAAGTATCTAGTTGTCAATTCAGTTTTTCCCACTTCGGTTTTTGGAGTGGGAATTTCTTTCTAATTGCGCCTTTTCCTGATCATTGCCTACTTGAACCTTTTCATTAAAAGTAAAAAATGAGACAGGGGATAGGCCATGCCGCGGAACCTGACCATTACATGCAACTATGAACCTGCGGCATTTCTTATTACAAGTGAATGTGGCAAACGTTGCTTTATGTTATCATCACTTTCCCTTGAGATTAACAGAAGCAAAGTTGAGAAATAGGTCTTAAATCAAATGTGACAATGATATTGAACATACAAGATAACTGATATATTCATATTTCTAATTGAGCCACATCATAAGCAAGGATCCGCGTAAATCGCACCTTGATTTAACAAGCTAACCCTGGCACAATATAGACTACCATTGACACAACTGCTCTGTAATGTTAAACTTGGTTGAATTGTATTTAAAACCAGCTTAGAACTACGTTTAAGAGATTGCCAGCTTGATTTTTCCCACTTCGGCTTTAGGATTGGGAATTTATTTCTGATTGTGTCATTTTCTGATTATTGGCTATTTTTACTGTTTTATTCTGGTAAAGTTTCTTTACGACAGCTGCACGATAAAAACATCCAAACAAGGGTTATAGTCAGATGTCATTTGGTTCATAACCTTGCTGCGTGTTATATTTGCACTATCATATTAGTTATTATGTGTTGTACTGCTATTGAAGCACCGGGCATTGTTCAATGTTAAATGAATATGAATATTAATGACTCATCAATGGCATAATGTCGAGTACAGAGTACGGACTGCGACTTTTCGTTTACTAGACTGTTCATTGCATCTCACTGCTTATAGCTGGTGTTGAAAAAGGTACAAGTAGGCAAAGATCAGGAAAAGGCGCAATCAGCAAAAGATTCTCACTCCAAAAACCCGAGGTGTGGGAAAAAAACAAACTAACAATCAGGTACCTATACCATGAAAACATTTCGTAAGCCGAATGAGCAGCTATTTTCCCAATAGGTGGCCAATCAGTTACCTTAACTTAACTAAAAATATGATAACATACATAAGGCGCCAACAACACAAAAATATTAAACACCAAGACATAAAACAAAAAGGAACCACCACAGAAGTATCGACTTGGAACGATCAGTAACAAAAAGTTACTGGCGGGCTTAAATCGATTTTACACGGCCGTAACCTCACCCTCAGCTTCTGCAGTGGTTCATAACATTTTGTTAGTTCTTCGGTCCTCGTGGTGAATCTCTAACTAGTCAATGAATCATCAAGAACAAACAAATAAATCATGATTAACATCCTGATGAATCAAAAACCAGGACTCACAGATTCAGTAAGATGCCCGACGATGGAGATCCCTGGGCGCCGAATAACTTACTAACTCCGGAGCAAAAGAAAAACATCAGTTGGACCCCGGTGGGCCAAGCAACAGACAAGAAGCTCCGGCCCCAGCCAACTAAAATGAATAGCTTTAAGTCGGGGCCATCATAGAGTCTGACGCCCGACCCACCGGCGTGCAATTAAAGAAGGCAGCATAGTTATTAACCGTGATTGGGTTAAAAACTAAGCATGTAGACTGTCGCATAACATTCAAGTTATAACCTATACGTCTGTAACGTGTTATGATTTTTCTAAACTGAAAAGAAAAATCATTACTTCCTATAAGTTTCTTGAATTTGTAAACCAAGTCACCAGAAATCCTATATTTTGCTTTCTCTGTGTATATATACGTGCTACATGCAAATCACTAAGCACTGATCTAAGTCCGGCTTGTTCTTCAATCTTTTCCCAGAAATATTTTTTTACTTTATGATTCCTGAAAGGATTAATCTAAACTTCATGCGTGTTTCACTTCCGATTGCAATTTAACAGTTTTAATAACTAACAGAACCACAGATAATACCCGGTATTAATGATTTGCAGTTGGTTGCCGCGGAACACGTCAAAAGCAAATTCGCCGCTCATTTACTCACGACAATCGCATGTTTGTCTGAACATTTTGATATAAATTCATTGATGTGGACTAAATTACTCGACGTATAATCCCAATTAGAATAGCACCGTTCAATTTTGGTAGATCTATTTTCCTTTGTCACATCTGAAGTTAAAACAAAACTTTAAATGGTTTAAAAGAAATGGAGAAAATGTTTTACAGGAGAAATTGAAAATCAATGAATTATTTTCATTAAAGTAAGAAACACATCTTGCTAGGATGGTCATAGAAAAAGTGACAGAACTACAAGGTCATGAATTTGAGACGCCATTCCTTCGACCTCCCTCTCCTACAGATACGGATACAGAATATTAATTTCACGTCGTATATATGAAATATGACATATAACCTAAGCCCTGTAGGGTTTTTACTACAACAAACAGCTATGAATCACAGTTATGATACATTCAATAAAAAACCAAACAATCTTACACAGATAAAATATTATAGACACAGAATCAGAAAGTATAATATGTACATGTATGCAGATTTAAATGAGAAAAAATATAAATTGCATCTAATATATAAAAAAATATAGATTTTGGTGGGCCTCGCCTCACCTTCTACCTAGAAAAAACCAGGGGACGAAAAGTAAAAAGACAGGACAAAGTTTTGGGGCCCAAGAAAATCCTACAGCACAAAAGGCTAATTGTTGGGATCTTGAGAATCCGAACGACGAAACCTCCCCCACTATATTCAAATAAAAAACTACCAGAACAAAGGTTTGGATATTGTCTGATAATCACTGGGCAAGCGAGACAAACTGAATTCTGAATGATCAAAATAAACAATGCACCGGAGCTGCGTGTCACTGACAGTGCGATTCATCATTGGTTTAAATTAATCCTTTGAAACTGTTTTTTCTACAATTGTGTTCTATATTTTTAGATTGTAAGCTAATGTCTTCATGTGTGGTTAAAAATTCAGCTCCAGATAAGTATTGTTTAATGTCCGTCATATAAACTAAAAACAAAGTACAAGTAGGCAAAGATCAGGAAAAGGCGCAATCAGAAAAAGACTCCCACTCCAAAAACCAAGGTGGGAAAAAACAAAACTAACAATCAAGCACTTATACCATGAAAACACTTCGTAAGCCGAATGAGGAGCTATTTTCCCAATAGGTGGCCACTCAGTTACCTTAACTTAACTAAAAATATGCACACATACATAAGGCGCCAACAGCACAAAAATATTTTAAACACCAAGACATAAAACAAAAAGAACCACCACAGAAGTATCGACTTGGAACGATCAGTAACACAAAGTTACTGGCGGGTTTAAATCGATTTTACACGGCCGTAACCTCACCCTCAGCTTCTGCAGTGGTTCATAACATTTAGTTAGTTCTTCGGTCCTCGTGGTGAATCTCTAACTGGTAAATGAATCATAAAGAACAAACAAATAAATCATGATAAATATCCTGATGAATCGTAAACTAGGACTCACAGATTCAGTAAGCTGCCCGACGATGGAGAAATATCAAAATATCAATGAACGAATTATTTTTCTGAATAAATAGTGAACAGAAACCTATAATTACAGACCATATCGTCCCTCGCAACATTGCTTGAGAGAGAGAGAGAGAGAGAGAGAGAGAGAGAGAGAGAGAGAGAGAGAGAGAGAGAGATCTTGGATAACGGTGTCTTACTTCGTTTTCCACTGATATGCTGTTTGAAATTGGAAAAAGAATATTAAGGTTTGACTTTGCTCAATATACCAATGCTTACAATAATACCTTTTTCATTTGACTTAGTTCTATACAATATTTAATGAGCTCTGAGGCCTCTGTGCTCACTTTCATTTGACACAAGTTATATTTTATTACAACGTGTTGTTCTAAAGTGAACTTAATGTAAACGGACAAAGTATTATCAAGAGTCCTACAAATTCACTGACAATATTGATCCACCAGGAATAATTGACATATAACAACTGCTTATAGTACCTGATTGTTAGTTTGGTTTTTGCCCACCTCGGTTTTTGGAGTGGGAATCTTTTTCTGATTGCGTCTTTTCCTGATCTTTGCCTACTTGTACCTTTTTATACCACGTCCTCAGAATCCGTGCTGGCTTTATGAAGCAGAATATTAACGCCACGTACATGACTTACGTAGTAGAAATTTATGATGATATTAAGAAAAGGTCAGTTAAATACAGAGAAGGCATATGAATAAAAACAAAATGAAAGAATGGCATTACCAAAAAGACAGTAAAGCAATGTCAATGGCACCAAATACCACTATTCTACATTTTTGAAGGTTAGGAAACAGTTGTAATCCTAGTGGAATAGCTGAGAAGTGCAAAATAATGGGTTGCAGTTGTCATGCTGAGTGTTAACCCACGGTATGTTATCACTCTATCGAAAAGTTGTCTTTTTCAATGTTCCTTCTTGATGTATTTTACTATACGTTACTCTCGAGAGGTATGATTTCAAAATAAAATTCTTCGCACAGTCAATCAATGCGCTTGTTGAAAGAGTGTATTTATTACGAAGAAGAAACATGCGTCAATCGTGCTGACATTGATCAACTATGCCGCATGATTTGAATATTTTATAGGAATTATCCTGATAATTTGATAAACGTGGTCGGATAAAAGGCGAAAACTATTATAGATACTAATACTCTGACAGTTTAATGTTGTTACCAAAATGTGGCGAACATTAACAATGAGTATTCAACAAAATAAGATATAGTTTTAATATTCCGAAAAACTTGAAAGTTGCAAAATTTCAGTAATACTGTTTGGCTCCATGTTGCCAAATCTAAAGGATCACCGACAAGACTTTAATAGTCGAAAAGGCGGTATGGCCCATCCCCTTTCTCATTAATGTGTTTACTGCTCTTAAAGGATCTCAGTTTTAATTTTTATTTAATCTTCCGAAACAAACATGTATGGACCACTGATGATCTATGGTTATTTATTAAACTATGAATCAATTAGAGATATGTTAAACTGTAATAATAGCAACACATTTTACTCTCTCTCTCTCTCTCTCTCTCTCTCTCTCTCTCTCTCTCTCTCTCTCTCTCTCTCTCTCTATCATTGTTTATAATATATTGCTGAAATTTTCTATATTAATTAATAAACTGATAATTTATGGATATATCAACATTGTATTGGACCGGTCTTTGATAAAAAGTTTCATTCATATAGCATGTCAAAAACTATTTTGCAGTCAGAAAGCAAATCGTTTGCGAACTGGTTTAATGGTGCCCATGGGATCTTGCTTAACACTAGTGAACAAAACTTTTCTAGATTGAATGTTATAAAATTCCGATTAAATTTCTATAGAACTGCGTTACTACTCTGTCCTCCAGTAGCACGTTGAAAATTAACAGAGAATCGAAATGCACCTGATAACCAAACAATCAAACCCAACAACTCTTGCTCTGATTCTGAAATATACTAATTTGGCGCATGTACATGTAGGCAAACGTTTTTACTGTTTGAGTAGAATATTTCACAAAATGCAGACCTTATAAAGTGACTGATTGTTAAGCACGTTTGGTTAGCATACAGTACAAGACAAACCATGCTATCCAAAATATTTCATCTAACATTAATAAAGTTGGGGCGAATACAGCATTCTTCAATTCATAAAATGACAAAGTCAACAGTTATCGTTAATTAACAAATTGTTGAATAAGGTTTTGCAAGAATTAGTGATAGCTGGTATCAAATCCGATCAATAAATATGTGATCATAGACAATTAATTAGCAGAGCAGAGCAGCAGGGCTGTAAACCATAATAGGTTAAAATAAAATAAGGTTAAAGTAGGGAATGCTCAGGAAATGAGCAATCAGAAAAAAATTCCCACTCCACAAACCGAGGGATGGGAAAAACAAAATGACATTTAGGCACATATACCAAGAAAACATATATTATAAGGATATAATAAATATTCCGGAACACTACAGTTTCCCTGTACTTTCATGAAAGTGCCAAGTAGAATTGGATAGCTCTGTTGTCTGTCATCATTGTCCTTTTAGGTATTCTTGTTATGCGACAGTCTGCATGCTTAGTTTTTAACCCAATTATGGTTGATAACTACGCTGTCTTCTTTAATTGCACGCCGGTGGGTCGGGCGTCAGACTCTATGATGGCCCCGACTTATAGCTATTCATTTTAGTTGGTTGGGGCCGGAGCTTCTTGTCTGTTGCTTGGCTCTCCGGAGTCCAACTGGTGTTTTTCTTTTGCTCCGGAGTTAGTAGGTTATTCGGCGCACAGGGATCTCCATCGTCGGGTAGCTTACTCAATCTGTGAGTCCTAGATTTTGATTCATCAGGATGTTCATCGTGATTTATTTGTTTCTTCTTGATGATTCATTGACTAGTTAGAGATTCACCACGAGGACCGAAGACCTAACTAAATGTTATGAACCACTGCAGAAGCTGAGGGTGAGGTTATGGCCATGTAAAACCGGTTTAAGCCCGACAGTAATTTTATATACTGATCGTTCCAAGGCGATACTTCTGTGGTGGTTCTTTTTTTGTCTTGGTGTGGGAATCTTTTTCTGATTGCGCCTTTTCCTGATCTTTGCCTACTTGTACTTTTTTATGAATCTTAAATGAATCAGCAACACTTTCATTCTAGTAGTTTTATCTGTTTGTTCTTGATGATTCATTGACTAGTTAGACATTCACAACGAGGACTGAAGAACTAACTAAATGTTTTGAACCACTGCAGAAGCTGAGGGTGAGGTAATGGCCATGTAAAATCGATTTAAGCCCGACAGTAATTTTATATACTGATCGTTCCAAGGAGATGCTTCTGTGGTGGTTCTTTTTGTTTTATGTCTTGGTGTTTAATTTTTTGTGCTGTTGGCTCCTTATGTATGTTTTCATAATTTTAGTTAAGTTTACGTAACTGAGTGGCCACCTCTAGGGAAAATAGCTGCTCATTCGGCTTACGATATGTTTTCATGGTATAAGTAACTGATTGGTAATTTAGTTTTTTCTTTCCCATCTCGGTTTTTAAAGTGGAAATCTTTTTTCTGATTGCGCCTTTTCCTGATCTTTGCCTACTTGTACCTTTTCAGAATATCCACATTATCAGGCTCCGCGTATCAGTTAGACCGTTGAAACCATCATTGAATCTCAGGTCTGACCAGCGTGAAAAAATATAAAACGCAACGTTTTGGTAGACAAAAATGTAATTCAGTAACACATCCTAAGATTTCGAAAGTCTTCAATTCAGTTGTTTCAGACGGTCGATGGTATTTGTCATGAGGATAAAGTAATCAGGAAGTCCAATTCCGGCCATCAAAGCTGAAGATCTAGTAAAGACGTTGATTCAATTTTCAATACAATGATAGACTAGATACAATAACTGTTTGATTAACCCAGTTATGCCACCGGTCTGGACAAACCAGTCGTTATTTTATAGTCATGGATTTATTTTTGTTAAAATGTAAGCACCACAAAGACTAACATTTCCCCCAGCACATGTTCTTTTAACATAACAATTTTCCAGTGTAGTAAATATCGCTGAATCCCTATGTTGGTGTAGTCAATATAATAAACGAAGGTAAAAGTAATCAACGATCAGGAAATGACGCAATCAGATCCAGAAACCCAGGTGGGAAAAACTTGACAATCAACACCTATATATCAGTATAACGACAGAGTTTCATCTGGCAAACTGTAGACAGCGTTTACTATCATTATCGTTCTTAGCCAGCAGCGCACAATATTCATATACACACATTCACATTGATCCAATAACCAAGGAATGTGTGTGTGCACGTGCTATCAGTATACGGCCGCATATTTAAACGCATTTAGGCATGTGCGTTTAATTTAGACTTCCCTTTTATAAATGTTTCATAAATGTTTGAAATTGCAGTATATTCATCTGGATATCGTCGCCGGTTTATAAAGGTCACTGATGAGTGTTCAGTACCCGACATTGCACAGTACTGCATCCATTTGTACGTTTTACTGCTTCCAAAGCATCAAACCTTTATATTGTATTATACTAGTTCACACTGCTTATGATATGTCATATTTGAATTGGTATCTGATTGTCAATTAAGTTTTTTCCTTCCTCGTTTTTTTGAGTTGGACTTTAGTTCCGATTGCAAACTTTCCCGACATCTGCTTACTTTTACATTCCTTTAATGCGCGTAACAAGAATCCACCCATGCCACGCACATGCATAACTTAAAGTACTTGACATGCCTGAATCAGGCAGTATCATGAGAGCTGGACTTAAAAAAACAAACAAACAAAAACACAATAAAAAAATCAATTTCACCGATTCGCAGAAACCGATGGAAGTTTAAACGGAACGAATTGCCTCTCATGTTCTTCATTTTCATACGGCTAAGCCAAAATATTATTTATAGGTTATCTCGTGTCCCAGCTCATGTTTCTTTTGTCCCTAGACTATTGGAATTGTTACGTGATTCAATACAGCTAAGGCACGATAAGCAAATGTTTTTTTCGGCCGTAGTTTTCACCAGGTCAGTCAAAAACCAGCCTTGATATAGCTACGGAAGGTAGCCTGAGTTGTGACGTTTTAGGTAATGTAACAAAATATCTTGGAATAAAGAAAGTGCGAAAGAACACCTTATCCAAGTGTAATTTTTGTTTAATATGAAATAAAGAACAAACTGACAATTATCTTTGGGCACAGCTGGAGCTGATTTTTGGTCTCTCATGGCCCAAGTATAGACATAACTTCCGACAAGTCACTTTCTGAGAAATGTAGTTGGCTTTGATTGCTATTGTACTGATAACATTTGGTGTTTTCGAGTTTGGCATATTGTGTTTTATGTTGGAATTAAGATGTAGCGATTTGGAATAAACTTTCGACGCAGCGCTCTGGCATTTTGTGGTAGCATAAGAAGTGATAACGCGACGCTATTACTCTAACACAAGCTTAAGCGACGTTGATCACGTAAGCTTCTATCTTTCCATGTTAGATATTTTAGTTTTAAAAATTGGAAAATGTATTATGCAACAAGTGTTATGTCAGTGACGAATAGCCATATCAATTTGATCAATCGCGAGTGACGTTCTTCGGGCTTTCTTCGGTTATTGCATGATATACTTCGCGAAGGTTTGACATCAGACAATATATGTCGCATTATATTCATAAGTGCATTAAACTGCTAAAGAGCATTTAACATTAGTGAATGTAGCCCGTTACTTTATCAGTTTGCATGTACATGTGTATAACAGTCAATGTCCTCCTATAGGAAAATAGCTGTTCTAAAGAAATAAATGATTTTTCTTTTCAGTTCAGAAAAATCATAACACGTTACAGACGTATAGGTTATAACTTGAATCTTATGCGACAGTCTGCATGCTTAGTTTTTAACCCAATCATGGTTGATAATTATGCTGCATTCTTTAATTGCACGCCGGTAGGTCGGGCGTCAGACTCTATGATGGCCCCGACTTACAGCTATTGATTTTAGTTGGCTGGGGCCGGAGGTTCTTGTCTGTTGCTTGGCCCACCGGGGTCCAACTGGTGTTTTTCTTTTGCTCTGGAGTTAGTAGGTTATTCGGCGCCCAGGGATCTTCATCGTCGGGCAGCTTACTCAATCTGTGAGTCCTGGTTTTTGATTCATCAAGATGTTTATAATGATTTATTTGTTTGTTCTTGATGATTCACTGACTAGTTAGAGATTCACCACGAGGACCGAAGAACTAACTAAATGTTATGAACCACTGCAGAGGCTGAGGGTGAGGTTAGGTACCTGTAAAACCGGTTTAAGCCCGCCGGTAACTTTGTGTTACTGATCGTTCCAAGTCGATACTTCTGTGGTAGTTCTTTTCGTTTTATGTCTTGGTGTTTTAAAAAAGATTTTGTGCTGTTGGCGCCTTATGTATGTTTTCATATTTTTAGTTAAGTTAAGGTAACTGAGTGGCCACCTATTGGGAAAATAGCTGCTCATTCGACTTACGATATGTTTCATGGTATAAGTACCTGATTGTTAGTTTGTTTTTTTTTCCCACCTCGGTTTTTGGAGTGAGAATCGATTTCTGATTGCGCCTTTTCCTGATCTTTGCCTACTTGTACCTTTTTCTCAGCTTACGACATGTTTTTCTTGGTGTAAGTACCCGATTACCAATTAAGTTTGTTCCCACCTCTGTTTTCGGAGAGGAAATTTCTTTTCTGATCGCGCTTTTTCCTGATTATTACTTACTTTTAACTTTTTAACTGCCTTATGTCTCCAGTTTTAGCATTAAATCTTATACCAAGAGTAGTTTAAGCTAAATTATACATCAATGACTTAATTAAAACAGAATCTTATATGATTAAGGAACCAAGTTGGAATTAAATTGTCAATTAAAACACTTATCTTATTGTTTTTCAATATGAATGTCTTAAACATAATGACGTGAATAGTATATTTAACTGTTTTAATGGCAGTGACACCCACAAAACACATAGAATATATGTGACATGTAGACGAAATGTATCTTCACATGAAGACGAACATAAGAAAGTGTCTACATGTATCTACGTCATTGATAAATAAAATGTCTTTTCGAAAAGTGCGTTGCCACAAATTGTAATGTTTATACTAAAATAAAGCTTCAGAAAGAAATCTAAGAGAGAAATTGAGGAATATTGAATTTTTAGAAACAACGCATTATTTTCTTAGAGAAAACTGTAAAACTGTGTAAACGAAAGTTGATAGCCGTGCTTAATTCTCCAACATAGTTGAGTTAGAAAAAGTAAAATGTTTGAATTCAACTGTCAGTATAATGGCAGTCTTTGAGGCCAGGATAAATCTTTTTCAATCAGACACATAACGGTAGTTTAGACACTTGACGCAATCTAGAGCTAGACAATGTAGTAACATTCACATTATATAAGGCGCTAGATTGGAATTTAGACTAGATAAAATCACTGAGCATGCTCATTGGATGATTTGTGTCTATGTATGTGAAAGAACACCTTATTCAAGTTCATTAATAAAAAGGTATTAAAAGTTATTTTGTATCGATGAAAATAGTCGTAACAAACATACAGACTGGACTACATATTACCTCTCTAACACTTTAACGTTCGATGGTTGAAAAAAAAAAAACAAACCCGGATAATCAGCCTGTGTGTGTCAGTCTTTCGCAAGACGTTGTTACTACTCCGTGCAAAATTATAAGCTGTTCACGACAGCTAAAGAAGACGCTGATTTGTTGTAAACAGAATCTAGAATAAACACGCTTCTCTAACGAGCCTTATGGCATCAATAATCCTTGACAATGGGTGTCAAAAGTTTAATCACGATCGTCTCAGTAGCAGTGTCAAATAATAAGCGATAAGGCAAAGACAATAAGACAAATCGGTCTAGCTGTAAAATGCATTTAACCTAATCAACTACCCTCACACAGTCATTTGCAAATCTCTTATCTACAAATCCACGAGTTCCGCGACATCAATTTGCAATATGGTATTGACCCCCTTTCACATTCCAAAGTTTAAGACAAAAGTTCAAAATTTAAAGCGTTCCTCAAATAATAAATAAAATATAAATGCAAGATCCTTTGAAAGCAGTGAAAACATTCAAAGGGAGGTGGTATGGGCCATATTGTGCAATTTTATAATAACATTGATACGATTTTGTCTTCATTGTACTTGTATAATAATTCTTCGTGTAACTGGTGGAAGATGATGTTTTCCTGTAAAAATAGTTCCAGAATATTTCGCTGGATAAAATTCCTGATATGCTCGTGTTAGGCACTTTGGTTTAGATCAGATAACAATATTGATGTTAATTATAGGCCACCATAGTAGCTCTATCATCGATGACTGCCCATCCTTGCAATAAGCTAATATAAGACAATACACGATCTATACTTATCCAATCAAAACTGGAAAGTCAACTCATTAATCATTGGTTTCATGCTACTGTTGTAGGCCGTGACGAGCCGTATAACTTGTTCTTGTATATTAGTCTTGAAAACACATTTGATAACGTTGCATCTTTCTTAAACTGCACGTATATGACACAGGCGCCAGGCACTGACATGTAGCTCGTATATGCTCTGCCCTTGATCCAATGATTGATTTTGTGATTTATGTGTTTTACTGTAATGGCTCATGAACTAGTGCAGGTTATATTTTCTTTTTGGTCCTTTGAGATCAGCGAAGTTAATCTGAGAAAAAAAAATATCGGTTAAGATTCATTTTCTAACCAATGTTTAATATATTTGGTCCAATTTAGATAACACTAGTCTTTGCATTTTCTTTGGCTCCATGTTGCCAAATCTAAAGGGTCACTGACGAGACTTTAATAGTGGAAACCGCGCTATGGCCCACCCCCTTATCATTGATATGTTCACTGCTCTTAAAGGATCTAAGTTTTAATTCTTATTTACATACTTGCAACGAGTGTATACCTACTTAAAAGAAATAAGTAGGCAATGATCCTGAAATGGTGCAATCGGAAAGAAATTCCCACTCCAAAAACCGAGGTGGGAAAAAACTAAATTGACAATTAGGTGCTTATACTAAGAATAAATATCGTAAGCCGAGCAGCTTTTTCTCAATAGGCGGCCACTCAGCTAATTTAACTAAAAATATAAAACGTACATAGGGTTCAAACAGCATAAACATTCGACTCCAAAACTTTAAACAATTAGAACCACAACAGAAAATCAAAGAAAAACTAGGATCCTTAAGATACAAGTAGGCAAAGATCAGGAAAAGACGCAATCAGAAAAGGATTCCCACTCAAAAAGCCGAGGTGCGAAAAAACCAACTATCAATCATGTACTTATACCATGAAAACATATCGTAAGCCGAATGAGCAGCTATTTTCCCAATAGGTGGCCACTCAGTTACCTTAACTTAACTAAAAATATGAAAACATACATAAGGCGCCAACAGCATAAAACAAAAAACCACCACAGAAGTTTCGCCTTTGAACGATCAGTGACAAAGTTACTGACGGGCTTAAACCGGTTTTACATAGCCATAACCTCACCCTCAGCTTCTGGTGTGGTTCATAACATTCAGTTTGTTCTTCGTTCCTCGTGGTGAATCACTAACTAGTCAATGAATCATCAAGAACAAACAAATAAATCATGATAAACATCCTGATGAATAAAAAAAAAACATGACTCACAGATTGAGAAAGCTGCCCGATGATGGAGATCCCTGGGCGCCGAATAACCTACTAACTCCGGAGCAAAAGATAAACACCAGTTGAACCTCGGTGGGCCAAGCAACAGACAAGAAGCTCCGGTCCCAACCAATTAAAATGAAAAGCTTTAAGTCGGGGCCATCATAGAGTCTGACGCCAGACCCACCGGCATGCAGTTAAAGAAGGCAGCATAGTTACAACCATGATTGGGTTAAAAACTTAGCATGCAGACCTAAACGTCTGTAACCTGTTATGATTTTTCTGAACTGAAAAAGAAAAATCATTACTTCCTATAAGTTTCTTAAATTTGTAAACCAATTCACCATAAAATTCAGGTTCCGAAAGGCCCTCACTTAAGAGCGTCTTTAACCCAAAATTATATTTGGAAATCAATTCATAGTGTCTACGATAAAATTTAGAAAAGGTTTTTCGAAGTTTATGGTACCGATAGCCCTGTTGGAGAAGTTTGGTCGTTAAACATTTATTTCGATTGTTGAAGTCTGTAACATGATAGTAAATGTGCCAGATGGGAAAAAGCCACCAAAAAAGCACTTTAGGTGGCCACCTGTTTAGCAAAAATTTCCTTTGTATAATTGTTTAGTACTGTCTTTGGGAAGTATGAAAACCAATGTTTTAATTTTTTTCGGTCTTTCAAAAGAACTTTTATTGTAGATAAAAATGGCATACCCTAGCTTATTTGATCCGTGGCTTCTAGGACAGCCAGCAGCTTCCTAAACCATAATTATGTTGCCTATTTTCATGTTCATGCAATATGTTTTCATTGCAGCTGCTAGTAATTACATATAATTGCTAGTGAGACTTGATTTTAATTTTTGAATTAAAAATAAAGTTACATACATTACTCTTTAAGGACGTAACTACGCCATCTTTTAGAGATGTCTTAAAATTTTATTTTGAATTGTAAAACTATAGGCTTTTTGTTAATATGGTTCATTTTGCCTAATTATTTGGTACTGCATTAAATTTTAGAAAAAAATAATAGACTATTTTAAGATAATTGAAGGCTACAGATCCTTAAAGTGTAAATAATTGTCCATAGCGTAACAGCAGAAACAAAATAAATCTCTGTATTTGCGCCATTCTATAGTGTCCCGTCAACTTCAAAATTCATTTTCAAAAACTTTAAAAAGCCAATACATGTATCTACAACAATTTAGCTAGTAAATTTTTTTTTGCAATATTTATGTGTTTGACTATTTTTGTAGCTTTTTGTGACAACTAACGTATGTAACAGAAGTTAATTTGTCAATAGGTAAGGCTCAAAACAAAGAAAAAAAGCTGCTTCACCATATATCATTATGGTTAGTCATTTTTTGCTGGGCCAGGCGTTGAGAGTACAGTCTTTGGATAAAATGAAAGCCTTTATCTTAAAGAAAACTCAAGCTTAGTCGAATAAGAGATTTTTGCGCTCTGAGCATTGAGGCATTATCATGTAACAGGCTGTTACATACATTACTGGCTAAAATGAAAGTATGATATGACTGTTTGAGCTAGATGACAGCACTTTATCATTTTACTCAACTTACTCATAAAAAAGTACAAGTAGGCAAAGATCAGGAAAAGGCGCAATCAGTAAAAGAATCCCACTCCAAAAACCAAGGTGGGAAAAAACCAAACTAACAATCAGGTACTTATACCATGAAAACATTTCGTAAGCCGAATGAGCAGCTATTTTCCCAATAGGTGGCCACTCAGTTACCTTAACTTAACTAAAAAATATGTAAACATACATAAGGCGCCAACAGCACAAAAATATTTTAAACACCAAGACATAATACAAAAAGAACCACCACAGAAGTATCGACTTGGAACGATCAGTAACACAAAGTTACTGGCGGGTTTAAATCGATTTTACACGGCCGTAACCTCACCCTCAGCTTCTGCACTGGTTCATAACATTTAGTTAGTTCTTCGGTCCTCGTGGTGAATCTCTAACTAGTAAATGAATCATCAAGAACAAACAAATAAAGCATGATAAACATCCTGATGAATCAAAAACCAGGACTCACAGATTCAGTAAGCTGCCCGACGATGGAGATCCCTGGGCGCAAAATAAGTTACTAGCTCCGGAGCTAAAGAAAAACATCAGTTGGACCCCGGTGGGCCAAGCAACAGACAAGAAGCTCCGGCCCCAACCAACTAAAATGAATAGCTTTAAGTCGGGGCCATCATAGAGTCTGACGCCCGACCCACCGGCGTGCAATTAAAGAAGGCAGCATAGTTATCAACCGTGATTGGGTTAAAAACTAAGCATGCAGAATGTCGCATCTCATTCAAGCTATAACCTATACGTCTGTAACGTGTTAAAGTCTGCATTCTGCAAGCCTATGCTACAAAGTAAAGCTGTTTGAACAAACTTTTGACCTCCACTGACTGTAATGTGTACATGTTATGTAAATTAAAATATCCTTTGAAAAACACAATTTTAAGTGATGCCATTCATTTTTGCGGGTGCTCTATGCATTTTGTAAAAAGCAAGATATTTATTTCCATTAACATGTTCAAATGACACACGAGGTTTATTTTTTATTTTTTATATGTATTGTCTTAAAGTAAAAAAGTACAAGTAGGCAAAGATCAGGAAAAGACGCAATCAGAAAAAGACTCCCACTCCAAAAACCAAGGTGGGAAAACACCAAACTAACAATCAGGCACTTATACCATGAAAACATTTCGTAAGCCGAATGAGCAGCTATTTTCCCAATAGGTGGCCACTCAGTTACCTTAACTTAACTAAAAATATGCAAACATACATAAGGCGCCAACAGCACAAAAATATTTCAAACACAAAGACATAAAACAAAAAAACCACCACAGAAGTATCGACTTGGAACGATCAGTAACACAAAGTTACTGGCGGGTTTAAATCGATTTTACATAGCCATAACCTCACCCTCAGCTTCTGCAGTGGCTCTGATATACACACATATAAACAAGCAATAAGGAAATCATTTTAAGATATATAGAATATAGGTACCCACGTATAACATGTATAACGGAAAGCAGGGTGAGCAGCTATTGAAGTGAGGTGGTCACGGTGATAGCTTGGACAGAAAAAAATGCATAGGGCTAAGTGAACAGCCAAATAATATTCGGGTGGCCACAAATTCATACAACAAAAAACTAAATATTGGAATAACTTAGATAAATATGAACCACAGCAGCAGTCCCGCCTTGGAACGGTCAGTTATAAATAACTGGAGGGCTTAAATCGATTTTACACGGCCGTAACCTCACCCTCAGCTTCTGCAGTGGTTCATAACATTTAGTTAGTTCTTCGGTCCTCGTGGTGAATCTCTAACTAGTAAATGAATCATCAAGAACAAACAAATAAATCATGATAAACATCCTGATGAATCAAAAACCAGGACTCACAGATTCAGTAAGCTGCCCGACGATGGAGATCCCTGGAAGCCAAATAACTTACTAACTCCGACATCAGTTGGACCCCGGTGGGCCAAGCAACAGACAAGAAGCTCCGGCCCCAACCAACTTAAATGAATAGCTTTAAGTCGGGGCCATCATAGAGTCTGACGCCCGACCCACCGGCGTGCAATTAAAGAAGGCAGCATAGTTATCAACCGTGATTGGGTTAAAAACTAAGTATTCAGCAGCCCATACCCCAGTCTCATATGCCAAATGTTGTATTACCATTTACCTAAAACATATTAATTTTTGGGAATGATGGTTATATCTTATAATATTTAATATGCTTCCTTGATAGTTGAGTACCAAAGCTCTGAAGAAACTGTGTCACGACTGTTAACAATAACCTAGGCTAAGAGATCTTACAGAATATTGTAACATTATACGTTATTGTAACATGTAACATTATAAATTAAGAATAAAGAAGGTCATTGTCTAGCTGTAATATTTCAAAACAAGGTGAAGACGTTATGTTTCCTATGAGTAGTTTTAAGTCTTAAATGTAAAATAATACAGCATTATATATTACTTATTTATTTCTAAAGTCATGTCTATGAATCTATGTATGGAATAAAGGCTATTCAAATACCGCCTTTCTAATGCTGAAATATATAGAGCAGGGAAGATAACTTCATCTTGAACAAAACATATAAATGATTCTATCAATTGTTGTAATCCCAAACTAATCCTAGTCAAAGACATCCATGGGCGAAGCAATTTTACCTTAATGCCTAATAACATTTAATTTGCATACTCATGAATACGAATAAAAACTTAAGAAATCGCAGAAAAGTTTGGAAAATAAGGGATATAACTACAAAATAACAAAGTTTTGTACCTTGGCTGTTTATAGACCTAGATTGCTGATAGTGGTATCAAACAAATGATTAATGCAATGTACTGTTGCCCTCTAGTTTTATAGAAATATAGTCTTCATGATTATTTTTGAAAATAAAAAATGGAGAAAACACCACAGAACAACTTTAAGCGAGTATACCTGCAAAATGACATGAAACTCAAGTACTAAAATCCTTAGTGTGCTAGAAATGGTACCAAACAATTGCTAGGGCAGTTTTCAATCAGCATGTACTGTAATATGCAAGTCATTTGACTTTTTGGATTTCATGAGTATTAATGAAATCTTAAGATACTGGAGGAAAAAATGTGGAAGAATTAAGTGGGAGTATACATATTAAACCACTATTTATATTGGCTACTGATAGCCATAGGGAGCTAAAATTCGTATGAACAGATTCCTGGGACCCAATTTTCGTTAACCATGTAATCTTATGATTAAATCATATGAATGTTTGTTTCATGAATTTTAATTAGAACTTCAGAAATAAGAGAAAAAATGCGGAAATGCGAAGGGTTAAACCAACAAAATCGCTTATTTCTCTGCTGGCAATGTCCTTTGAGAGCTCAAAACAGCATCAGCTAATTGCTATTAGAATGTTCTATTGTCAAGTTGTCAGATATACCATGAGTAATCAACCAAAATACAAGTCTTGTTTTGGACATCCTTGACTAGTCTGTCATTTTCTATTTGTATCATGCTTTACTTTATTTCTCTATCAATGAGACCAGATCTCAAACGATTTTTATAAGAAACCACTTGGCAATAATATATTGTGCTGGCTATCCTTTGATGCCATTTTCAGCATTATAAAGCAATTGACATCCGAGATATAACTGATTTAGTTGGTATATCCCTTCATTTTTCAAACCTTTTTCTCTTACTTCGGAAGTTTTCATTAATATCCATGAGACATTAGATCAGAAAATCAGATTACACAGTTATGGTAGATTGTCAAAGCAACCATTTCCTACCAATTTCTGTACTATTCTGTTATCAGTAGCGAAGATACAAATCATTTTGAAGGTGTATCTTCTTAACTTGTCTGTGATTTTTATCCAGTATTCACCACGAGGACCGAATAACTAACTAAATGTTATGAACCACTGCAGAAGCTGAGGGTGAGGTTAGGATCCTGTAAAACCGGTTTAAGCCCGCCAGTAACTTTGTGTTACTGATCGTTCCAAGTCGATACTTCTGTGGTAGTTCTTTTTGTTTTATGTCTTGGTGTTTTAAATTTTTTGTGCTGTTGGCGCCTTATGTATGTTTTCATATTTTTAGTTAAGTTTAGGTAACTGAGTGGCCACCTATTGGGAAAAAAGCTGCTAATTCGGCTTACGATATGTTTCATGGTATAAGTACCTGATTGTTAGTTTGTTTTTTTCCCACCTCGGTTTTTGGAGTGGGAATCTTTTTCTGATTGCGCCTTTTCATGATCTTTGCCTACTTGTACCTTTTCTTACCTTACCATTCATGTTTTGAAAGTGAAAAGCAAATGATTCATAATGTATACGACTTTAAGGCAATAGTTCATAGTCTAAGCATTCATTCAATGCCACTTTCAGCATCCTATGTCAATTTAAATGTCAGATACAAGTTATTTAGTAAGGTTACGAATGACTTTTTTCATTAATATTTATGAAAATACAATGGTGATGATTTTTATACATATGTTGTGGTATTGCATTAAAGAAATGGTAAAATTGTATCATTGAACTATAACGTCAGTCAAATTATGGTCAAGAATGATGGAATGGGAGTGAAATTCGTTTATAATGGAGTTGAAATTATTGATATCCCTCATGCTTGAAATTTCATGAATATGCATGAATGATGCAGTTAGTTTATTGTCATTTCTTACTACTGAATGAAAGGACAGTATCTAAGCTGTAAAATGATAGCATATTCATTGGTCTACGATAAGTATTTGTTTCGATATGATCTGTTTCGTATGTATACCCCCATCCTTGAATACATTGTTTTAGAATGTCATGTGTTGCGTTACACATCCGTTAATTTCAACACTTTTGCAAGACTTAAAATTGACCAAACATTGGTTTTCAAGCTTCCAGTGGAGTCCTTTACCAGAGGGTATGAATGATAATTTTGCTACTCTCTGACCACCTATTACCATTTTTCTGATGGCTGGCACCCCTACTATGATTGCAGACTCTAGCAAACCTAATAAGTTGCGAAATGTATACACCATAAGAAGCACGACGAGGAACGTCACCATCCAAAAACGGAAAATTTACTATATCAAAATCGAAGTCATCGCGCTTATCATTATCAATATCCTTTAAGAGCAGTGAACATATTAATGAGAAAAGAGATAGGTCATACCGCGGTTTCGGCTACTTAAGTCTCTTCCGTGACCCTCTAAAATGGCAAAATTCAGTCAACGTGAAATATTTCATTTTTGCAACTTTCATCAGGGTAGTCGAAACAAAGACTAATATTTTCCAAACAGAACCAAATAACGTTATATATAAAACGTTGGTTATAAAATGAATCTAAACCGATAATGAATTTCTGATTTCGCAGATTACCCTCGCTGAAGTAGCGCCTTTGAACGATCAGTTATTTAAAATTACTGAAGGGCGGCTTTAACCCGTTTTGCACCTTTCTAACCTCACCTTCATCTTCTGCAATGGCTCACACCATTTACTAGTTAATTGTTCGGTCCTCGTGGTGAATCTCTGACTAGTCAATTAATCATCAAGGACAAACAAATAAATCATGATAACCACCATGATGAATAAAAAAACGAGGAATCTAAATTTTAATACATACTAACTAAATATTTGATTCTATGCAGTTTTATTATGCTAATCTTTCTAAGGTGGTACTTCTGTAGTGGTTCTATTTCTTTTATCTTTTGGTGTCAAATTCTTGTGCTGTTTGTGCTATTTTTTGTAAGTTTTCATACACTCACTTGAGTTCGGATAACTGATTTACCACCTGTAGTGAAAAAACTGCTATTACCTGATCATTGCGTACTTTTACCTTCACTCAACTTATAATATGTTCTCTCTGTATAAGTTTTGTCGTTTTGGTTTTTCCAAACTTGGCGTTTATGTCCCTGATTATCGCTCACTTGTACATTTTAAGCCCCCAATGC
Source organism: Rugalucina vietnamica (assembly GCA_964017185.1). Taxonomy (NCBI): domain Eukaryota; kingdom Metazoa; phylum Mollusca; class Bivalvia; order Lucinida; family Lucinidae; genus Rugalucina; species Rugalucina vietnamica. Next base: position 53,427,827 of record OZ024881.1, read on the forward strand.
TCGTGTTGCAGCCATTAAGACTGCCAGCAATTTGCAGTCAGCTCCATAAAAATATGTCCTTCTGGAAAGTCCTAACATGTCAATCCAATCGACTCTTCTCCGTAGCTTAATTGACAAATTATTGTTGATTGGCTTGTGGTGTTTTATGTCTCACGGAGTTGTGTCTTCAGATCAAGTAGAAATTATCGATAACAATCTGATAATGACCACAGGGGAATTCTAGAAGGTTTTGTGGAAAGAAGCTAATTTGTGATGTGTGGGTGTTAGGACATTTAAAGATCGTAGAAAGGCGTTATAATATACATTTTGTAAGTTCAATCTGAGTTTTGGGGCTGGAGGATTGAGACATTTTGTTTTATACGGTTTGAAAGCATCATATTCTTAGATGTAAACAAGCAGATCAAGCCAATTTGAAACTTGCTGTATTTGTTTACAAGAGTTAACTACAATTTTGCAACGATCAGGAAAAGGCGCAATCAGAAAAAGATTCCCACTCCAAAAACCGAGGTGGAAAAAAAAACTAAATTAACAATCAGGTACTTATACCATGAAAACATATCGTAAGCCGAATGAGCAGCTATTTTCCCAATAGGTTGCTACTCAGTTACCTAAACTTAACTAAAAATATGATAACACACATAAGGCACCAACAGCACAAAATTTTTAAACACCAAGACATAAAACAAAAAGAACCACCACAGAAGCATCGCCTTGGAACGATTAGTAATATAAAATAACTGGCGGGTTTAAATCAATTTTACTGGTACCTAGCCTCACCCTCAGCTTCTGTAGTGGTTCACAACATCTAGTTAGTTGATCGTGCCTCGTGGTGAATCTCTAGCTAGTCAATGAATCATCATGAACAAACAAACAAACAAATGAATAAATAAGTAAACCATGCAGACTTTTTTTACAACAAAGATTTCATTTTGAGAGCGTGATAATAATTTTGCCCACTTTCGTCAGTAACCCTTTAAACATTTAAACAATCCTCAAAACACCAAGCGATACGTGTTAGTTATAGGATAACTGAGTGGCCGCCTTTTGGGAAAAAGCTGCGATATATTTGCATGGTGGGTACCTGGTTGTTAACTTGCCTTTTCCCACCTCGGTGTTTGGAGTGGGAATTTCTTTCTGATTAAACTATTTCCTGATCATTGCTTTCTTTTTCGTTTTCGTATAAATAAAAAATAAAACAGATCCTTTACGAGTAGTGAACATATTGATAAAAAAGGGGGTGGGCCATACACCAGTTTCGGCTACTTAAAACGTACAAGTAATCAATGAACAGGAGATGGCACAATCCGAAAGAATTTCCCACTCCATAAACCGAGGGGTGGGGAAAAAATGACAGTTAGGTACTTATACCAAAAAAAAAAACATATAGTAAGCCGAGTGAGGCTCAAACAGCACAACACCTCGACTCCAAAACACAAAACAATTAGCAACAGTGACACTATAGATTTTGCAACATGCAGCCAAAGAAAATTACTGTAATTTTGCAACTTTCGACAGGGAAGTCGATATAACAATAAGTATAATCCAAATGGTACCAAATATATTAAACTTTGGTCAGAAAATAAATCTAAACCGATAATAATTTTCTGATTTCTCAGAATAGTCAGCTGATCTCAAAGGGCTAAAGGGAAAATATAATCTGCACTATGGATGATGTACGGGGAGACTTTTTAGGACCGCCACACGACACGACATCAGCTGCAGTAATATCAAATAAAATAAAACAGATACTTTAAGAGCAGTGAACATATAAATGAGAAAGGGGATGGGCCATACCGCGGTTTCAGCTACTTTAGCCTCTTCAGTGACCCTATAAATTTGGCAACATAACTTTAATGCAACTTTCAACAGGGTAGTCGATACAAAGACTAGTATAATCCAAAACGAACACTTCTTGCGATGACTGCTTATTGAAGCAATAAATGCCAAAATACCAGTATATTGTTGACAGTAGTTTATTATAGAATAAAATATAAACGTTAGATCTTTTGGAAGCAGTGAACGCGTTCAAAGGGAGATAGTGTGGGCCGTATTGCGCAATTTTGGGTAATGAACTCTCGTCAGTGACTCTTTTGATACGGCGATGATAGCCAGATTACATACTGCAATTTTAAGAATTTACACCAGGGAAGCCTACATCAAAGACACATGCCTAGATGTGGTCAGATAAATAAAACAGTGATTAAAAAGGCGTTTAGAAGATGACTATACTTACTGATCTCAAAGGATCGAAAACAATATAAACTACACTATTGATGATGTACGGGGAGAGTTTTTAGGGCCGCCACACGGCACAACACCAGCTGCAGTAATGATAAATAAAATATAAAAGTTAAATCCTTTGGAAGCAGTCAAAACGTTCAAAGGGAGATAGTGTGGGCCATATTGCACAATTTCGGGCAAGGAACCCACATCAGTGACCCTTTATATACGGCGACGATAGCCAGATAACATACTGCAATTTCAAAAATTTACTCAGTTATGTTTTGGGGTTAAATATATTATAGAACTATGTTGTTGGGTCAAATACGTATTGATCGCATTTGTATTCAAATCTGCATGTCTAAACATTTATATGTTAATATAAGGGCGTGGTCACCGATTTACAGTCCTTTCGTTACATGTTGCTACAATCTGCATGTTAAGTAGGAGTTTTCTAATATGTTAACAGAAAAATCTGAGAGCGATATTCACGTCATCAGCTTCAAAACGCCCAACGAAAATGAGATTAGTTTCTTAAATTGGCAGTTAAATCTCTAATCTGTATCAAAATTGTCTTAAATTCTGTGTTATTTACTTTAATTGGGCATAATTGTGCTTAAAACTACTTCGTGCATAACGGCTTTGCTCTGAAGCTAGACATTTCGATTTTGAATAAAAACATAAAGCTGAAAACCTTTAAAAGCAATTAACATATTAATTAGAAAGGGTATGAGCCAAACCGCGGTTTCGGCTTCTTAGGCACCGTCAGAGCTAAAGAGAATTACTGTAACTTTTCATTTTTCAACAGGGTAGTCTATACAAAGATTAGTATTATCCAAATATGGCTGGCTAGACAATGAATTTATACTGATTCTAAATTTCAGACACAGTTTTCGTCCTGAATTGAGATTCGATACAATACGCCCATCAAAAAGCAACTGTAACGGACAGACCATTTGCATAACTTGGTTAATCAAACAGTTATTGTATCTAGTCTATCATTGTATTGAAAATTGAATCAACGTCTTTACTAGCTCTTCAGCTTGGATGGCCAGAATTGGACTTCCTGATTACTTTATCCTCATGACAAATACCATCGACCGTCTGTAAAACTGGTTTGTTTATTGTAGTATATATGACACAGACAGCATGATATTAGCGTGTACAACTATTATACATTTATTCATTCTTTTGCTTTCCTTTCTCGCACACCGATCGGTCGGTCCTGGGATTCTATTCGGGGTCATACTTAAAGTCGACTAATTAATATAAGAATACTGAATATGGTGATATGGTGAAAACTATTGACATCATTTTGTTGTTGATGAATCAAATATTTATTTGTAAAACATCTTATAGCACAATGATGACAGACAACCGAATTATGTCATTGTAACAGGCACTATCGTGACAGGACAAACATGCTTTTCAGTTTGTATTTTTTCTATAAAAATATGATTAGACTTGCTGTAGCTATCGAACAAGAGAATGAGTTTTGCAGTGCGGACTCGGTATCTTTGCGACAACTTTGGGAGCGCTGGGTCAATTATAAGACAATATGATGATAAACGAATGATTATCGCAGATCGTTTGGCTCAGCGGGCTAAAAAGCTAAAACAGAGTTCTTCAAACAATAATCAATACAATTAAATACAGTTCGATTCAATAATGAACTATATGTCCTTGCCAAACATCCAGATAAAATCTAGTTGGGCCTCAATATGTTCTCGTGAAATTAGACAAGGTAATGCTACATGGTCTGGCAGTATTGACTGCGACATTCCGTCCGATTTTATTTCAAATGATTTTGTTTTATTGTTGAGTAATAAGTTTATGTTCCATGTTGGCTAATTTATTTATCGGATGCAATAACATCAATCGGCTAATTTATTAATTGGATGCAATAACATCGATCAATATTGATAAGAAAACCTTATTTAAGAAACATATAACGTTAATATACAATTACTGTTCACTTTGTCATTTCATATATAATTTCAGAATGCTGTGATCGTTACATAATAACAATTCCATAATTTCAATTTTTATGTCTTTGTGTTGAATTTTTGTGCTGATGGCACCTTATGTGCGTTTTCAATTTTTTTTTTGTTAAGTTTGGGTGGCTGAGTGGCCACCTAGTGTGAAAATGGCTGATGATTCTGCTTGCAATATGTTTTCTTAGTATAAGTACCTGATTGTTAATTCAGTTTTTTCCCACCTCGGTATTTGGAGTGGGAATTTCTTTCTTATTGCGCTATTTCGTGATGGTTGCCTACTTTTACTTCCATAAACCCTGTGTTTGTGAAAGCTAATACTTGAATAGTGCCAGTATGTACTAAACCATTGAATATTTAGAATAAGAGCATGAATTGTTGGGTATTGTAAATGCATTTCAATACTCTGTTAATCTGCAGCATGTCACAGGAGAATAGCGTAGTCGCAAACTTGTAGAGATCTTTAATAGGAATTTTATAGTATTCAATCAGGAAATGTTTTGTTCGCAACTATTATGTAAGCTCCCATGGGCAACATTAAGCCTGTTCGAAAACGACTTGCTTTCTGATTTTTTTGACATGCTATTTGAATGAAATTTTATTTATCAATGACCAGTCTGATAAAATGTTCATGCGTTTATAAATGATTAATTTATTAATGAATCTTTATAATATCACAGCATTTTATTCTTATCTTATGTGTATTTAATACTCATTGTGAATGTACGCCACATTTTGATAAAAACATTAAACAGCCAATGTATTTGTACCTATTATAGTTTTCGCCCTTTATCTGGCTACGTTTGTCAAATAATCGGGATAATTCTTATAAAATATTCATAGAACGCGAGCTAGTTGATCAATGTCAGCACGAGGGGTGCATGTTTCTTTTTCGTAATAAATACAATCTTTCTGCAAGCGCCTTGATTGACTCTGGCTATGAGTTAATTTTTAAATCTTTTCTCCAGAGAGGAACCCTGTAGTAATCTTGAAACGCAGAAGTAATCTTGAAAGTGTTTACGTTCTTGAAACGGTTTAAGTTGAAACTTTAAAGGAAGCTATGTCATAGACTACGATAGTTGTTTTAATGATGACCCTGGGTTTACTTGACTTATTCATTTGAATTATGAATCACTAGAAAGATGAAAAAGGGCGCATTACTTCTATAGAGACGATTCACCATAAAGTTTGTCAGAAAAGTGTTTTGCAATCTGCTTGGCTATCTATAACTTATTCAATCATAATCAGGTGACCAGGGACGGATCCAGGATTTTAGGAGAAGGCTATGTGAAAAAGGGGGTTCGATTACCTAATTTTACAACGGCACAAGTTATTGAAATTAATACTTTAAAACAGGTTAAAGCAAGCATTGATCAGGAAACGGGTCCATCAGAGAGAAGTTCCCATTCCAAAAACCAAAATGGGAAAACTAAATTGACAATCAGATACTTATACAACGATAGCATGACATAAGCCATATAAGCATCTATTTCCCAATAGGTGCAAAATTTAACCATTTCAACATAAAACAATTAGAACCACAACAGAAGTTTTGCCTTGAAACGATCAGTAATGTAAAATTACTGGAGCTTAAAAAGGTACAAGTAGGCAAAGATCAGGAAAAGGCGCAATCAGAAAAAGATTTCCACTCCAAAAACCGAGGTTGGAAAAGACCAAACTAACAATCAGGTACTTATACCATGAAACATATCGTGAGCCGAATGAGCAGCTATTTTCCCAATAGGTGGCCACTCAGTTACCTTAACTTAACTAAAACTATGAAAACGCACATAAGGCGGTTTTACAGGTACCTAATTTCACCCTCTGCTTCTGCAGAGATTCACAACATTTTGTTAGTTCTTCGGTCCCCGTGGTGAATTTCTAAATAGTCGATGAATCATCAAGCATCTAAGATCTGAACTTGTGTCAGATAGAAACAAATCGGCTCTGGTAGCACTTTGTGTTAAGGACCTACAGTATATATCTTCTGTTGCAGCTTACTGACCTTAAGAAAATCATTTCCTTTACTTCCTCTACATGTATGTACGACTTGATGTTGATAGTTTGATGCATAAAGCCAGCACGGATTCTGAGAACGCGGTATTAGCAGTTGTTATACAATAATTATTCCTGGTGGATCAATATTGTCACTGAATTCGTAGGACCCTTGATAATATTTTGTCCCTTTATATTAAGTTGAATTCAATTAAGAACAACACGTTGTAATAAAATATAACTTGTGTCAAATGAAAGTGAGCACAGAGGCCTCAGAACTCATTTAGTGTTTTATGGAATTAAGTCAAATGAAAAGGTGTCTTAATTGTGGTAAAATGAAAAAACTTTATACTCTCTTTCCTATTTCACGCCAAAAAAGTGAGTTCTTGAGTAGACACAAACATATTGTAAAAACTGTAAAACTCTGCACATATGCGTAGCAAAATAAAGTAAGATTAAGAGATGCAGGGATTTAAATTTCCAATTTCTAACCTAAAAATCAAAATCCCTACTCTCGATATGTTTTCATGGTATAAGTACCTGATTGTTTATCTGACGATATGTTTTCATGGTATAAGTACCTGATTATTAATTTAGTTATTTCCCACCTCGGATTTTGGAGCGGGAATCTTTTTCTGATTGCGCCTTTTCCTGATCGTTGCTTACTTGTACTGTCGTTCGATAAAGAAATTATTATCACTTAATTATTTTTATTTGCTCAGTCTGATCGTTTTTTTTTTTTTGTTTTTTTTTTTGTTTTTTTTTTTGTTGTTTTTGTTTTTTTTTCTGACTGTACACATTGTATAAACAATAAATATCATGAGGTTTGCTTGATTTAAATCCCAACCGGTCTTTACTTACCTTGAACATGCTTAAATGGTCAAAATAGATAACAATCATGTATGCATTTTGTATTTTGCTTCTTATCGTGTGCCATGTAGAATTCATTTGTACAATAGTTTCTCTGATGTTTTAGATTAATAGAGCCACAAGAAATGTTTCAAGGAATAGTCTGTATTTATATGGTTTTTGACCTCATTAATAATTCAGAAAAAAATTCTTTCATTGGCATTTTAGTTTATGGCATCCATTAAGCAATAATAATGTTTAACCAGACGTAATGTAACGGTCTAAAATTATAAAACACACGGTTAATTTAACAGGAAGACAGTACGATAATTCAGTAAATGTCGCTTACACAATCTTGTTCTGGTCGTGTCCAAACGTTTGTCCTTATAATGTCATTTCACTGATTTCAGTTTTATCTTTACCTTAAGTGTGTGTGTGTGTGGGGGGGGAGACCTTAAAATCGGGGACGAATTATAATGCCTTACTTCTATGATCTCCATATGAGTTTCTTGGTGTAATGAAATAATTCATTGATTTTCAATTTCTCCTGTTAAATACTTTCTTTTAAACTATTTGAAATTACATTTTTACTAAAGATGTGACAAAAGAAAATATATCCTTTAAAATGAAACGTTGTTATTTTACACGGAATACACATCAGGCAGTTAATTCAACAGCAACTATTATTCATTTACGTCTGAATGTTTAGATATACAACTGTACATGTGTTTGTCGTGAGTATGGCAGTGATTTTGTTTTTACATGTACTGTAACACCTCTCGGATAATCATTAACGCAAAATATTATATGTGATTCTTCTGGTTATTAAAACCGTTAAATTGCAATCGGAAGTGACGCATGCGTGAAGTTTAGGTTAATCCTCTCAAGAATCATGAAGTCAGGAAATGTTTCCCAGAAAAGATTAAAGAAAATATGAATTTGTTCAGAAACAAAACTGACTATATGGAAAGAATACAAAATGACTGTTGTGATAGAACTTAGAAAGAAAGCAAATAAACGAAATTTGCATTATTTATGTCTGTCTGTACACAAGCATACCAGTAAGCGACTATCACCATAGATACAAATCAAACCTTAGAAATGGCTTGTACCAAGAAGTCCAGCGTTCTAGTGGCCACCGATACTTATTGCTGTTGTAATAATGCATACCCGGCCCGCTCTTTAATGTGCCTTACATTCATATGCATTAAATATTGAAAAGTACCCAGTGCTGTAAAACTATCATAACACGCAATATATCATTCTACAGTGCGAATGAAATAAGAAGGCAAGACTATGTACCTGATGGCTTTCGTCTTTCGTTAGTCATCTTGCTGTTCAAGTAAGTTGTCGGAAAATGCTTTGTGATGTATTTTCTTTCCCGCATAAAGAATGTACCGGGACCAATTAAATTGCACCCATTTCTTATCACTTTATCCTTACATTTTTATGTAACTATCGCAATGAAGCGCGACACAGACACCAGCCACCTAATGCTTATGTATGAGTAAGGCTTAGCTTCCTCTGACAAAACCATCGCAGTTGGGGAGCCTTTTAGATTGAAGATCATTAATCGTAGATGACGTTGTCAATAATTATGAAGAAGCTTCATAGTTTTGACCAAAATACGACACCATTCGATTTATTGAACATTATGATAAATTTTTAGGACTTAGCTACAGTCTGTGAAAATGCATTTAGATCTCCGAGTAAAATTTCATTTTTTTTTCAACAAAATCATTAATGTAAAGAAAAACGCAGGCAACAGTCAGGAAATTACGCTTTTAGAAATTCCCCCTTCAAAACTCGAAGTGGGAAAAACTAAATAAAAAACCATGAAAACATAGGAACCAATAAGATACTTAAAGTAGCATGAATACAATGGGCGCTTATACTTAGGCTAATCAGAACTTCAACTGCTCGCTGTCGACACCACAGTATCAAATAAGTTTTTAAAACTAGACTTTAAATGGTGTAGCGAATAGAATTGCAAAGAGTGATATAATAATCAGCTTAGATATAATAAGGTAAATAGCCTATTGCAAGATCCAGCAAGGTCATAACCATAGTTTCAGTGGTTATGCCTAGGTGACGTTTGGCCTACGATTAGCTTGCGATGATTGGACGGTAGCATTTTTAGCATTTTTTTTTCATTTTCGTACGGTTTCCGCGGGTTGACCCTACGATGTCCCTACGATTATAAGACCGTAGCCCGTAGACACGTCGTGTGGGCGCCGTACGGAGACCCTGCGTTTACCGCACGAATTTTTATGATAATTTGTGAACAAAAATCATACGGCGATCGTAGAGAGACCGCAAGGGCTCAGTCAGAAAACTCCTCACGGACATAGGACGGGCTCCGTAAGATTTCCCCTTTAAATGTGCTGATACCCTACGATTTCCAAACGATTATCTTACGATCTCTGTATGGTTCTGCCTCAGAACGAACGTCGACGAAAGCCAGAACAAGAAATCGTACGATATCCGTATGATGTCGTAGCACACGATCACCTACGATGTCTAAAAATCGTAGGGAAAATTGCAGACCAGAAAATCGTACGATGGTCGGCGCATATGTAAGCTTGTAACCTAGGCATTAGCTCTTTGGAATAGATGATATCCAAATATTCCGGATATGTGGCCGTAATTTGCAGTACTTTCACAGTGACACTATTTGCAAAGTCTGTAAATATAGGCCATTGCAATGTAATGAAACTCTGTGTAATTAATAAGGGTGCTAGTAATAAATAGCCTCAAAGCATACCTCTAGTGTAGCCTGATATTGTTTCAGCAAAAAAAAAAAAAAAATAAAATTCAGATTCAACGTTTAATCCATATTTACTGAAATGTATAATTATAATTATTTGAGGTCATTTTGAACAAAATCAAAAATAAGGCGGAAGCCTCATTTAAAAAATCATGGCATCGTAATGCGTAATTCAGTCTGAGAAGATCGTTCAATAAAATTGGAAGCTGCTGGAATCTAAGGAGATTATAATGTGATTTGGAAATTGGTTTAAGATATACAGTTATGCTTTCAGACAAGATTATATCACACTTTAAAGATCGTAAAATGTCTGTATCCTATTTTCCGAGTTTCTGTATTTTGGGTGTACTCAGTCCATCTAAAACATCAAGATTACAATTGCTCTATTGTATTAAAATAGACTATTACTCATTCATTGCATATGATAATCTGAGTTTGGTTGGCCTCGCGCAGAAAGGCCATTTATTCGGGGGTTTTAAGATGCAAGACAGCCTCAAAAATGTTACAGCCCTTTACCTTTAAAATTCAGAAGAATTAATAGTTATAAAATGTATACTAAATAGGGATCTCACGAACAAAATAACATTTGTTAATATTATCAGCATTCATTCTACCTGTGTGTTTTAATGAGAATTTAAGATCACATCTACTCATCTAGCTGCTGTCTCTCACTGTGTAACTCTCCTGACCCCCGCAAATTAGCTTCTTTCTATAAAACCTTCTAGAATTCCCTTGTGGTCATTATCAGATTGTTATCGATAATTTCTACTTGATCTGAAGACACAACTCCGTGAGACATAAAGCACCACAAGCCAATCAATAATAATTGTCAATTTAGCTATGGAGCTATGGAGCTACGGAGTCAATTACGGAGTCAATTATATTGACATGTTAAGACTCTCCAGAAGACAGATATTGTATGAGGCTGATTGTATAGTTGTGACAGGTTTTGTGCCTTTTACACCTTTAATGAACAGTTAAATATATTTAGCTAGGTGATGGTAACTGAAAGGCCACCTGTAGGGAAATCACTGCTTGTTTGGCTTACTATCTACTATTTTTGTAGTATCTGATAGTCAATTTAGGTTTTTTACCTATCTCGATGTTTAGAATGTTCTGATAGGCTGGCTTTTTTCCTGATCATTGCTTACTTTTACCAATTCCTGGTTTTATATCAGATACACACTCAATTGACGCTAGCGTAAGAATCCCTTGGTAACTGCTTCAATCATACGGAAATATCTACTGCTTAGTTAAAATACGTTTTGCGCCACATGGATTAGAAAGACATCTCTTTATACTGAGAAGTTTCTGCTTATCCGTTGAAAGTTGCAAGTTGCAGATGCATAAAAATGAATGTGATTGTTAGTCCTACAAATGGGAAATCCAAACAACACAATGAAATCTGAAGCAATAACACAAACACCAGTTAAACTCCGGTTTGAAACGACAGATTAGAAATGTCCAGCCTCAGCTAATTAAATAAATAGCTAAACGTCGGTGTCATTTACATTCTGCCTCCAGACCCACTGGTGTGCGATTAAAGAATGCTGTTAACATATAAGCCGTGATTAGGTAATGACTAAATGAATACAATGGCAAGTTATTCCTGTCCTCGTTAAAAACATTAGACCAATGATTGGTTTGTTGACTTTCCAAGTTTGATTGTATAATAAAATATAAAGGTTTGATCCTTTGGAAGCAGTAAAAACATTCAAAGGGAGATAGTATGGACTATATTGTACAATTTCGGGTAATGAACCCTCATCAGTAGCCCTTTTAAAACCGGCGACGAAAGCCAGACTATTGTACCGTAATTTCGAAAATTTACTCGAGAAGTCTAGATATATAAGTATAGATCGTCTTTTGGTCTGAAATTAGCTTAGTGTAAGGATGGGCAATCATCAATGATAGAGTTGTTGAGATGGCCTATAATTAACATCGATATTGTTATCTGTTCCAGAAAAAAGTATTCTTTATTCCTGGTATATTTGAGCCTGTGTGTGAGAAAACCAACAACTTGGGTTTCCGACCAGGTCCGACACAACTCAGCCTGTACAGTCACAGAAGCAGGCTAGAAGCTTGAAATTTCGGATGAAGGAAAAAGAGGGATTGTACTATCCATTTAACGAAAACAAAGGCGCTGATCAGCTTCGCGGTCACCGCGAAGCTGATCTGCGTCATTATTTTCGCCTAGGCATATTGTTGGTTTTCCCATGCGGCGACTCATTTGTTGGAATTCCGATGGGTACAAATTGCGCACTTCTCGTAGCTGATTTATTTTTATACTGCTACGAAAGAGATTTCATGGATTCTCTTAACCATGATAATCAAGCTGATGTTATCGAGGCTTTTATTTCCACATCTAGGTACCTCGATGACCTTTTGAACATTGACAACCCTTATTTTGAAGGTATGGTCAATCAAATTTATCCACCTGAACTTCAGTTGAACAAAGCCAATAGCTCAGATACCGAAGCCCCCTTTTTAGATCTACATCTTTCTGTTGCAAATGGATTAGTTTCTTCTAAAATTTATGATAAGCGCGATGACTTTGATTTTGATATAGTAAATTTTCCGTTTTTGGATGGTGACGTTCCTCGTCGTGCTTCTTATGGTGTTTACATTTCGCAACTTATTAGGTTTGCTAGAGTCTGCAATCATGTTACAGACTTCAACGCTCGAAATAAATGTTTAGCGGCAAAACTTCTCCAACAGGGCTATCGGTATCATAAACTTCGAAAAACCTTTTCTAAATTTTATCGTAGACACTATGAATTGATTTCCAAATATAATGTTGGGTTAAAGGCGTTTTTAAGTGAGGGCCTTTCGGAACCTGAATTTTATGGTGACTTGGTTTACAAATTTAAGAAACTTATAGGAATTAATGATTTTCTTTTCAGTTAAGAAAAATCATAACACGTTACAGACGTATAGGTTATAACTTGAATGTTATGCAACAGTCTGCATGTTTAGTTTTTAACCCAGCCATGGTTGATAACTATGCTGCCTTCTTTAATTGCACTCCGGTTGGTCGGGCGTCAGACTCTATCTTAGTTGGTTGGGGCCGGAGCTTCTTGTCTGTTGCTTGGCCCACCGTGGTCCAACTGGTGTTTTTCTTTTGCTCCGGAGTTAGTAGGTTATTCGGCGCCCAGGGATCTCCATCGTCGGGCAGCTTAATCAATCTGTGAGTCCTTGTTTTTGATTCATCAGGATGTTTATCATGATTTATTTGTTTGTTCTTGATGATTCATTGACTAGTTAGAGATTCACCACGAGGACCGAAGAACTTACTAAATGTTATGAACCACTGCAGAAGCTGAGGGTGAGGTTAGGATCCTGTAAAACCGGTTTAAGCCCGCCAGTAACTTTGTGTTACTGATCGTTCCAAGGCGATACTTCTGTGGTGGTTCTTTTTGTTTTATGTCTTGGTGTTTAAAATTTTTTGTGCTGTTGGCGCCTTATGTACGTTTTCATATTTTTTATTTAGTTGAGGTAACTGAGTGGCCACCTATTGGGAAAATAGCTGCTCATTCGGCTTACGATATGTTTCATGGTATAAGTGCCTGATTGTTAGTTTGTTTTTTTCCCACCTCGGTTTTTGGAGTGGGAATCTCTTTCTGATTGCGCCTTTTTCCTGATCTTTGCCTACTTGTACCTTTTCATTTAAAGTTTTCGGTAATGAATCTTCCTCACGTGTTTAGTGTTATTCGTTTATTCTTCATACGGCTCGAAAAGGTAAAATACTTTGACAGTGCCGCTTAACCTCTGGCATAGATGTTTTACCTTTTTAATGCAAAAATTCCTGATTGTGGCCAGACATGTTTTTAAAGCACCAGTGATGTATGAACGTGAATATATTCGATTTACAGATCTATGCCATTTTTTTTTCTTCATTTTCCTCATGTGAATGAAAGGGTGAATACACTGAGTCCCGTACACTTTGGCTAAGTACTGTGTGTTTCTTTGCTATTGAAACAGTTTAATTCACATCATGATCATGTTCAAGACATCCATACCGAACAAAAATGGGGTAAGTTTCTTAAATTGGCAGTTTAATCCTAGCTATGTTTCTAAATTGTCTAAACGTCTGTTTTATTAAAGTTAATTGGGCATAACTGTGCTTAAAATGCTTTGTGCATAAAGATTTTACTCTGTAGGTAGACCATTAAGGTTTTGAATAAAGGTAAAAGTAAGACAATGATCAGAAAATGGCGCAATCAGAAAGAAATTCCCACTGGGAAAAACTCAATTTAAATCACGTACTTATACTAAGAAAATATATCGTAAGTCGAGTGAGCAGCTATTTCTTAATAGGTGGCTACTCAGATACCCAAACCTAACTAAAATATGAAAACATACATTAGGTGCAAACAGTACAAAACTTAAACACCAAAACATAAAACAAGAAGAACCGCCACAGAAGTACCGCTTTGGATCGACCATTATTATAAAATTACTTCGTTTGTCTTTGACAATTCATTGACTGGCTAGAAATTCACGAGGACCGAACAACTAACAAAATGCTATTAAAACCACTTCAGAAGATGAGGGTGAGGTTAGGTGTCTGTAAAACCGGTTAAAGCCCCCCCCAGTAATTTTATAGTACTGATCGTTCCAAGGCGATACTTCTGTTGTGGTTCTAATTGTTTTGTGTTTTGAAGTCGACATTTTGTTCTGTTTAAGCCTTATGTACGTTTTCATATTTTAGTTCAGTTCGGGTAACTGAGTGACTGCTATTTGGGAATAGCTGCTCACTCGGTTAACGATGTGTTTTCTTGGTGTAAGTACCTAAGTGCCATTGTAGTTTTTCCCACCCCTCGGTTTATGGAGTGGGAATTTCTTTCTGATTATCCCATTTCCTGATCATTGCCTACTTGTACCTTTTTAAACTAGTTTTACAGGTACCTAACCTCACCCTAAGCTTCTGCAGTGATTTACAATATTTAGTTAGTTTTTCGGCCCTCGTGGTGAATCTCTAACTAGTTAATGAATCATCAAGGACACTCAAATAAATCATGATAACCACTATGATGAATCAAAAACGTGGACTCGCACATACAATAAGCTGCCTTGGGATGGCGAGCCAACAACATCACCGATAATCTGGAGCACAAACGGTAAACACCAGTTGAACCCCGGCTGTCCAAGTAACAGACAAGAAACTCTGGCCCCAACCAACAAAAATAAATAGCTTTAAAGCATTTTCTCTTTTGCTTTTAAAATGTTTAACACCTTTTTAAAAGGTGTGACACTGGAAATGTTTCTTTCAAAATGCATCGATTTTTTAAGTGGGAAATACATCGGTTATATGTACAGATAACAGCAATTCTCCTAGATGAAATGCGCATGTTTATCTATGAGAGTAACTTAGATTATTGTTTAACACATTACGAAAAATCATAACCATCGAATGTTGGCGTTCTTCTGGTTATTAACATTGTTAAATTGCAATCAGAAGTGACGCATGCATGAAGTTAAGGTTAATCCTTTTAAGAATCATGAAGTCAGAAAATGTTTCTCTGTTAAGATTAAAGAGCATGTGGACTTTTATTAAGAGACAATACTGACTTTATAGAAAGAATACAAAATGGTTGTTGTTATAGACAGTAGGACTTTCGCATTACTCTTGTCTGCATGTAGACATTAGCGACTTCCATCATAGATGTTTACCGAACGTCAGAATTGACTTACACATAGAAGTCCAGCGTTCTTGTGTTCTGCGATACATGTTGCTGTTGAAATATTGCGTAATCTGTACTGACATTGATGTGTCTTTAATATTCATATTCATTAAATATTGAACAGTAACCGGTGCTTCGAGATTGTCGTAACAACCAATAAATCATATTATAGTGCGGTTATTATATGGACCGACACAATAAATCCAATTAGAAGGCCATTATAATAAGGTTGTTTTATTATGTAACTATCGTGATGAATCGTTACAAAGACACCAACAAAGCTTTGTGTAGTAGTAAGGTGTAGCTCAGTATGATGAAAATTGAATCGTCACACAATGAACGGCAAAGCCAGAGTAAAGGAACCACCAGACACGCTTACTATCTCACTCAACTGCGATACTTTAGACAAAAATTGATTGTTTAAGCCAGCAAAGAACTCACAATTGATATCCAGGATTGGCAAAGGTTTTCATACTACTGAGGCCGATCAAAAACATGTGCTTCCTCTACCGTCATTTAAACTATTAAAGAGCCATTCTTTCTATGCAAGCATAATAGACCGCGCCTATGAACGTTAATGATAATGAAATAACTCCAGGTGCGGATGGCGAAAGCAATTTGTGCGAGGCATGATTTTGTCGAATATAATCTTATCAGAATATATTCAGGAAAAGACCGTGTTCGTTCTCTCTCGACCGAAGACATCGCGGCTTCAGAGCCATTTAATTTAAGACCATTAATCGAAGATGACGCTGTCAATGATTTAGAGGAATATTAGCGTTTTTGTCTTAATACGACACCATTCAATTTATTGAACATTATGATAAATGTTCAGGCTGTGAAAATGCATTTATATCTCCGAGTAAAAAAGATCCTTTTCAGTTAACTTGGAGGGTCGGACGTCAGACTTTACATCGGGGTCCAACTGATGTTTCTCTTTTGTTTCTCCGGAGTTAGTAAGTTATTCGGCGCCCAGGGATCTCCATCGTCGGGCAGCTTACTCAATCTGTGAGTCCTGGATTTTGATTCATCAGGATGTTTATCATGATTTATTTGTTTGTTCTTGATGATTCATTGACTAGTTAGAGATTCACCACGAGGACCGAAGAACTAACTAAATGTTATGAACCACTGCAGAAGCTGAGGGTGAGGTTATGGCCATGTAAAATTGATTTAAACCCGCCAGTAACTTTGTGTTACTGATCGTGCCAAGTCGATACTTCTGTGGTGGTTCTTTTTGTTTTATGTCTTGGTGTTTAAAATAGTTTTGTGCTGTTGGCGCCTTATGTATGTTTTCATATTTTTAGTTAAGTTAAGGTAACTGAATGGCCACCTATTGGGAAAATAGCTGCTCATTCGGCTTACGAAATGTTTTCATGGTATAAGTACCTTATTGTTAGTTTGGTTTTTTCCCACCTCGGTTTTTGGAGTGGGAATCTTTTTCTGATTGCGCCTTTTCCTGATCTTTGCCTACTTGTACCTTTTTATGATGGCCCCGACATAAAGCTATTTTTTAATTGTTTGGTACCGGCGATTCTTGTCTGTTTCTTGTCCTACCGGGTTCAACTAGCGTTTTTCTTTTGCTCCAGATTTTCAGTGATGTTGTTTGGCGTCCAGAGATCTCCATCATTGGGCAGCATATTGAATCTGTGAGTCCTCGATTTTCATTATCCATGGTGGTTATCATAATTTATTTGTTTGTCCTTGATGCCTTGATGATTCATTGACTAGTTAGATATTCACCACGAGGACCGAACAGCTACCTTAATGTTGCGAACTACTGCAGAGGCGGAAGGTGGGGTTTGGTATCTGTAAATAAAAAAATGGTTACAGGCCCCCACCCCTTTAGTAATTTTATATTACAAAGGCAATACTTATGCTGTGATACATTTTGTCTACGCACTATGTGTATTGTGTTTTTTCTGCCATTAAAACAGTGACATTTGGGAGTGTGATTCTCGTCATCATGTTCAAGACATACATACAGTTAGAAATAAGAATACTGCCTTTACCTGACTGTTCAATTCCAACTCGGTTCCTTAATATTGTATTTTCTGCTTTTATGTAAATAAATTGGGCATAATTGAGATTAAAACTAATTCAAGCATATAGATTTTGCTCTGACGCTAGACATTAAGCTGTTAAAACAACACTTATTTTATACCCCCCCCCTTTACTTAAAGGAATATTTTTCATAATACATCTTATGTTTATTATGTCTATCTATCTCTCTATTGTGCTCGTTGCCTTAGACTTTGATAGAGAATGCTATCTTCTCGGGAAAGAGCTGGTCATCATCTAATTCATCGAGTGTGTTGTCGAGAAAAAAAATGTCTTGTAGTGTATTTGCTTTCCCGCCTTTTGACTATGTTGGAACTTTTGATTTAATTACATCGATCCATTGTACTTACTGTCCGTCTTGAACTGAGATTCCATACAATAAGTCTACCAAATAGCAACTGTTACGACATTACGGGGTCAATCAAACAACTACATTTCAAGACTATCATTGTAATGAAAACATCGACCGTCTGGAACAACTTGTTGGTAAATTTTTTAAGTCTTAGGCTGTGTAACAGAATATCCAATCTAGCTTGTGTTTTATACGTTAGATACACGATGATGGTTGGACTGAGATTCACTTACAATTCCGATTTTTAATTTGCCATTACTGTAGCTGGTGTTGTGCCGTGTGACGACCTTAAAAGTCCCCGAAACATCATCCATAGTGCCGATTATATTTTCATGGTCCTTTGAAATCAGCGAGGGTATTCTGAAAAATCAGAAATTCACTATCGGTTTAGATTCCTCTTCTAGCTAACATTTTATATATTTGTGCCCATTTCGATTATACTAGTTTTTGTATCGACTACCCTCTTAATCGACGCAAAATTATAGTAATTTTCAATGGTTCCGTGTTGCCAAATCTATAGGGTTACTGAAGAGGCTTCAGTAGTGGAAACGGCCCATTCACTTTCTGATTAGTATGTTCACTGATCTTACAGGATCTCAGTTTTATTTTTATTTGCTATTATTGCAGTTTGTGCTTTGCCGTGTGGCGGCCCTTAAAGGTCTCCCCTTACATCATCAATAGTCCAGATTCTATTTTCCTTTGGATCCGTTGAGATTAGCGAGTGTATAATGAGAAATCATAAAATTATTATCGGTTTAGATTCATTTTCTATCCAACGTTTATTATATTTGGATCCATTTGGATTATGCTAGTCTTTGTATCGCCTAGTATCCTATAAAAAGATGCAAAATTATAGTAATTCTCTATGGCTCTATGTTACCAAATCTATAGGGTCACTGAAGAGGCTTAATGGTTTTTATGGTGACTTAGTTTACAAATTTAAGAAACTTATAGGAATTAAGGATTTTTCTTTTGAGTTCAGAAAAATCATAACACGTTACAGACGTATAGGTTATAACTTGAATGTTATGCGACAGTCGCATGCTTAGTTTTTAACCCAATCATGGTTGATAACAATGCTGCCTTCTTTAATTGCACGCCGGTGGGTCGGGCGTCAGACTCTATGATGGCCCCGACTTAAAGCTATTCATTTTAGTTGGTTGGGGCCGGAGCTTCTTGTCTGTTGCTTGCCCCACCGGGGTCCAACTGGTGTTTTTCTTTTGCTCCGGAGTTAGTAGGTTATTCGGCGCCCAGGGATAGCTTACTCAATCTGTGAGTCCTTGTTTTTGATTCATCAGGATGTTTATAACACCAACCGGTATTTTTTTGACAAACCGCTTTTCGTCAAATCCAGGACATCTTTCGAAAGCAGCCAGGGCTTCGCAGTTTATATATACATGAAGTACCTATCAAGTGGTTCTCTAAAAACTCATTTTGTCTGCCTGCCTTATCTGCAAGTGCCTGAAAAATGGACTTGAAGTTGACTTTCCCATGGGAAAATCAGGGAAAATCATGTTTTCCCATGGGAAATGGCACTTTCCCATGGGAAATCAGGTTGGCCATGGACGAAAAATGGGCCATGGGCAAAACATATTGGCCATGGGAAAAATTAAAAAAAATCTTCTGGTCAATCAGTTATTAAACACAAAATTATAATCATTGTTGCTTTGGCCATAATGGCCATGTATATATTTTGCAGTTTTAACTATGTGAAAAAAATAACATTTGGGCCATGGCCGACTAAAAATGGCCATGGCCAGATTTGCCCATGGCCGACAAAAAGTGGCCATGGCCAGTGTGGTTTTGCCCATGGACAATGCAAATGCTCCCATGGCCAAGTATTTATGGCCATGGCCATTTTAATCACACTCAAGTGGGCCATGGCCATTTGAGATGGACATTCTATGCACCATTGAAAAAGAAAAAAGGTTGAAAATTATAGAAAAGGCAGGTTAAAAGCATTCGGTAAGACGTATAGAATATGAAAGGTTAAAAAATAGTTAAGTAGCTAAAAAATAATTAGGTAGATGCTAAAATCAGCTTTAACAGCTAAATGTATGGTCATGTCAAGGTATTGAAACCTAGTAAAGTATGTAGATCTTGCAATTCTGGACACTGTATGCGAATATTAACATGTGCAGCTGCCGATACTAATCTGCAAAATTGTTTTTGATGTTTTAAATTATCATCAAGGTCTCTCTGTGTTTATAGAAATGACTTATCTCTTTTTGTTGTTGTTGCTGACTATTGTTGTTTCTTTTTATTTATTTTTTTAACCTTATAATATTTTAAAATAACAACAAACAAGACGAGAAAGAAAAGATGGAAAATAATATTTTAGCGTGTTTATTGTCTTTTTAAAACTGTCATTCAGCTTTTGAAAACTTCAAGTTTTTTCAATTATTGTGACACGAAAATGCAAAAATAATCCGAGCAGTTATTAGTATAACTGCAACTGTAATGCCGGGTTTTATAACTGCAACTGTAATGCCGGGTTCTGTGTCATCTCGATCCCGAAACTATCAAAACTCCAAGCGGTTCCACTTCCTGACGCAAGTCCTCTCGGAGACCAACGGAGTTTTGAAACTGTTTGGCCCCTTTGGGAATATGAGTCTTTGATTTAGGCTACACAGATGTAAATTCTTGAAATTGCAGCAAAAATGTCTGGCTTTCTCTGCCAGTTTTGTAAAGGGTCACTGATGAAGGTTCATTACCCGAAATTGTACAATATGGCCCATTGTTTTACTGCTTCCAAAGGATCTAACAATTATTTTTATAAATTTGCTATTACTGCAGCTGGTATTGTGCAGTGTGGCGGCCCTAAAAAAGTCTCCCCGCACATCATCCATAGTGCAGATTATATTTTTCTTTTGATCCTTTGGGATCAGTGAATATATATTTGGAGTATGTCAAATATATTGTACGTTAAGAATCATCTTCATAACAGTATTTTGAATATTTGGCCCCTTTGGGGATATGAGTCTTTGATTTAGGCTACACAGATGTAAATTCTTGAAATTGCAGCAAAAATGTCTGGCTTTCTCTGTCAGTTTTGTAAAGGTCACTGATGAAGGTTCATTACCCGAAATTGTACAATATGGCCCATCTTCTCGCTTTGAATGTTTTACTGCTTCCAAATGAAACTGTTGGGGAGTTTGGAACCAATCAGTAAGAGCGTTTTCGAAAAACACTTAACAGAATCCACCTGTAACAATAATAGTGCGATAATGGGATAACCCAAGTTATACGGACTACCGAACACTGAATCCCGTGCGCTGTCTCTTTCCTCCCAGTTCTTGACCAGACCAGATGTCCCTTTGGTGTCTCTGGAGCGTACAACAGCGAGAGCATACAAGAGCATACCGAAACAGGTAAGCTATTTTATAACAGTATTTATTTTAGGCAGTATTTCTGAATAATATCATATTTGCCTTTATATCGAGTCGCTTGCTTATGGAAGTGTGCCAGATATTTGGCGACAGGCAAATGTGGTCCCGGTGTTTCAGAAGTGTGAGAAATATGATGCAGCTGATTATAGAATAGTGTCGTTAACTCGCATCTGTTGCAAAAACTTAGCACATATTCAAGGGCGGATACAGGATTGGTTTCTTCTAAAATTGATGATAAACGCGATGACTTAGATTTTGATATAAAAATTCCGTTTTTGGAGCATGGATGGTGACATTCCTCGCCTTGTTTCTTATTGTGTATACATTTCGCAGCTTATTGGGTTTGCTAGAGTCTGCAAACATGTTGCGGACTTTAATGCGCGAAATAAATGTTTAACAGCCAAACTTATACAGCAGGGCTATCGGTATCATAAACTTCGAAAAACATTTCTAAATTTTATCGCAGACACTATACTTGATTTCCCAATCTAATGTTGGGCTAAAGACCCTTTTACGCGAGGGCCTTTCGAAACCAGAATGATGATTCACTGACTAGCTAGAGAGAGTCACCACGAGGACCGAACTACTTTATTTAACTAAATGTTGAGAACCACTACAGAACCCTGAAGGTGAGGTGAGGTTAGGACTCCGTCAAATCGATTTAAGCCCGCCAGTAATTTTGTATTACTGATCATTCCAAGGCGGTACTTCTGTGGTGGTTCTTATTGTTTTATGTCTTGGTTTTTAAATTTTGTGCTGTTTGCCCCTTATGTAAGTGTTCCTATGTTTAGTTAAGTTTTGGTATCTGAGTGGCCACCTATTGGAAAGTAGCTGCTCATTCGGCTTACGAGGTGTTTTCATGGTATAAGTACCTGATTGTTAATATAGTGTTTTCTCCACCTCGGTGATTGGAGTGTGAATCTCTTTCTGATTGCGCCTTTTCCTGATCTTTGCCTACTTGTACCTTTTTCTGGAAAGCGGTTTAAATTCGTCTAGATGCGTTTCTTTTCAACAATTTACCCGATTTTTCATAAATTTCCCAATGACATATTTTCCTAGACAGGTGTTCAAGCGAACCACCCGAACCCCCTCTAAATCCGCCACCGATATTATAGTCAAAGCCCTAAAGCATATTATAGTAAGCAATATACATGCGTGTATAAAGCATCTCATCCTCGAAAACATTCTTTCTGACTGCCAGCATGGTTTTCGTAGCCATGGGTCTTGTGAGGCCAGCTGGTTCAGATCTTTCATTGCATGGTTACTGAGTAATGTGGATCAAGCTCTAGACCGGGTTGACAGACAATATTTATCAGTGACTTTCCGAATGTGTCATCCATAGTTATAATATTATGTGGATCGCTTGTGGAGTGAGATTTCGCGTCTGACGTATGTCGCCTACAAGAAAGTATCCATTATAGCACACCGCTACAGTACTGTTGCCCAACATAGTTGCACTGTCGGTGTGGAAAGGTATTACGGGACACCGACGGCAACATTCTGTCTAGTTTCAACTTACTGGGACAGGTACATGTATACTGTTGCCCAATGTACAACGTTGTACTGTATTTCACCGTAGTTATTGCGATGGTTTTATATGATGAGCTGCCCGCAGCACTTTCCCATTATTTTCCAGTTGGTCCTCGGTTTGAATTGCATGCTCATGCGTGCTGATAACAATCAACACCACTGGTAATAATTGGTTCCACTGACATGTTGTTCGTGGATAAGTGATATTATTTCACTTTTGTTACGTATTTCTCTTGTAGTAGGCTTAAATCGTTCAGCATACAAGGCGTTGTAAAGTCTACATGAATTATGGACCTGATTGAAATTCAAGCTCAATAACATATTTAACATATTTAACTTTTTTTTTAACCGTAAAAGGACTCATCTGAGCATTCTTATAGGGCTGAGTATTCTTGTCATTTCTGTGTCAAACTTTTACATTTCACAAGAAAGTATCCATTATAGCACACTGCTACAGTACTGTTGCCCAACATAGTTGCACTGTCGGTGTGGAAAGGTATTACGGGGACACCGATGGCAACATTCTGTCTAGTTTCAACTTACTGGGACAGGTACATGTATACTGTTGCCCAATGTACAACGTTGTACTGTATTTCACCGTAGTTATTGCGATGGTTTTATATGATGAGCTGCCCGCAGCACTTTCCCATTATTTTCCAGTTGGTCCTCGGTTTGAATTGCATGCCCATGCGTGCTGATAACAATCAACACCACTGGTAATAATTGGTTCCACTGACATGTTGTTCGTGGATAAGTGATATTATTTCACTTTTGTTACGTATTTCTCTTGTAGTAGGCTTAAATCGTTCAGCATACAAGGCGTTGTAATGAATTATGGACCTGATTGAAATTCAAGCTCAATAAAATATTTAACATATTTAACTTTTTTAACCGTAAAAGGACTCATCTGAGCATTCTTATAGGGCTGAGTATTCTTGTCATTTCTGTGTCAAACTTTTACATTTCATAAGAAAGGGTCCCTGGTCTGTATTAGCTTTATTCCCGGGATAGGGGTACCCCCATACTTTAAAAATGCAGTAGAGTATGTGTCCACTGACCTCCCCCCCCCCCCCCACCCTTTAGCTCTGAAAGCACCTATATACTTTTTCAGTTCGATCAACTCTAAAAGCACACACTCTTTTCTGTATACACTGGCCTGTTTTACCCAGTTCGATCAGCTCTAAAGGCACAACTGTCACTGAGTATTGTCGCCCAACATGCACAGCTTCAAAACCCTCTGATCCTACTTACAGATTGGTCCCTACCTACGTATCTCAGAATGGGAGGGAGGGCAGCATCTGATTGAAGAGTACCTAGTCAGGGGTCTTGGCTGGTAATGAGTTCCAAGCATGTATGATCTTGGAAAAAAGCTGTGCTTGAAGGTTTCCGTGCTTGTGGAATACTGACGCAGGCTTCTTTGATAGGTTTGCTCTGGGTGTAAAACAATATTCAGCAGGTATATGGTTTTAATTGTCACAAAACTTCACGCTCATTTGACTTGTTTACTTCTTTGGTCTGTATTAACCTCCTGTATATAGGAGCACCACGTTTTAACTAAAACATGTAAAAGATAATGTTTGTTAAAAAGCATACATCTATCTATCTTCTGATACTGAGTCGATCAATTTCTGATCATCACCTCAGGTACATGTTTCAAGAGACCGAACTCTTGGGAGTGTCAAGGCCGAAACACCACAGGAACGAAATGACTTGGACGTTGAATTTTTTGTCTACGCGCCAGCGCGTAGACTACTATAAAGTTTG
Organism: Rugalucina vietnamica; assembly: GCA_964017185.1. Classification (NCBI taxonomy): domain Eukaryota; kingdom Metazoa; phylum Mollusca; class Bivalvia; order Lucinida; family Lucinidae; genus Rugalucina; species Rugalucina vietnamica. The sequence goes on from OZ024881.1 coordinate 53,452,432, forward strand.
AGATTGACCTACTTTTAATTAAATTACAAGACAACTCGTACACCTCTCTACAACTGCATCTGCACGTTTGCGTCTAGTGGCTTGACCATCGTGTTAGTAGGATTCCGGGTCGTTTCGCCAAGGACCGTGTAAACACCCAAAACACCCAGGCAAACCTCCCTTTGGTTGGTCAAATCAAATCGAATCAAATAATTTATTGGCATAAAATCCAAGGACAGGATTGTCACCATACATACAAATACAAATATCCCTAACAATAGATAAGTGAATTCACAATAATATGCATGAACAGAATATAATTATTATATATGCTGAAAATCAATTAAAATGTTATCAAGAATGTTCATCTTCAGGGTCTCAGATTGGGCCAGACACAAACTGGGCTGTGCAGCCACAGAACATACCCAGAGGCTCAAAATTTTGTATTTAGCAAGTAGAGAGATTGTACTATCCATGTAGCGAAAACAAAGATGCTTGTTGGTAACAGTTGTACAGTACAGTCCAGGGGGATTCTCACCAGCCCGCCCACCCCCGCGGACGATTTCTCTGAGCCCCCCGCAATCCCGCTCACCTGTCCGCTTATAATCCCACCGCGGAATATTTTAATCCCGCCGCGGATTGCGGCGGATCCGCGGAGGATCCTCCCGTTACCTGTATAATTCCACCGCGGGTTTGCGGAGGATTTCCAATGAAAAGTAATGACGTCATAATGATTGACAGGTACAGTTATCTCACACATCTCGTGATTTGAAAACATCTAAATTTTCACTCGTGCTACGCACTCGTAAAAATTTGATGTTTTCAACTCACTCGATGAAATATATTTGGTATTCATCTCAAACAAGTAAATTTCCTCTATCTCTTCTTTCTTGCTTTCAGTCATGCTGTCATTCAACTGAAGATACAAATTTGACAGTCAATAGCAAAATTGAAACATTCATTCATTCATTCGCTCATTCTTGCTTTCTTATTCATCCATTTGTTTGTTCTTTCTATGTACATTCAATGGTCAAATCAAAATATTTAGCATCTTTGCCTCTCTTTTTCTTTAGTTATTGTTTCCGCAAAATATATGAAGTTGGGCTTTGATGTGAAAAATTTTGTTTTCCATTCTAATATACATGATTGCAAGTGAAGAAACTTTTTTATTGCTTGTCGTGTCCAATTATAACTCATTGCTGACCACACATTTGCGACCTGTTAATTTAACAAGTAATACTTATAAGGACATGCCAATTTATGGCTTCTCTGTCAATAAGCTATATAATGCACTTAATATTTTAGCATCATTTAAATATTTATTTATAGAATCAAAACCAGTTCGTTTAAAGTTAATTAGTCAAGATCACATTTCTCACCATGGAGCATACTGTCAAACGACTTAACGCACAAATTGTGGGTACACGTGAGAACCGTCTCGCCGAGGCGGTTCTAAAGAGTACCAACAATCTGTTTTGGAGAAAAAAAAAGGTAGACCCCTGTATACCCAAGTTTTGCTATAAAAGTGGGGTATACGGGGCAAACATTTAATGTTTATTTTTTTCTGGTGCAAGTATACATTTTTGACACAAACAGGGTAATACAGACACAAGCCTTAAAAGATATAAAATTGCGTAAATTGATTAAACAAAATGTTACAATGTCGGAATTCGTCCCAAAATTTATGAAAATTTGTTGACTTTGACAAAACATTTCAAAATTAAAATTTGAGCCGCCACATCAGAAAACTAACAATCTGCATTAGCGAAAACAAAGGCGCAGATCAGCGCAGGTGTTCAGAGCCTTTTTTGTTTTCGCTACATGGATTGTACAAAACTTCGACTATTCATGCTTCTAGTCTGTCTATGTGACTGTACAGGTTGGTTTTTGTCGGACCGGTTCGGATACTTATATTGTTTGTTGGTTTTCTCATGTGCAGGCTCATTTCTTTTCTATTCTATTCGTTTTATGCTTCAACTATTTCATCAACAATGTGATTTAACAGGGGATTAGCAACTTACTGTACCTGAGCAATAAAACTTATCAATGAATGGTGTCATTATAACAGGTAATACCCCTAAGGTGTCAAACGCGTGCCTCTATGACAATATTACTGGACATGACTTGGCAAAAGATCTACACCACAAGGGTTTCTACACAAATGCAAGCCGAGCTGTGCAGGCACAGACGATGACTGGAGGCTGTAAATTTTAGATTTAGAAAATAGAGAAATTATACTATCCGTGTAACGAAAACAAGGACGAAGATCGGCTTTGCAGTTACTGCGAACTGATCTGCGCCTTTGGTTTCGCATATGCAGATTGTTGGTTTTCTCATGAGGCGGCTCATATTACTTTCTAAAATCTGAATACGGATTATGTGCTGTGATTGTCCCAGCATAAGATGGCTGAAGAATTTGAGATATGCTAGGCCGCCAAATTGGATCAGACTGTGCGCCTAACACATAGATAGTAAATTAGTGTATGGTAGAGGAGCAGAGAGAAAGAGAGAGAGACAGTGTAACCATACACTCTGTTGTCTAGCCGTCATGTTTCAGATTCAACGATGATACATATTTTTCACAAATGTGTCTTTGTATGTTTCCTTTTGATTGTAAATGGTGATTTAAGAAGTGTTGTAAAATCTTTTTTTTATTTTCATTTGACAGTAAACTCAAGCCTTCGAGCCACATCATCAGAAAACCAACAATGTGGTTTCAGAACAGGTTCGACACAAACCGAGCTGTACAGTCACAGAAGCAGGCTAGAGACTGGAAATTTCGGGTTTAGAAAGTAGAGGAATTGTACTATCTGTTAAGCGAAAACAAAGAGACTCATCAGCTTTGCAGTAACTGCGAAGCAGATCTGCGCCTTTGTTTTTGTATATGCACAGTTTTGGTTTTCTCATGACACGGCTCATATCAGTAGCTTCAGATAACAATCAAAATCATCGGTTTATAAGAATAATATTTTTTTTATTGTGTACCAGTATGAAGTATACTTTGTGTAAGAAAATGTTTCCATGAAAAAAAAAAAAAAAAAAAAAAGATTCAACGTAAGCTTTTACCTATGTTTTAACCTTGTGTCTATTATTGTCACATGAAAATAAGATTTTCTCTCTCTCTCTCTCTCTCTCTCTCTCTCTCTCTCTCTCTCTCTCTCGTACCATATCTTATATCTTTTGCTGATGTGATTCTACAACCATGCAGAATCTGGGATTTTCGTGACAGAAATGCATTTACACTTTATGATCGTAAAACATGTATTTTTAATTAAGATACATAAAACAAAAATAATAATCGAATTAGATTTAAACTCGGGTCTAAGTACAAGTATGCATTACAATAAATTGGAAACAAGCCCCGCCCACTTTCCTTATTCATCCTCATTCCACCGCGGGTCCGCGGTGGAAAGTTAGACACAAAAAATACAGGTGAGCGCGGAAGATTAAATTTCTATTTCTTTACCCCGCCGCGGAAACTCCGCAATCCCGCCGACTAGGGCGTTTCCGCGGTGGATATTAAAATTTTAATCCTTTTTCTTGCAGCCCCCTCTCCGCGGGGGTGGGCGGGCTGGTGAAAATCCCCCTGGACTGTACTGTACCAATGGTGCAGTAGGTATCAAAAACGGGGCAAATTGTTAAATTCGTGGAACTGGTGCATGACTGCATTCTATCTAAGCAACAACGGAATGAAATGAACCGACGGTATCGTGACGCTATATGGTCAGGCCTGAAAGCTATGACCGCACCCCACCTGCCGTGTAGCCAATTACATTTTAGCCACAAAAGAATGAAATGAACCGACAGTACTGTGACGGTCGATTGTCAGGTATGAATGCTTTGACCGCGCAGCGTTTTATTTCTGTTCAGTCACATGAACCACGATGAAATGGGAGTACGGTCAGATTCTTTGACATTCAAGTTTATATATGCGAAGCGTAGACCAAGCTTTTTGTAAAAGCTTATACTTGTTATTAATAAAGTTTGTGAGAAAAACAAAAGTGGAAATCTGACATTAAATTGAAATTAATCCGTAAATATATTAAATTGTTATACAATTCTGATAAAGGATTAATATTTATGTGCCGATCTGGATGTAGTTCTGCTTTATTTTTAAGAAAGACCGAAAATATTGATATATAGAGGATATTTGCTTTTTTGAGGTGAATACCAAATATATTTCATCGAGTGAGTTGAAAACATCAGAATTTTCACGAGTGCGCAGCACGAGTGAAAATTATTATGTTTTCAACTCACGAGATGAAATATATTTGGTATTCACCGAAAAAAAGCAAATTTTCTTTTTATTTTATACAATGCATCTAGGCATTTTCCAATGCACAAGGTAGGCGGTGAAAATGCAAAAACAAAAAATTTTTGAAAACACGAATAATTTTGGTACCACATTGTTCCTTATGTTCTAACTAAGAAAATGAATACCCACACTTTATGTTTTCGTTCATAAATAACGGAGTTATAGGCGTTTGAATTTCTGAAGTGAGACACATTTAATGACGTCAAGTAAATGGAAACGTCAGAAGTAATCCAAAAAATCTGACGTCATTACAGTGACGATATAGGCTGATATCAGTCACTAGTGACTTTTGATATCAGTGAGATTTGATATCAGTGAAATTTCATATCAATGAAAATACCAATTTTATCAAGTTTTGATATACATTGGGTTTCACTGTAAAGTATAAAATAAAATGGATTTCATAGGTTTTCGCGACTCAGGTTAGTTTGATAATGGTTTCATTTCTAAGCCCAAAAATGTTATAGAAGCATAGTGTAATAGTTGCCCCAGTTCTCGTGGCACTAATAATTCATAGGCTATTTCCAGACAGATCACAAATGATCATATCGTAAATAAATATGTGGCCAGTCCCACCGATCCAATAATTTGATTAACGCCAGATAGGTCTGTAGGTAACTACAGTAGAGTCTATATTTATGGTATTTATTGGAAATGGTCTCGGCTAGGTTGTCAAAGCAGTAATTGATAAAGTTTGAAAACTGATAATTTAATCATTTGAGCAAATATCCAATATAATTGGTTGATTGGGGTTTAACGTCCCACCAACAGCTTAGGTCATATGGAGACGGGACCTCTGATTCTGATTCTGACCTTGGTTTATAGTCCCATCCGATGGACTGGAGAAGCCCGGGATCGAACCTGTGACCCCTGGTTTACAAGGCGAGTAACATAACCACTGCACCACGGAGGCTTCTTATATATCCAATATGTCCAAGATGCTTTTTTCATAAAGCAATAGCTTTTAAAATACATTAACGTTACATTTTATTTCTGGAGAAATCAACATGTTCTGCACAAATCGTCTAGAAAGTTAGATATCAAATTTCACCGTTTTCAGCATTTTTAATAGAAAATCCCCAGATTTTGGTAAAAATAATGGGAAAACTCCATTTTCATTCAAAATAACAGACTTTTTACAGTTATAGGTCGCGAATATGTAGGACGCGAATCGACCATAAATCTTATGAGAAAGGGGATGGGCTAACAGGGCCATACCATGGTTAAGGCTACTTAAGCCTCTTCAGTAGTCATCATTACCTGCTAAAACACAATCAGGGTGGACATTTCACAAAAAACATATTATATAGGCCAGTATTTTGCCCTGGTGCACTCTTAGAATGATGTTATTATAATAGTTTAATAGGGAACTTTACAAGCTTTCACATGATATATAATACATGTAGGTTTTTTCATATGCCCCCACCCCGGGGCAATATACATGTATGTTTATCTCCATAATATTCAAACATCTTCTGTGAAACCCCTTGGCCAGTCAAAGCTTAATTTTATGTGAAGCATCTATAGGAAGGGGTTACCAATGTATATATAAATGATCCAGGTCACATGACCAAGATGGCCACCATGCCCATATATGGTAAAAACACTTCAAAAATCTTCTCCAGAACCTGTGGACCGATTTCAATGAAACTTGGCATGAAGTATTGATGACTCAAGTACAACAATGTTTATATAAATCATGACCCTGTGATGACCTATTTTAAGGCAACTTAGGTCAGCATAGGTCTGACCCTGGTCGCCAATGCATTTGAATGGGGAAAACTTTTAAAATGTCATTTAAAGTGAAAGTCTTGCAGGAAATGGGCACTAGGACTGAATATTAATGATTCTGAAAAATAAAATTGGACACCAGGGCTCATCTGCCGCCACCCCGGGGCATTATACATGTATATTACGATAATATTCAAACATCTCCTCTGAAACCGCTTTGCCAATCAAAGCCAAATTTTATGTGAAGCATCTATATAGAATGGGGGAATCAATGTGTATATAAATAATCTAGGTCACATGACCATGATGGCCGCCCTGCCCATATATGGTAAAAACCTTCAAAAATCTTCTCCGGAACCGGTAGACCGATTTCAAAGAAACTTGGCATGAAGCATCGATGGCTAAAGTACTACAATGTGTATATGTTCTGCGCAGAGTAGGAATCGGTACTATTCCGGAATTGCACCTGCGCAAAGTAGGAATTCGCACTTTGTCCGACAAAGTACGAATTCCTACTTTGCACGGTTCGATTCCGGAACTGTCCGTGCGCAAAGTAGGAATCGGGACAAAGTAAGAATATATTATTTGCCTTGCGCAAAATAGGAATTTTGGGACAAAGTAGGAATATTATCTCTACAGGGCGTTTTAAGTTTCAATAACAAACCAAGCCAGACCATACCTTTGTTCTCATTTCTCTTTTGTGGTTTAAGTGGTTTATGTTGGAGTTTTGCTGACCATTGCTTTGCTTTTGTTCTAATTGTAACATTTAATTTGGGAAGATGCTGTATACAGTCGGAGTCACTAGCAACACATGTGTTGACTGGTTATCTCCTGTCAAATGTCACTTGCAACGTCGGACAGGAGTCAAAAGTTTCCGTCATAAAATGAGGAAAAAATGTTTAGACGTTTTGAGACATTTTTAGACGAATCTTAAACGAAATGCCGTATTAGACGAAATGTCCATTAGACGAAATGATATTTAGACGAAATGTCCTTTAGACGAAATGTCAGGGATCCGGAGTGCATACCCCTAAAACATGTAAGGGATGTTCTAGGTTTTATGACACTTGAATCGTGTCATAACAAATAATAATGTCGCATTATAGGCGAAAACAGAAACCATGGTGGTAGCCACTGAGAAGCTGATCAACGCCCCGTATTTTCACAAGGCATACAATGCACCATTCAGGCCTTGCGTTTTATCCGGATACTTTTTACCTGTCTGACCTATACTTTTTCTAAGCTTTTTATTCTTTTTCTACTGATGTCCTTTTTGGACCATTCCTAAGCAAGGATCTATGAAATTCCGAAAAGTAGGAATTCCTACTTTGTCCAAATCGATTCCTACTTTGCGCATAGAGTTTATCAGCTCACTATTTCCCTTTACAATTCTAGAATTGTCCGGCACAATTCTAGAATCGGCGGACAAAGTAGGAATTCCTACTTAATTCCGGAATTGCACCGATTCCTACTTTGCGCAGAACATATATAAATCATGATCCTTTGGTGACCCTGACCTATTTTACGACAAGGTCAGCCAATACATTTGAATGGGGAAAACTTTTAAAAAGTCATTTGAGGTGAAATCTTGCAGTACATGGGTAATAGGACTGAATATTAATGATTCTGAAAAGAAATGGACCCAAGGGCTCTTATGCCCCCACCCCTGGGCAATATACATGTATATTACCACAATAAACAAACAACCTTCTCCTCTGAAATCACTTGGCCAATTAAAACCAAATTTTATGTGAAGCATCTATAGGATGGTGGAATCAATGTCAATGTGTATATTAATAATCTAGGTCACTTGACCAAGATGGCCGCCATGCCCATGTATGGTAAAAACCCTTCAAAAATCTCTGAAACCAATAGACTGATTTCAATGAAACTTGGCATGAAGCATCGATTGCTAAAAGTACTACAATATGTATTTATATCATGACCCTGTGATGACCTTGACCCAGTTTATGGCATGGCCAACATGGGTTGCCCATGCATTTGAATGGGGAAAACTTTTAAAATGTCATTTGAAGGGAAAAGCCAGCAGGACATTGGCAAATGGAAGAATATTGATTATTCTGAAAAAAGAAAATGACCCAAGGGCTTCATCTGCCCCAACACTGGGGTTACATACCATAATATTCTTTTATTATTTTTTTTTTAAATGTTACACCCTATGGGCGGTTTGCCTTTTTTACGTCAGGTTGAACATTGTCACCAACATGACAGGCATATGTACCAGCAGGGTTTCGAACCCACAACCTCTTGATTGCTAAGCGAATGCGCTACCCATTACACCACCACGGCTGTACATGTTCAAACGTTTAATTGGTATATGCAGCAGATCTCAGGTCAGAGCATTTAAAGGACCATTGGTCCTCTGGTTCTTATTTTTGATCCAAAACATAGATTGTGGGTACTTGTTAGAACCGCCTCGGGGAGGCGGTTCTGACTTGAACCCACAATCTATGTTTTGAGCAAAATTATTGAAAGTATAAAATCATTTTCTGATGAAATTTTCAATTTTTACAGAATTTTGAGAAAAAAAAATCTGTATATTGCCTGGGCATGTTTTCGTCATGATTTACGATTAGGATCACTATTGATAGGGTGGAAATGAAAATAGAATAACTCGGTCCACCAATGTGAGATTGTTAAGCTTTCCAAAGTACCTTGGCTGGTGACACATCATTAAGAGAGTTGGTGAAACAGTAATGACCCTGGTCTTCAACACATGTAAATAGGCTAAAATCAAGTGAGTGATGTCTTTGTTTTGAGGTAGAAATTTTCTTACTTAAAAAACTCTTACTTAAAAAGTGGCTTCATTTTGCCCCTCCTGTTCAGTACAACAGTGATGCAGGCTTGCATGTCTTAAAAATAATCTTTGAAAAATTTAATAAATTAATATAACACTATAAATAACACTTAAAGACCTACTTCTTTTTTCAATATCATTTTACCCAATTGTTTTTCAGTTCACCCAGTTCATTGAAAATTGAGTGGGTTAACATAATTGAACATACCCAATTAAAATTTCAGATACCTAATGGAATGGAAAAAGGGAGGGGGAGGGGGGTTAAATACCCACTTGTCTAAAAAATTGATTAAGGTGCTGCATTTTGTGGTAATACATTATAAATATTAATTATTATTGCATGTAGTATTATTGTTGTTGTAGTAGTTTTGTTGTGGAGAAAAAGGATCAGAATACAAAAATAAAAAGTATTGTTTACTTATTCTATCACTTTGATGTCTGTGTAAGTGAATAAACACCATATTGTATTGACATACCTGTGCAATATGTGGCCCTGGGGGCATAATCCACACAGTGACACATGCTCATCATAAATCACATTGATGTTACCTGGATTTTTCTGCAATTTTCAACATCCAATGAAATTGTCAGATAAATCAGGGTCTTTATAGAGACCCTATAAGATTTCATGTAAACATAATCTAGTACTGTCTTTAATTGGTTATCATGATAAGTACATGTGCATGAATTTGATATAGTGGAATATTTTATTTTCATATTAACTATTTCAACTGAAGCACAGTAAGTCTTCCAAGAAGTATGTTGTTGTTGTTGTTGTTGTTAGTAGATCCCTCCTCTGCCAGGAGAACCACGTTGATACGTGTGAATTTCTCAGATTTAATACTTTGAGGCTTAATACTTGCACCCCACCGATTTCAAGCTCTTATATTGTTCTTGCTATCAAGTGTTTTCCCATAAGTATGACTCCTTTATTTTTTTGTTTCATTTATGTGCAATAAGTATCAAATCTGTCATTATGATGATTAATTTAGAAACAGAAGGAGGGAAATAATTAAGAAAGCTACACTAATTTATAAAAATCTTAATTAAATCCAACCAAATTTATTAGGACATTATTGATTTTGAGACATACCTGAACATGCTGAATAGCAAAATGTTTAGATACATTAAGAGTGAGCAGTTGCTCAGCATTTTTCATGAAAAGTTATTTTCTCATGTTGAGGCTCATGTAGTATAGTAAATATACTGGACCATAGGCTTTTATGCATACTAGTGTTGGGCAATTGTTTTGAAATTGCAATTGATTAGGTATCGGCTTATAATTGGAAAGACTTAAATAACTTAACTAGCTAATGATTGTGTAATCCATTCAACAAATTCCATATATTTTGCAATTGCCCATAATTTGTCATCACCATGGTGAGATGTTTATTTACAGACTTAGGGATCAGAGAGAGAGCCATGAAGTCTCTATTAGTTGTGACTATCTATTTCGAAGATTCCACTACATGAACAGTTAAAAAATTTTACCTTTTCTGTTCTGATATCTTGGTCAAATATATAATGCACAGAGTAAAATTTTCTATTCTGCCAGTGTTGAAACTGATTACAATAGACTGCTACATTTTACTATCTATTACCACAATTGAAGCCCAATCCAACCGTCTTTAAAGAGTTCTCCTTAAGATTTTGAAAAGGCAGTGGCTAGGGATACGGTACCGTATCTTTAGCCTGTGGGCTAGGGATACGGTACCGTATCTATAGCCTGGTGGCTAGAGATCTATAGCCTATATATCGGAAATGGCTAAAGGCACGATATAGATTAAAAATAAAAAAATATTGAAGGTACGGAAGACTAGAGATATGGACTTAAGAAAACAATGTTAATGTAAAAAGTTGAGAGATTTCAATTTTATTTCTTACCCCATGGAACAAAATTTTCATTTATTATATCTGGGTGCGTGTTTGTGCAATATCACCATTATCTACAATTATTTGACCGACATCAAAAGATATAAAGCCAAATCGCAGTATGAAAGTTTCTAACAATGCGTGAAGATAATATAATAAGATAATATTAGCCTTGATTAGTTGCTTAACCATCAATACGATGTCCGCGCCTCAATGTGCGAACAACAAAAGACGGTATTAATGAAGTGTTGATTTATTTTGTCCTACCGCTAAACCCCTGAAGTAAGACATTGGCATTATTTAATATGCCTATTATTATTCGGCGAATGCTTTTAAACTTTTGTTATGGTTAAATAAGTAACTGCAAAATAAAACAATTAAGTTATTCTCAATTCAATCACCGTACAATATAACATGCATGCAAATCTTGATTCATAAAGTAAGAATGGCTCATATACTTCACATCGGGCAAAAATTTGAAAACTTTCAAGCATTTGAAAGTGCTATTGAGCGTTGTCAGAATGCCGAAAGCGTTCAGTTCTATAAGAGAGATTCTAGAAGTGTAGAAAAGGCGCAAGTGTGCATTTCGTATAAAAGTTGAACGAAAGACTGAACTACTATGATGTTACATTTACAAAGTATTTCGACATTTTCTAAGACTTGTGCTTTCGAAGTTAGAATTTGCAGTTGAAGTAATGGCCTATCAAAACTTTACGCTTGGTTTAGTTTATACATTTTCTTGTTCTCGTGATTGTTCTTTAAGCCCTTATCTTAAGTTGGAAAACATGTTGTGACACTTTGGAAATTACTGTTCGAAGACGTTGATCGAAATTTTTTTTTATTTTACGTGGAAATGATTGAGATACGTGTATGTTCATTTATTGAAGGAGTTTATTATTATAATCATTATTATTTAGTGTTTCCCCCAGTCCCAAAAAAGGGCATGGTAAGGTTGCTAAAAAGGGCACTTTTTAACGCGCGGCAACATGTCAAAAGGGCACTTTTAGCGCGCGACTGGGGGATGCAGGGGCATACCTGGATGAGGTTGTTCTAACGTGTACCCACAATCTATGTTTTGAGCAAAAATAAGAAAAAAATTCTACTTATTTTTTTTTTTTTTTTTTTTTTTCACAACTTAAAGAACTTAAAGAAAATCTAAATACATGTATATATACCTTTTCATGGGCATGTCTTTGTCATGACTTTAACGTTTTGCATCAGGAAAAACAAGTCTATGCAATTAATAGGCTTTTGGATCCTATTCTTTATATTGTAAAACTGGGGTTTACAGGAATATACATTTTTTTGTTTGTTCCAAAACATAGATTGTGGGTAAGGCAGTTTAAATGTATACCCACAACCTAAGAAAAAAAATATCAACATTGTTCGACTGAAAATGTTCAAGTTTTTACAACTAAGGGTATTACATTGGCCTGTGTTCATAATGAATGCATACACAGTACATGTAGTTACAATTTAGGCATTGCGCGAATGTCTAGTCCAGAAAGTTTCATTCTGTCGAAATTTACAAGATTACACTGTTAATATAAAGGTACTGTCCTGCAAAATAAGCTTTTGACCAGCACAAAATATTAAACTGAATTTACCAGACTGCTGTCCAGAAGCAGAAAAAAGATTTTGCGAATACTGGGTTGTACATGTATATGTACATAGATGAAATAGAATATGATTTTCATGTATAAAGCTTAGAAATGATGAGGAGCAGTCATTATGAGAAATCAAACCATGGCATTGATGTATAGTCCTTCCCTACTGAAAATATCCATTGTAATTTCACTGATATCTCAGTGTAATTTCAGTGCAAAAATTCCCCCTCATTTCACTGAAATTTCAGTGCTATATCATTGAAATTTCAGTGCTATGTCACTGAAATATCACTGAAATTCATTGAAATTTCAGTGCTATATCATGATATCTTCCTGAACTGTCAGTTTTGCTTATACTTAATTGGCCTTCCATCCACTTAGATATTCCTAATAGGAAAGACTTGTGATTTTTTAACTTTGAGATGGGGGAATGGTACACTTCTTCAGTATGAGAAATGAGAAACTATGGTGAGAATAACATGCACATTGTTTATTTACAAATAAACGTTCTTCTAAGTAACTTACATATACAAGCCCTAACCTTCATCAATTTTTCTATCTCATTCCCTCATACGCACCAATGTTTTGCACTATATCCTCTTCCTGTTACTAACTTTTAACTTGTCTGTTGTTTAGTCTTCAAATTTCTAGTTTGCAGTCATTCTGATGCCTTAGATACCTGATTAGATTTTTGCTTGCTTTTTAGAACAGGAAAAGGAAGTAGGGTCAGAGATCATGGGATTATGGGTAATGTAGTTATTGGTCATGTGATCATTGAAATTTCATTGACATAGCACCGAAATTTCAGTGATATTTCACTGAACTTTCAATGGAATATTTCAATGATATTTCAGTGAAATTTCATTGACATTCCATCGAGAAATACAACTTCACTGAAACTTCAGTGATATTTCATTGCTAATAAGGGTTCCATAGCAATTCACTGAAATATCGTTGAACTTTCAGTGAGATTTCACTCATATTTTCAGTAGGGTTGTACAAGAGTAACGTGAAAAAATCTTTCAAGCTCCAAAACACCTTATATATACACTCAGAATTCATTGGAAGCAGTGGCTCTGTTCCTGCATGACTAAAAATTGTTAACTATGGTGTTAAATGTGATCCCAAACAGATAATGTGTATTGATCATTAAATGTTTGCTACAAATATTTGTGTGAAACTGGTAGATACATGTATCATATAAACACAGATACATGTATATGTGAAAAACACAGGTTTCCTTATGATGAGACCCAAATAATTCTAGCTAGAAACAAAAGATGTTTAATTTCTATTTCACCTTAAACTCCTATTGATATATACATGCAGTCTAAAAACAGAAATTTTATTGCACAGTATAAATTTCAAAATAACAAAGTTATCAATATTATCAAACTATGGTCATCCTTTTTTCTTTCTTTTTAATACAAGTTTTACTAAGAGCAATAGTTTTCCTTTGATCTTGTATATTGTGCTTGTGCCATATTGGTTAGCCTGGGGATATTGCACTAAGGAGGATATTGCACCAAATACCTGCATGTGATCAATGAAATGAGACACATCATGGGAAAACATATTTGAGCATTCTGACTAGACCAGTATGTTCTACCAAAAGTAGATGAATAGGAGAAAGTCTGCATCTGCTGATAATCGGTATTGGAAAGGCACAGTACTAATTTCCCCCATACCGGTAACATGTGATGACGTAGCAGACCTGAAACGGTGTTGCTATAAATAGAGACGGCTCATGGGATAGGTAAATCGCACCTCTGCAGCGCCATCTGTATCGCACAGCAGGCATAAAATTGGCCATAATTGAACCTGTTGTTAGACCAATTATTTTATTAATATGAATGTTCTGTCAAGGCCGTTATCATGAATTCCAATGACGCAGTGCAATTTGTTTCCTTTTGAGAAAACAGAAAACATGTTGCTGGCAACGGTTCGAGACCAGAATCGCAATATGTTTCCTTCACGTAAAGACAATTTAATTAATTGTATACTTATAAAACGCACGCATTTAAAATACGAAATTCCACAGAAGCATGTTCTATGACTGAATCAGCAAATCAGCAAATCTTTCAAATACATGCAATACAAATGTGCGACTTTCAAAAGTTAAGATCAACCATGATATATTCGCTTATGCATGAAAGTTGAAACTCGCGAGCAAATCACACATTTTGAGTTCACAACTTTGTCATAACGTTATTTTCTTTCATTTTAAGTATATACAAAGTTTAGACACAAGATTCTCGCTCGTATACACCCTGAAATCTTCCGCTCTTTGTGATGCAATTTTAAAGATTTGTCGTGACATGGATAATTATGCTCTTTTAGGATACGTTGGTTGATATTAAAGGCCGTCTCACACAGAACACGGTTGGACATACGGTTCCAATACGGTTTACTCGGTTATACACGGATTGACTGGTACAAGTATTGAGCTCCAACCGTGCCTGAGGATGAGTTGGTACGATTTAGACTCGAATGTAGCAAGAGTGAGTACGAACAAAGCACGGATATACTCGATCAAGCAATGTTTGTCACGGTTTGAACACGATTTGCAAACGATTTTCATACGATTGTTTTACGGTTCCAAGTACGGTCTAGTTCGGTCTGTTACGGCCTAGTACGATTAAACACGACGTTTACACGATTTACTGGACATTTACAGGGTTTATATACGGTCCAATCGACTTTTGTTCGAGTTATGCTCGAATTATCACACATTCGTGTATGGTTTGATATAAATTGACTCGTTTTGATGGCTTGGCTTGATAAATTTTCGAACTTTCAGTGGAGCATTATTACAAAATGACAGAATAAGAGAATTAGAAATCATGATAACACAGATAAACATTGAGATAAGTTTGGCTAGAAGGCGCGAGGGGAGACAAGAACAACCCAACGTAAGAAGAAAAAGGAGGCAAGTTTTGACAAGAGAATGGCTCAACAGAAGGGTGATGTCTATTGTGCTCCAGGACTATATGGCCATACACGAGCTTTGTACAGACGTAGAGACCGTGTCTGGTCGTACTTGACCATGTATAATTCGTACTTGAACCGTATTGATCGTATGACAATCGTATGAAACCGTACTGGTCGTATGGTGATCGTATAAAACCGTGTGTCCACTCGTGTGAATTGTACGGTGATCGTGTGACATTCGAGTGTTAATCCGAGTGTTGGATGTGGGACTTGAGAACGGTTTCACACGATTCCATACGATTTATATACGATTTTGACACGGTTGAGCTTACTCGTGCTTTGTGCGTCATGTACGGTTGTATATACGGTCTCGTACGGGCTCACACGGTCATCACGGTCTTGTACGATCGCTTATACGATTATACACGGACATCGCACTCGTGCCAGTTTTTTAAAAGTTTTAAAAAACATACACGGCTTACACGGATACACTCGAATGGCCCGAGTGTAAGTCGGATAAGGCCACGGTTTATTCGGTTGTAAGTACGGTTTACACGGATGACCAACCGTGTAAACCGTGTGTTCTGTGTGAGACGGGCTTTAGATATTTATTAACATTCATTTGTATATCGCCATACCACCACAATTGCTTTTGGTTATCGCTGATTATCAGGTACATGTTAATTATTATTTATAAGAGTCCATGTAATCGTTGATCAACTCCTGCTGCTATCTCGACATGTTCTCTTCGCAATGACTCGTCTAATTATAGAACAAATTTCTGCGCGGGAAGCCGGGGAAATTAGTCACATGTGTTTCCTCAACCCATTGCCGATGCAGGCTTTCGCCTTCATAGGCTTTTGGTTCTACTTACATTTATAAGGCTGTACAAGGCGTTGGTTTAAATCTGGCCTAAGGGTTTAACTTAGTTAAATTTTGAACATAACTGTGCTAATTAATGATTCACTGTATTTTGTACATGTATGTGCAACTGATCTGCAGATTTTATTCCTTAATGCTAGAAGCATTTTTTGTGACATTGCCTAGATTATCTTTCAGTGAAGTATTGATGATATAACAATACTGTCAGATGCATTCTAGGGCTGTGATAAAATGGATTTTAATAAAAATGAACATATTGGAGTGTGAAACTGGTTGCGCCTTTTCCTGATCTTTGCCTACTTGTACCTTTTTAGAGAGTGAGACAGTATAAGTGAACTTTTTTCGTGGCATTGCACCAGACTACAAATTATGTTTGTTTAATTTAAATGGTAAACTATGACTGATCCAGGAATCCCAGAAATGTGTTTGCAGTATGTATGCAGTAGGTCTTCAAGCTATTTGCCACCATGGAGCTATAACGCGGGTGGGCATCAGGGTAGCTACCTCGAAAATGTGTTAACGCAAGTTTGTTCCCACGCCACATCCGGGAATTGTCGAGGTAGTGGAAATCCCCATATTTTGATAAACACACAAAGGTGAGCTCTCACTTTTTTTTTTCTTCCAAAGAGCATATTACTTAGAAATCGGGCGATGCTATCCCATGTAAATATGGTTTAACAATGCATGAAGACCGAAAACTAAATAGTGGAAAATATGAGCAGGGCGACTTTAACCCCAGGACTGTCGGACTGCATTTTCGCCGTGTGTTGACATATCGGTGGGTATCTCAGACAGATTTTAACATTTTGATGCAAAACATGATTAAATTGACGACAATGACGCAAAAATTTCAGATGCTCTGTTCTCCTGAATAGATTACCTGCCCAAAAATTCATTTGTGTTGTTCCCAGACCAGCGAGGTTGTGGTAATCTAGCGAGGTAGTTCCAACGCGTTTCAAACATCTAGCCATTCGGTTGATATAAGACGGAATGGATATGTCAACACAAGGCGAAAATGCTGTCTGACAGTCCTGGGATTAAAGTCGTCCTGCTCATATTTTCCACTATTTATAATAGGGTTTTTGGTCTTCATGCATTGTTAAACCATATTTACATGGGATAGCATCGCCCGATTTCTAAGTAATGCGCTCTTTGAAAGAAAAAAAAAAAAAAAAAGCGAGAGCTCACCTTTGTGTCTTTATCAAAATATGGGGATTTCCACTACCTCGACAGTTCCTGGATGTGGTGTGGGAGCAAATTTGCTTTAACACATTTTCGAGCTAGTTCCCCTGATGCTCACCCGTGTATAATGACAAGGAGGAACATCAGAATAATTGGACCAATTCACACCAATTAGCTCATATAGTTTCTCTACGGGACTGCATATATAGTAAGGTGTTAATCAATTTGATAAGGTTGTGGACGATGTGCGTCGCTGCCAACACCTGGATAGACAGATATATCTCATCTAAACGTCCTAATTAAGCGAGAGATCCACCTGTTAATTTTATTAGCTCACCTGAGCCGAAGGCTCATAAGGTGAGCTTATAGTATGGAAGTCGAGCCGGTGTCTGTGGGTGTGTCGGTGCGTCCGTCCGTCCGTGCGTTCAAACTTTCAATCTTGAATATCTCTTAAGACAACAAGGCCAATCACAATCAAATTTTATCTGAAGCATCATTGAGGAGGGGGAGAGGTTGCATTAGGTTTTTAGCCAGGTCAGATCAGAACTCTTGTTTCCATGGCAACAGATAGCTCCCATTGAGTTATAATGGGGAAAATGTTGTGGCCACTCTAGCAACTTCATTTTTGATTGGATCTTCTTCATTCTTGGGAATAACAAGGACAACCATAATATCTCGGATGAGTTCGAATTTCGGCTAGGTTCGGCCTCAGATTGCGGAGTTATCTGCCCTTGAGCGTCTGGAAAAATCCCCAAAGACTTATAATGGGAAAAATGTTGTGGCTACTCTAGCTGGCACCATTATTTTTCAGTGGATCTTCTTCATTCTTGCTGGTAACAAGGACAACTATAATATCTCGGATGGGTTCGAATTTTAGCTAGATCTGACCTCTGACTGTGGAGTTAGCTGCCCTTAAGTGATTGAAAAATCATTATTTTGTGTTGTGGCCACTCTAGCGCCTTCAATTTTGATCAGATCTTCTTCATACTTGGAAGTAACAAGGATGGCCATAACATTTCGGATGAGTTTGAATTTCAGCCAGATCCGACCCTTGACTGCAGAGTTATCTGCCCTTGACGGTGTGAAAATCAATATTTTGTGTTGTGGCCACTCTAGCGCCTTCATTTTTATTCAGATATTCTTTATTCTTAGAAGTAATAAGGACATCTATAACATTTCGGATGAGTTCAAATTTCGACCAGATCTGACCTCTGACTGCGGAGTTATCTGCCCTTGAGTGTTTGAAAAATCAATATTTTGTGTTGTGGCCACTCTAGCGCCTTAAATTTTGATCGAATCTTCTTCATACTTGGAAGTAACAAGGACATCTATAACATCTCGGATGGGTTTGAATTTCAGCCAGATCCGACCCTTGACTGCAGAGTTATCTGCCCTTGACTGTGTGAAAAATCAATATTTAGTGTTGTGGCCACTCTAGGGCCTTCATTTTTATTCAGATCTTCTTCATTCTTGGAAGTAACAAAGACATCCATAATATCTCGGATGAGTTCGAATTTCAACTACAACCAACCTCTGACTGCAGAGTTATCTGCCCTTGAGTGTTTGAAAAATCAATATTTTGTGTTGTGGCCAGTCTAGCATCTTTGTTTTTCAGTGGATCTTATTCATTCTTGCAGGTAACAAGGATAACTACAATATCTCGAATGAGTTCGAATTTCGACCAGATCCGACCTCTGACTGCGGAGTTATCTGCCCTTGAGTGTTTGAAAAATAAATATTTTGTGTTGTGGCCACTCTAGAATCTTTGTTTTTCAGTGGATCTTCTTCATTCTTGCAGGTTACAAGAATAATTACAATATCTCGGATGAGTTCGAATTTCGGCCAGATCCGATCTCTGACTGTGGAGTTAGCTGCCCTTTAGTGTTTGAAAAATCAATATTTTGTATTGTGGCCACTCTAGCGCCTTTAATTTTGATAGGATCTTCTTCATTCTTGGAAGAAACAAGGATAACCATAACATCTTGGATGAGTTCGAATTTGAGCCAGATTCGACCCTGGACTGCAGAGTTAGCTGCCCTTGAATGTTTGAACAATCAACTTTTAGTGTTGTGGCCACTCCAGCATCTTCAATTTTGATCAGATCTTCAAAAGAAAAAAAAAAAACAAAAACAAAAAACAACCACTTTGTCCAGTGACTGTACTTGTTGACTCTCAGGTGAGCGATCGTTGCCCTTGGGCTACTTGTTGATGAGGCGTTTTTATTGACTCATTATATAATGGGAAAAATGGAAGTTGCAGATTTTTTTTATCTTTGCAGATGTTTGAATTTTGTTTCTGCAGAAATGTTTATTGGGTAGTCCGCTATTTTAGCTTCATATGACTTTCTTCACAATCGAGAATACTGATTTGCTGCTGTGGGGCTGATAAAGGGTAAATATTAATAAAATATTAAAAAATATTCTCCTCAGAAACTATGAGGGGATGAAGCCTGTACTTGGTATGTACATGTTTCTGACATAAGCCTCTACATAAATTATTAAAACTGTTCCAGTTGGATAAGAACTGTGGTTGCTATGGCAACTTGTGCTGTTGCTATTGCAACTTATGCTTCCCAATAAAGGTGAGTATTCAAGGTCAAGGTCATTTCATGATTACTAAATGCTCCAAGGTGAGGGTTCAGGTGAGTGTTCTCAGGACCAATAGTCCTGTTTGAGATCAGTTTCATGATGTGTCACAACTAAAAAAGGCAATTTGAATTATATTTCCAGATCTGGAAAACAGTGGGCATGTCACAGGAGACCTGACTAGAGTCATAAGTAAAATATACCATTGCCACTTTGATGCTGAGGCCAAAAGATCTGACCATATCTTCACAACTCCTGTGTGTCCTGAATTATGTGAGTATATAGAACATATATATATATATATATATATATATATATATATATATATATATATATATATATATATATATATATATATATATATATATATATATATATATATATATTGGGAGAAATAGGACAAACATCAAACAAAAATCTTCCCGGTGGCACTGGATCCTAAGAAAGGATTCGAAAATGATTGAAATAAGTATATAGGGGGATTAAACCATTAACAGTGCAAGAATAAATCAAACTAAGCGCGCTTTCGGCTTTCGCCTTCTTCAGAGTCAATATGTATTTACAGGTAAAAACTGGAAAAAAATGAAAATAGGTAAATAAACAAAATAAATAAAAAACAATGCAAAAATACACAAATACACAAAAATCACATGAAATGTGACCAAGTTGACACCACTGTATGTTCGGCAGTGGGTAAACGACTTAAAATTAATTCATGAACGCCCTTTGAAAGGGCCCAGTATCTGCTAAAAATGGCGACAAAAATTGCGCGTCACTTTACTACATAAGGTCAGTTTGTAGCGGTGTGTTTAATTTGCTCGGTAATTGTGTATTAGCTATGTAAGTTAAACATTGGGGAACCAGGGCTGGAGGCAACCAGATAAAAATCAAGGTAATGAGCACAAAATAGAGTCAAACAGAGTACTTTCCATGAATGCAAATCATCCCAGAACTGCTCACGGACGGTGCTTGGAAGGAGAGACGGCGAAAATGGCCATCCTCGATTTTTGAAATATAGAAATTTAGATAAAAATTGCCTTTGTGCTCAATTGGCGAACATTTGATTTATTGAAGTTTGAAGAATTTAGATGAAAATCACATTTATGTGGTCAGAAGAGGAGGCGAACACACCGCTACAAGCAAGAAAAGGGGGATGCGAAAACCATGTTTTATGCAGAGAGACGAGACAGATATACGTATGTAGCTGAAATGGCCCATAGGTTGACACACTGCTACAGAATGCATAACTGGTAAGCTGTGGGGACCCAGGAAAACTGGGGAACCCAGAAAAACGAGTAGGATAAAGCAATTACTGCTACAAAACGAGAACAGATGCCAGTCTGCATATCACTGAAATGTGTGTGAAACTGTAACTTGTGGAGGGAGCCCAGGAGAAATGGTAAGCTGTAGGAACCCAGGAAAACTGGTATATTGGGTGAACCCAGGAATGCCGGTAAACTGGGAGAACCCAGGAAAACTGGTAAGATGAAAGAATCATTGCTACAAACCGAGAACAGATGACGGTCTGCATGTCAACTTGTCTGGGGAACCCCGGGAGAACTGGTAAATTGGGGAAAAAAACTGGAAACCCAGGAAAACTGGTTGTATGAAGGAAACTAAAATGTGTGTGGAACTGCAACTTGTCGGGGGAACCAAGAAGCACTGGTGAGCTGGGGGTGCCCAGGAGAACCGGTAAACTTGGGGAACCCAGGAAAACTAGTAAACTTTGAGAACCCAGGAAAACTGGTTAGGTGAAGGAAACACTGCTATAAAACGAGAACAGATGACGGCCTGCATGTCATTGGAATGTGTGTGTAATTCCAGCTTGTTGGGGAAACAAACGGGGGACTGGCAAACTGAGAGAACCCAGGGAAACTGGTCAAATGAAGGAAACCATAATGGCTGGTCAACTGAAGAGAATTTGGACTAATCTCCTTTGTTGATGCCGCTTGGATTCAGTGTGTTGAGACGGCGTATCCAGTAGCTCTCACGCTGTTTTCTGGTCTTGTCCGTCCAACCCGAATTGTGGTCCAAGCAACAAACAGAGGCATGACTCAAGAAGTCATGCCCTGGCAACCGGAAGTGCTCTGCAACTGGAGATCGTTCAAATCTCTTGTGTTTCCAGTCATCTCTGTGACCATTCATCCTCACGCTGAGTAGGCCCTTGGTTTCCCCAACATACTGTTTTCCACACTCTCCACACGATATCAGGTAAACCACATTCATTGTTTTGCAGTCAGTACTCCCCCTCAGTCTTACTTTTGCCCCATTCGACGACTTGGCTATGTGGGACGGGGTTATCATGTCGCAGGTTCGACATCTTGGTCTGCCACAGGGCTTGCATTCGCCATGAGGCTCATCATCTATGGAATCTGGCTTCAGTCTCGCTCTCACAAGAAGGTCTCTTAGGCTTTTGGGCCTTCTGAAAGCCATAATTGGCTTTTGCGGAAAGACTGAGTTCAGATGGTCTGATGATTCGATGATGGGCCAATGCTTGTCAACGATATTCCTGACCTTAGGTAGGTCTGGGTGATAAGTTATGACGAATGGCAAGATGGCTTTGTCTTGGGTGGGTTTAGGCCTGTACGATAACAGACTTAGTCTGTCCATTTGCCTAACCCTTCCTATGGCTTGGTCGATGCTCTGCTTCTGATAACCTCGTTTACTGAGTTGATCAGAGAGTTCTTTCACTCGCAACTCAAAAGCCTCGTCGTCTGAGCAAATGCGTCTGATGCGTAGCGCAAGACTGTAAGGAATGTTCTGACTGCAATGGGGTGGATGGCAGCTTGATGGCAGGAGATACTGGTGTGAGTCTGTGGGCTTAGTGTAGAGGTCCACGACGACTCTGTCTCCTTCTAGGTGAGACGTGGTGTCTAGAAAGACATGTTTGTCGTTGGATACCTCTGCAGTGAACTTTATTGTTGGATGGAAGTTGTTTGCACCCGCGAGGAATTCTTCCAGTGTCTCTCTGCCGTGGGTCCACTTCATGTCTATATCGTCTATGAACCTGAGCCACGAGAATGGCTTCAAGCTCACAGACTGAAGGAGCTGTTTCTCAAGCCTACCCATAAAAATGTTGGCGTATGATGGTGCCATTTTCGTTCCCATGGCCGTCCCTTGAATTTGCAGGTAGTGTTTACCATTAAATTCAAAGTTATTGCATTTGAGGACGAGGGTGAGAAGTTTAATCAGAATATGTGTGGGCGGATCTTTGACTGTTCGTTTTTCCCAAACCTCTTCACACGCTTGTATACCGTCTGGCCGTCCCATTGTGTCTGCCAATGGACACCCCACAGAAAAGATATCAGAATTTGTCGACTTACATCTTCAACCCCACGTACAGGACTTACCATCCTACTTGCAGGATACAACAGATTTCCTGAGAAAGCAAGAAGCAATGGGCCCACTTCCTCCCGAAACACTGCTTGTGTCGATGGATGTCACATCCCTCTATACAAACATACCACACCAAGACGGTATACAAGCGTGTGAAGAGGTTTGGGAAAAACGAACAGTCAAAGATCCGCCCACACATATTCTGATTAAACTTCTCACCCTCGTCCTCAAATGCAATAACTTTGAATTTAATGGTAAACACTACCTGCAAATTCAAGGGACGGCCATGGGAACGAAAATGGCACCATCATACGCCAACATTTTTATGGGTAGGCTTGAGAAACAGCTCCTTCAGTCTGTGAGCTTGAAGCCATTCTCGTGGCTCAGGTTCATAGACGATATAGACATGAAGTGGACCCACGGCAGAGAGACACTGGAAGAATTCCTCGCGGGTGCAAACAACTTCCATCCAACAATAAAGTTCACTGCAGAGGTATCCAACGACAAACATGTCTTTCTAGACACCACGTCTCACCTAGAAGGAGACAGAGTCGTC
This sequence comes from Rugalucina vietnamica, assembly GCA_964017185.1. Classification (NCBI taxonomy): domain Eukaryota; kingdom Metazoa; phylum Mollusca; class Bivalvia; order Lucinida; family Lucinidae; genus Rugalucina; species Rugalucina vietnamica. Next base: position 53,476,226 of record OZ024881.1, read on the forward strand.
GTGGACCTCTACACTAAGCCCACAGACTCACACCAGTATCTCCTGCCATCAAGCTGCCATCCACCCCATTGCAGTCAGAACATTCCTTACAGTCTTGCGCTACGCATCAGACGCATTTGCTCAGACGACGAGGCTTTTGAGTTGCGAGTGAAAGAACTCTCTGATCAACTCAGTAAACGAGGTTATCAGAAGCAGAGCATCGACCAAGCCATAGGAAGGGTTAGGCAAATGGACAGACTAAGTCTGTTATCGTACAGGCCTAAACCCACCCAAGACAAAGCCATCTTGCCATTCGTCATAACTTATCACCCAGACCTACCTAAGGTCAGGAATATCGTTGACAAGCATTGGCCCATCATCGAATCATCAGACCATCTGAACTCAGTCTTTCCGCAAAAGCCAATTATGGCTTTCAGAAGGCCCAAAAGCCTAAGAGACCTTCTTGTGAGAGCGAGACTGAAGCCAGATTCCATAGATGATGAGCCTCATGGCGAATGCAAGCCCTGTGGCAGACCAAGATGTCGAACCTGCGACATGATAACCCCGTCCCACATAGCCAAGTCGTCGAATGGGGCAAAAGTAAGACTGAGGGGGAGTACTGACTGCAAAACAATGAATGTGGTTTACCTGATATCGTGTGGAGAGTGTGGAAAACAGTATGTTGGGGAAACCAAGGGCCTACTCAGCGTGAGGATGAATGGTCACAGAGATGACTGGAAACACAAGAGATTTGAACGATCTCCAGTTGCAGAGCACTTCCGGTTGCCAGGGCATGACTTCTTGAGTCATGCCTCTGTTTGTTGCTTGGACCACAATTCGGGTTGGACGGACAAGACCAGAAAACAGCGTGAGAGCTACTGGATACGCCGTCTCAACACACTGAATCCAAGCGGCATCAACAAAGGAGATTAGTCCAAATTCTCTTCAGTTGACCAGCCATTATGGTTTCCTTCATTTGACCAGTTTCCCTGGGTTCTCTCAGTTTGCCAGTCCCCCGTTTGTTTCCCCAACAAGCTGGAATTATACACACATTCCAATGACATGCAGGCCGTCATCTGTTCTCGTTTTATAGCAGTGTTTCCTTCACCTAACCAGTTTTCCTGGGTTCTCAAAGTTTACTAGTTTTCCTGGGTTCCCCAAGTTTACCGGTTCTCCTGGGCACCCCCAGCTCACCAGTGCTTCTTGGTTCCCCCGACAAGTTGCAGTTCCACACACATTTTAGTTTCCTTCATACAACCAGTTTTCCTGGGTTTCCAGTTTTTTTCCCCAATTTACCAGTTCTCCCGGGGTTCCCCAGACAAGTTGACATGCAGACCGTCATCTGTTCTCGGTTTGTAGCAATGATTCTTTCATCTTACCAGTTTTCCTGGGTTCTCCCAGTTTACCGGCATTCCTGGGTTCACCCAATATACCAGTTTTCCTGGGTTCCTACAGCTTACCATTTCTCCTGGGCTCCCTCCACAAGTTACAGTTTCACACACATTTCAGTGATATGCAGACTGGCATCTGTTCTCGTTTTGTAGCAGTAATTGCTTTATCCTACTCGTTTTTCTGGGTTCCCCAGTTTTCCTGGGTCCCCACAGCTTACCAGTTATGCATTCTGTAGCAGTGTGTCAACCTATGGGCCATTTCAGCTACATACGTATATCTGTCTCGTCTCTCTGCATAAAACATGGTTTTCGCATCCCCCTTTTCTTGCTTGTAGCGGTGTGTTCGCCTCCTCTTCTGACCACATAAATGTGATTTTCATCTAAATTCTTCAAACTTCAATAAATCAAATGTTCGCCAATTGAGCACAAAGGCAATTTTTATCTAAATTTCTATATTTCAAAAATCGAGGATGGCCATTTTCGCCGTCTCTCCTTCCAAGCACCGTCCGTGAGCAGTTCTGGGATGATTTGCATTCATGGAAAGTACTCTGTTTGACTCTATTTTGTGCTCATTACCTTGATTTTTATCTGGTTGCCTCCAGCCCTGGTTCCCCAATGTTTAACTTACATAGCTAATACACAATTACCGAGCAAATTAAACACACCGCTACAAACTGACCTTATGTAGTAAAGTGACGCGCAATTTTTGTCGCCATTTTTAGCAGATACTGGGCCCTTTCAAAGGGCGTTCATGAATTAATTTTAAGTCGTTTACCCACTGCCGAACATACAGTGGTGTCAACTTGGTCACATTTCATGTGATTTTTGTGTATTTGTGTATTTTTGCATTGTTTTTTATTTATTTTGTTTATTTACCTATTTTCATTTTTTTCCAGTTTTTACCTGTAAATACATATTGACTCTGAAGAAGGCGAAAGCCGAAAGCGCGCTTAGTTTGATTTATTCTTGCACTGTTAATGGTTTAATCCCCCTATATATATATATATATATATATATATATATATATATATATATATATATATATATATATATATATATATATATATAATCGAGCCGAGCAGCATCATTAAAAAAGCTGTCTTTTGTACAGTAACAGAAGAAAACTAGATGCTTGAAATTTCAGATTGAGAAGTATTGTACTATCTGTGAAGAGAAAACAAAGGAGTAACTGTTGATCTGTGCCTTTGTTTTCACATATGTAAAATGATGCAACTCAGTTAATCCTGTGGGACTTATTTTATAATTATAGCATGGGAGAAAGCATAGTTACAGTCTTGTGCAAACTGGATGAAATTTAGTATTTTATCGCACCTGCTTATAGCAGAGTGTGATATAGGAGTCCAAATTTCCATTCGTCTATCCCTTTGTTCGTCTGTACATCCGTCTGTCAACATTTACGTCAAAGTTTCTTTTTCTCTACATCATTGATAGCTGCAAGTCTCAAATCTTGCATACTAATCCCAGCAGGCACATGACGTCAGAATGACGTCAGATCGACGTCGATGCGACGTCATGACGTCGCATCGACGTTGATATGACATCATTCTGACGTCATGTGCCCGCTGGGATTGTCCTTGACATACCCTTCAAGCACGCACCTTGACCCAGTGCCCTTGACCTATATTTTACGGTCTATTGACTTTGTTATTTTTTATGTAGAAGCTTGTTTTTCTCTGCATCAGTGACAGCTTTGAGTGTGATACCTTGCTTAGTACATGTAACCCAGCAGACATTTGACGTCCGTGGGAAGTCAGATTGACGTCAGACTCCAAGGTCATAATAACGTTGGAGTTAGGTTTATTTTGAAAGGTTGTTTGACATCAAAAACAGACGTCAATCTGACGGTGCTGAAACCAACGTTGGTTTAACGTCTGAAAGCTGACGTCAATCTGACGTCATAAAACCGATGTTGGAACCCATATCATATCAATAGTTTATTGTGAATATTTGTTAGATTTATAATTAACATTCTGAAATCCTGAAGTGGATTCAGAAGTATTCTGACGTCATATCGACGTCGATGCAATGTCATGACGTCGCATCGACGTTGATATGACGTCATTCTGACGTCATGTGCCCGCTGGGACTATTGTTATTCCCTTTCACTCCTTTGATAGAGTTATTCGGGATATACAAAATGTTTAAGATGTTAAATCACCCTGATGTTCATGATGTTGGTACATCTTATTTATGCGAAATTTTATTGCTATATGGTGCTAAAACCAATAAGACATTATTAATTAAGTGTAAGAAATAAGAATATTCTGAACAATCAATAATAATTTAAAATGGTGAAATAAGTATTAAAATATACAAATTTTATTTTCATCTTAATACAAAGTTTAATAATTTAGTGATTAATAAATATTTTGATTAATAAATATTTATTTTTCTAAATTAAATAAGCATGGTGGGCGAAATATATGGGATTTCCGATACTAGACCCAGATATGACTTTTAAGTGGCAATGTTGAAATTATTCCTGTATTTGAATTTGATTTTGTTACATAATATGGGTAAGAAATTATGTCAGTTCAAGGGCAGCTAACTCTGTCGACATATGGCGTTAGACTGATGTTTAAATCCGGCATCAGTTTGACGTCATATCAATACGTCAGAACTGGAAGTCAGGTGGACGTTGGTTATTGGTTGTATGACGTCGTGTCCAAAATACAACCTACTGTTCAGATGTAACTTGCTGCTATTGTTGCTAAACAATTACAGCTCCGTTTCATAAGTTTAGTACATACCGATTTGTTTCATAAGTAATGGCATAGCAGTACCCGTACTTGAAGCTTGGCCAAATTTTATTGGGTGTTTGCAGATTTGAATGGATTTCGCTAAGTCAATCCTAATACATAGAATTATTCACTGATTGTAACAATTTAGATTTTGATTGATTTATAAAGAGATAATAACACATAAAATACGATGAACGAAATAACATAACTTCTGTGACACAAATATCAATGTTAACATTGATTTCTCACATTACAGGACAGCTTGAACTAAAAATTTATTATTCCAATAAAATGACAGAGCGTCCAGGAGAATACACCTTACATAATATTTGGTCTACCCTATGTACAGTCGAGGTTATTGAAGCTTGAAATCTTGCATCCTCCTAGACTGCCTTACCTTGTTTGAACTGTCCTTTCGCGATTTTGTGTCTCAGTACCTTTTCGAGCGGCTTTCTTTGGATCAAATATTTATATTCAACTGTAAGAGCAGTGTTATTTGAGCCGCCTCATGGGAAAACCAACAATCTGCATAGGCGAAAACAAAGACGCAGATCAGCTTCGCTGTAACCGCGAAGCTGATCAGCGCCTTTGTTTTCGCTACTCGGATAGTACAATTCGTCTTTTACTTATATCCAAAATTTCAAGCTTCTAGCTCTTTTCTGTACTTGTACAGGCCGGTTTGTGTCGGACCTGTTCGGAAACCACATTGTTGGTTTTCCCACGAGGCGGCTCGTTTGTAAAAACAAACGGTTGTGTGTGTAATTATGTAACAAACGCTGATTGATTGTATAATTTGGTGTACAACGGCTATTTGGGTGCAATATTTCAAGCTTCAGTAAACTTGAATATACACAGGGTAGATCAAATATTATGTTAGGTGTAGTATGCTGGGTGATATGCCAATTTAACGATATAATCTGTTTTTGGATAAAACTTTCTTGAAGTGTATGAAACCAATGTTAAAGTTGATATTTGTTTCCGTGAAGTTATGATATTTCGCTTGTCATTTTAATGTGTTACTATTGATAAATCAATCGATTAAAAGCTAAAATGTTACAATCAGTGAATAGTTTTTATCGCTCCTGCTTATAGCAGGGTGCGATATAGGAGTTCAAATTTCCGTCCGTCCATACGTTCGTTCGTTCGTCCGTCCGTCCGTCAACATTTACGTCGAAGTTTAGTTTTCTCGACACCAGTGATAGCTGCGAGTCTGAAACCTTGCATAGTAATTGTCATTGACATACCCTTCAAGCACGCACCTTGACCCAGTACCCTTGACCTATATTTCACGGTCCACTGACTTTGAAAATTTTTACGTCGAAGTTTGGTTTTTCCGACATCAGTGATAGCTGCGAGTCTGAATCCTTACATAGTAATTGTCCTTGACATACCCTTCAAGCACGCATCTTGACCCGCTGACCTTGACCTATATTTCATGGTCTACTGACTTTGAAATTTTTTATGTCGCAGTTTGGTTTTCTCGACATCAGTGATAGCTGAGAGGGTGAAACCTTGCATAGTAATTGTCCTTGACATACCATTCAAGCATGCACCTTGACCCGCTGACCTTGACCTATATTTCACGGTCCATTGACTTTGTTAATTTTTACGTCAAAGTTTGGTTTTCTCTGCATCAGTAATAGCTGCGAGTGTGAAACCTTGCATAGTAACTGTCCTTGACATACCCTTCAAGCACGCACCTTGACCTGCTGACCTTGACCTATATTTCACGGTCCATTGACTTTGTTTATTTTTTATGTTGAATTTTGTTTTTTTCTGAATCAGTGATAGCTGCGAGTATGAAAGCTTGCATAGTAAATGTCCTTCACATACCCTTTCAGAACACACCTTAACCTGGTGCCCTCGACCTTTATTTCATGTTTTAAGTTATTTTGCCCGATGCAGGTGCGATATCGACCTCCGCTGCGTTCTTGTATGTATTAAGTTTGACATAACCAAATCCATTCAAATCTGCAAACACCCAATAACATTTGGCCAAGCTTCAAGTACGGGTACTGCTATGCCATTACTTATGAAACAAATCGGTATGTACTAAACTTATGAAACGGAGCTGTACATAATGACCTATGATTTTAGCTCACCTGAGTGAGGTGCTCATGTGAGCTTTAACAGCAGTCACACAGTAGCGTATAAGTGAAACGCGCGCCGGCGTGTAGAAAAAATAGCGAAATTCCACATACGCCAGACGCACGTCGGAAACACGTTCAAAACTTGCTACAAGTGCGTTGGGTACGCTTGGTGTATGTCCGGTGCGGGTCGCTGTACGTCGCAAAAAGTCTCTGCGTGTTTCGCCCGCGTTTGGGCTCAAAATATTTTTAAACATGCTTAAAAATTTTCTAGAAGCTCGGCATGTCTCGGGCGTGTGACTTATACGTCCCGATTAACCTGATTAAGTTACAGGCGCATTGAATACGCTCTGAACGTGCTTGGCGCGCGTTTGAGGCACGCCAGTGTACGCTACATGCGTGTTCAGATTTTTATCGCACCTGCTTATAGCAGGGTGCGATATAGGAGTTCAAATTTCCGTCCGTCCGTACGTTCGTTCGTCCGTTCGTTCGTTCGTTCGTCCGTCAACATTTACGTCGAAGTTTAGTTTTCTCGACATCAGAGATAGCTGCGAGTCTGAAACCTTGCATAGTAATTGTCCCTGACATACCCTTCAAGCACGCACCTTAACCCGGTGCCCTTGACCTATATTTCACGGTCCACTGACTTTGAAAATTTTTACGTCGAAGTTTTGTCAACATTTATGTCGAAGTTTGGTTTTCTCGCCATCAGAGATAGCTGCGAGTCTGAAACCTTGCATAGTAATTGTCCTTGACATACCCTTCAAGCACGCACCTTAACCCAGTGCCCTTGACCTATATTTCACGGTCCACTGACTTTGAAAATTTTTACGTCGAAGTTTGGTTTTCTCGCCATCAGTGATCGCTGCGAGTCTGAAACCTTGCATAGTAATTGTCCTTGACATACCCTTCAAGCACGCACCTTGACCCAGTGCCCTTGACCTATATTTCACGGTCCACTGACTTTGAAAATTTTTACGTCGAAGTTTGGTTTTCTCGCCATCAGAGATTGCTGCAAGTCTGAAACCTTGCATAGTAATTGTCCTTGACATACCCTTCAAGCACGCACCTTAACCCGGTGCCCTTGACCTATATTTCATGGTCCACTGACTTTGAAAATTTTTACGTCGAAGTTTGGTTTTCTCGACATCAGAGATAGCTGCGAGTCTGAAACCTTGCATAGTAATTGTCCTTGTCATGCCCTTCAAGCACGCACCTTGACCCGGTGCCCTTGAACTATATTTCACGGTCTATTGACTTTGCCCGATGCAGGTGCGATATCGACCTCCGCGGAGTTCTTGTATTAGATGTAGTTTCAGTAGCTTGCCCCAAGCGTGTTTAAAACGCACGTTGAACGTTCGATGTGCGCCTGTAGCGCGTGGTTAGCATGTCTGTGATGTATCACAACCGTACTCAAAAACTTGGAGATTTTTTATACGTCCGGCACTCGCCTCAGTCACGCGCTAATGTGTAACTGCTAACGAGTTAAAAGAACAAATTAATTTTTGTACGTCCAAAGTCTTCAGCATGTTTAGATTTTTCATATGCCCGGCGCGTGTTTGGGTTATACGCTACTGTATGACTGCTGTTTTAGCTAAGGTAGGATAGATAGGGTCCATCATCTGTCCACCATTTTCACAGATCTTCTCCTTTAAACATGCTAAAACCACTTTGACAATCAAAGCCATGTAGCACTTATAGGAAATGGGAAAGTGTATAAAAATAATCCAGGACAAATGACAAAGGCAACTTCCATGGCCATATATGGTGAAAACTAAAATCTTCTCCTGAACCCAAGTCTTATGATCATGAAACTTGTCTGATGTAGCAGCTGCATCATGGCAATTATATCCAGAAACATTCTCTTAACTTGAGTTTTTCATATTTTGTGTGAAGCAGTGTGAAGTAATCTTCTTTCTAAATTCTGCCACCCATGCCCCTGGGGTCCAAACAGGCCAAGCCCCAGAGCCCGGGGTCATTAGCTCCCTTACAAATAAAACTGTCCAGATTAGGCGAGCGTTTACAGGACCACTGGTCCTCTGGTTTGTGTTTCACTATATTTCTGTATTTCTGGTCCAGGCTCGAAATTCCAAAAACAGGATTTTGTATAAAATAGCACTATAAACCCTGATCTTCCTAATTTTCAAGATGTTATTGTGATTGACAATGATGATTTGCCATGATATGACTGTCATAAGTCTTCTACATTTCATAATAAAACCCTTTAATTATTGCAGGTGTAAAGTAATGATCACTGACAGAATTCAGCATGGACTTCAGCTTTTCAATGTGAGAAAAAGATCAACATCTAAACCCAACAGGTTTGTCCTAATAGAAGAAAGTATATGTATATGGTGGAAAAGAGAAAAAAATGTGTTATTGACCATGTTTGCTCCTGAGTTCTTGCTTGGACTTGAGTCAAGATACAGATTTCTCAACATCTAGATTATACCAGCTTCTCCTAGATTGAAGACAGCTGAAAAGTGACAAGTGTAATTTTGACGATGATATTAGACATGTTTCTTTAGATCATGCCTGTTAATATTGGCTGAAGTGTTCATAATGACCTGTGAAGAGGCTAGATCTGTCAGAAATTAACAAGTCTTTCTAATAAGCGCAATACGAGATCTTTGTTAATCCAGTTTTTAGCTCAGTAAGCTCACCTGAGCAGAAGGCTCAAAGGTTAGCTTATAGGATAGGCTGGCATCTGGCGTCAGTTGTCATCCGTCTACAATTTCAAAGACAAATGAGCTGCCACATGGGAAAAACCAACAGTCTGCATAGGCGAAAACAAAGGGGCAGATCAGCTTCGCAGTTACTGCGAAGCTGATCAGCGCCTTTGTTTTCGCAACTCGGATAGTACAATTCCTCTTCTACTTAAATCAGAAATTTCAAGCTTCTAGCTCTTTGCTGTACTTGTACAAAAGAGTTTGTGCCAGACCTGTTCAGAAACCACATTGTCGGTTTTCCCGCGAGGCGGCTCAAATATTTCTGAAGCAAGCGGGCTGATCTTGATAAAATTTTATGTGAACCATCACTGGGTAGGGGGATTGACTGCATTAGGTTTTGGAGCAGAATGTATCAAAATTGTGGTTTCCATGGCAGCAGATAGCTCCCATAGACTTACAATGGGAAAAACAAAAAAAAAAAAATTCTTCTTCAAAACCACAAGCCCCAGAGCTTCAATATGTTTTGTATGTAACAATGTTTGGTAGTCCCCTTCATCAGTCCTGCCAACCATGTACCTGGGGTTTAAATTGACCATGCCCCAGGGCTGTCCATGTGTACCGTAGGCTTATAGTTGGAAAATCTTCTAAATCTAAAACCACAAGACTTAGAGCTTGTGTATTTAGCATGTAACAGTGTTTATTGGTACCCTACATAAATCCTGCCAATCATGACCCAGGGGTCAAAAATGGCCCCATCCTGGGGTCATTAGCTCCTATAGACTAGCGTATACATGTACCTAATTTTAAGCTCGCCTGCACGAAGTGCACAGAGCTATTGTTGTCACCTCGGTCGTCAGCGTAAACGTGTACGTCCGCGTCCTTGTCCATGTCCGCGTCCGCGTCACACTTTCGGTTAAAGTTTTTAAAATTATTATACCTTGATAATCACTGACCAGAAATCATTCATATTTGGGACATTGCTGCATATGAGGGTCCTCTGTGATTTAGTGTGAAGGGACCCGTGGGGTCATGCCTGGGGGTGGGGCTAGAGGTCAATATCTAGAACACCTTTGCACAATGCTCAGATGTTGTGTTAGTTTCTCATCAACTGTAAAGCCTAGAACTGTCAAACCTTACATAAGGCTTCTCCTCTGTGTCCCGACTAGGCACCCACATTGACCTACTGACCTTGACCTATATTTCATGCTCCAGTGAGTTTGTCATTTTTGAAGCCAACCCTTAATATCTCATCAACTATAAAGCCTACAATCATCAAACCTTGCATATGGCTTCTCCTCGATGGCACTAACATTGACCTATTGACCTTGACCTATATTTCATGCTCCAGTGACTTTGTCATTTTTTAAGCCAACCCTTAATATCTCATCAACTATAAAGCCTACAACCATCAAACCTTGCATATGGCTTCTCCTCGATGTCCCGACTGGGCACCCACATTGACCTACTGACCTTGACCTATATTTCATGCTCCAGTGACTTTGTCATTTTTTAAGCCAACCCTTAATATCTTATCAACTATAAAGCCTACAACCATCAAACCTTGCATATGGCTTCTCCTCGATGTCCCGACTTGGCACCCACATTGACCTACTGACCTTGACCTATATTTCATGCTCCAGTGACTGTCATTTTTTAAGCCAACCCTTAATATCTCATCAACTTTAAAGCCTACAACCATCAAACCTTGCATATGGTTTCTCTTCGATGTCCCGACTTTGCACTTACATTGATCTAGTGACCTTGACCTATATTTCGTGCTCTAGTGACTTTTTCATTAAAGTTTTTAGAAGTCTATATCTCTTGAACATGTTGATGGATCAAGTTGATACTTTGCATGTTGGTAGATATTGGTCTGAAGTTTTATGTAGTACCACCCTGGGTGACCTTGAGGTCAAGGTCACAGACTTAGAATTTTTTTGTTAAAGTTTTCGGTTGAAGTTTTTAGAAGTCTATATCTCTTGAACATGTAGATGGATCAAGTTGATGCTTTGCATGTTGGTAGATACTGGTCTGAAGTTTTATGCTGTACCATTATGACCCACCCTGGGTGAGCTTGAGGTCAAGGTCATGGCCTTAGACATTTTTGGTTAAAGTTTTGGGTTAAAGATGTTTGAAGTCTATAATATCTCTATGTTGATGGATCAAGTTGAAACTTTGCATGTTTGTGGATATTGGTCTGAAATTTTATGCTGTACCATCAAAACCCACCAGAGCGGCCTTGAGGTCAAGGTCATGAGTCATAGATTTTGATAAGTTTAGTGGCAAAGCACAAGTCAGGCGAGTTACGCTGTCCTCTGACAGCTCTTTTCTTATTTTGGATCCAAAACATACACTGTGGGTACTTGTTAGACCCGCCTCAACGAGGCAGTTCTAACATGTACCCACAATGTATGTTTTGAGTAAAAACTTTGAAAAAAATAGATTTTTTTTTCAATAATTTTTTTCTATTTTTGCTTCTGTAAAAAAAATCTGTATATTGCATGGGCAAAAATATATTGCTCAAAGCAGATTGTGGGTACACCTCCATGGAACTGCCTCGGCGAGCAAATATAAGGCACATCTACCCCAGTTTTGCTATATAAAAGTTGTGTATAAGGCTGCGACGCAAGAAAACCAGTCTTTGGGGTTTCTGACCATATCCGACACAAACCAGAATGTACTGTCACAGAAGAAGGCCAGAAGCTTGGATATAAGTATAAGAGGAATTGTTTTATTTTTGTAGCAAAAACAAACTCAAAGCACCTTTGTTTTTCACATATATGCAAGATTTAGGTTTTCTCATGATGCGGCTCATATTACATGGACATGTTATTCTGATGTTTTAGCTCACTTGAGCCCTTGTGAGTCTGTTATAGTATAGGCATTCTCTGGTGTCCATCCATCATCTGTCAGTTTATCAGTTGTCCACCGTCGATTGTCCACCGTCGTCAACCGTTTGTTATATAAATGGTCTAGGTCACATGACCAAGATGAACGCCACGCCCATGGTATGTTAAACCGCTTGTCTGGAACCAGCAAACTGACTTTAACGAAACTAAGTATATAGCATTGGGGATGCTGGTTAATCATTGTTTGATTAAATTGTGACCTTAGGTTGAACTTGATCTATTTTACAGCAAGATCAGATTTGGTCAGTGACATGCTTTTCAATGGAAACAGTTTGATAGTAGATACTGACAAGTTATTGAGTTAATGAGTTATGTTTAAGGTCAATGTCATTTCCTTACCTTGGCCAAAAGTAATAAACTAATTGTAATTATTATTTAATTTTCTCTGAAACCATTTGGCCAATCAAGCAACATTTTATGTTTCAGTGCGTCCTTTCGAAGGGGAAGCAAAATTTTCTACAAATGGTTAGGTCACATCACCAGGATGGCTGTCATCCCCATAATGGTAAAAACAATGGAAAACAGTTTTTCTTCTCAGGAGCTGGTGAACAGATTTCAATGAAACTTGTTATGTATTATCAAGCACTCTAGACCATCATAGATGTATAAAGCTGCTAAGTTGACCTTGCCCTGTAAAAAGGTTTCAGATATTAATAATTTGGTCGGGTAGCCTGGGCTTTTGATGGGAAAATATGTAAGCAATGCATTTTGTCACAAAGATTTTAGCCTGTGACATGAAAATTGATAGATATATTAAAAAACAGTTTTTTGTGTTAATATTTGAGAATTCAGTTTTATTTTCAAAGACCAAATCTCAGGTGAGCACTCTGTTTTTTTTTAATAAAAAAAAAAGTTTATTAGTTTAAATTATAATCTTGTTTGTATTGCAATTTTGATATTTTTACATGGAGTGTTATTGGGGGCAGCTGTTTGTATCTTTTCAGAATTTTGAGATTAAAATGTGCATATGCGATGTGAACTTTTCTCCTTGTTTTTAGTAGCCACTGTTTTTGTCGACAAAATAAATCATTCAATTTTAATCAATATGAAAATCAAATTTTTGCATTTTTCACTTTTAATCAAGATGAAAACCACATTTTTGCATTTTGTTCTATGGTATCAAATGATAAAGGATCATATAGAGACACACATGAAACTATGCATACACAATAGATTATAAATGTGAACAAAACAGTGTTGCATAATGTGGTGTTTCTTTTTGTAGTTGAGTATAGTAGTTAATCAAAAGTTTTATGTTTCAAAATAAGTTAAAAATATTTTGGCCATGGCCAGTTATATGGACATGAGAAGGGCCATGGGAAGAAAATTATGGCCATGGACAAAATTATTGGCCATGGCCAAAAACTTGACCAACTTTGGGCCATGGCCAGAATTTCATTGCCCATGGCCAGAATTTATGCCCATGGCCAATATTTACAAAATTTTAGATTATAATATTTTTGAATTTATAATATCATGGCCTTCATGGGAATCAATTTTTATGTAGAAATTCATCTCTAAAAACATTTTTTATCAACAGTTAAATTTTCCCATGGCCAATGAATTTTCTGGCCATGGCCACTTTTTTGTCCATGGCCAACCTGTTTTCCCATGGGAAAGGGCCATTTCCCATGGGAAAACATGATTTTCCCATGGGAAAGCCAACTTCAAAGCCATTTTTCAGGCAGTTATAGATAAGATAGGCCAATAAAATAAGTTTTTAGAGAACCACTTGATAGGTACTTTATGAGTATATAAACTGCGAAGCCCTGGCTGCTTTCGAAAGATGTCCTGGATTTGACAAAAAGCGGTTTGTCAAAAAAATACCGGTTGGTGTTTTATCGTGATTTATTTGTTTGTTTTTGATGATTCATTGACTAGTTAGAGATTCACCACGAGGACCGAAGAACTTACTAAATGTTTTGAACCACTGCAGAAGCTGAGGGTGAGGTTAGGATCCTGAAAACCGGTTTAAGCCCGCCAGTAACTTTGTGTTACTGATCGTTCCAAGTCGATACTTCTGTGGTGGTTCTTTTTGTTTTATGTCTTGGTGTTTAACATTTTTGTGCTGTTGGCGCCTTATGTATGTTTTCATAATTTTAATTAAGTTAAGGTAACTGAGTGGCCACCTTTTGGGAAAATAGCTGCTCATTCGGCTTACGATATATTTCATGGTATAAGTGCCTGATTGTTAGTTTGGTTTTTTCCCACCTCGGTTTTTGGAGTGGGAATCTCTTTCTGATTGCGCCTTTTCCTTATCTTTGCCTACTTGTACCTTTTTAAGTAGCCGAAACCGCGGTATGGCCCATACACTTTATTATTAATATGTTCACTGCTCTCAAAGGATCTCAGTTTTATTTTATTCAGTTGTCTAATGAATGAGAGGGAGCTTGCTATATATGTTTCCAATGATTGTGTTGCTGATTCATTAAATATTTATCAGGATAACACCTTAAAGGACAATGACAAAGAATAGAGTTTTGTTAGTGTTTCAGACATTTTCAGACTAAACGTAGAATCGTTGGTTGCGGGATCAATAAAACCAACACCAGGATGAGCTGAAAGCTATAACATAACAGAGCTTACTAAAGGGAACGGTAAATGACAATTTATGGGTCAAATCCACGTAAATATTTATATGTATATGCGTTTTCATACTTTCGAAAAATGACGATAAAATTCAAATAAACATGAAAGCGATTGACTATATTGACTTTAAATGCCGTCGTGCTATCGTCACTGTCTCAAAATCATTGCCTTATATAATACGTAGGAGCGGGTCAAAAGATCCAGCAATGTCAGTTTCAACCCTGTCCCTAAACTCATTTTAAAGTAAAGGGATCAATGTACCAAAATCGTATATCGTAGCTCATAAAAATCCGTAATAACATTCACGAATACGAGATATTTAGTCATACAGGCATGGACCCCCCGAAAACAGGAGGCGTGATAAGGTGTTCGCGAAGGGATAACAGGTCCCATTATAATGCACCCGCCTTGTCCATAAATTAAATTGACACTTTTCACTGTTGTTCCGCTAGTATATTTAGAATGATTGCTAATTTTTTGATCGGGACTAATACCAGTTATCAATAATAATTAGGAAACCATATTTGAGAAAATAATTTTCCTTAATATACAATTTCTGTTGACTTTGTTATTTCTTTAATTGCATAATGTTGTAATCGACGCCATTTTAATTAAATGTTACATGATATAATCATTGATTATGATTGGAATGCTGAAAAATATTCTATATATTAACTATATTCAATGATCTAACCATTTCAATTAATGTGTAAACATTTTTGGAAAACCTAACTAACGAAACTTTACAGATTAAGTAAGAAAACGTGCAACGTGCCACTGAAGAAGAGAGTAGTCACAAGCTTGTATAAAAAATTTAATAGGAACTTTTGTCTGCTTCTGTAAAGCAAGATCCCATGGGCAACATGAAACACGCTTTGAAATTTTTTTTTAATTCAAATAGTTTCTGAGTATTATCTGAATGAAACCTTTTTTTATCAAAGAACAGTCCAATACAATTTCTGTGTGTCTATAAATTTTTAATTTGTTAATTAATCTCCATCATTTTGGTGTAAAATATTATTAGAGAGGGAGAGGCATTCTTGTTGACAGTAAGAAAACTTCACAAAATATCAAAGTTGAAAAGAAACCAAGAAAACTCATCAACAATCCATACATGTCCTTTCAAAACAATTAAATCATTTCTATTTGTATTCAATTCTCATTGTGAATGTTTGCCACATCTCGGAAACAACATAAAACTGCCAGGGTATTAGTATTTGTTGTAGTTTTTGCCTTTTATGCGGTTACTTTTATCAAATTTGTGGGATAATTCTTATATAAGATTCATATCACGTGACATAGTTGATCAATGTCAGCACAAGGGACGCATGTCTCTTTTTCGTAATAAATACAATCATTCTACAAGCACTTGAATGACTTTGCCAAGCATTTTATTTGAATATATTTCTCTGGAGGGCCAAATTATGGCAAAAAGTAACAATGATTGCTGTTGAATATTTAAAACTCTTTTAATCACAAACCAGCTAAGATTTTAACTTGTGTCAGATAGAAAAATATCGGCTCTGCAGCAAGCATTTCAGAAAAAAAGAACCTATGGTGGCACTCATTACTTCCATCACTATAACATTGAAGTATTTGCGAAAACGAAATAATCGAGATTTCTTCAATAAATGTTTAATATTTGCATTGCCTGCTCCTATCTATCAGTCAATAGAGTATACGCTATAGGAGAAAACTCGCATATCTATCCTCAACTTCGGGGACAATTGCAATGTGTTTCACCAATCATTATATCGGTCTGTATGCATACAATACCATGTGATTCTCAGTAGTGTTATGAGACGTGTAAAATCCGTACATATGTGTAAGAAAACTAAGGTAGAATAAAAGATTCCAGGGATTAAAATTCAAATATCTTAACTCAGGAACTAAAATACCTAATCTCACTCACTCTATCTAAATAAAAATTATATTAGCGCTATTACTGTTATTCTTATTATTGTTCAGCCTGTCTGGCCATTGCATTCTATTCCTACTGCTTATGTTGTACATGCAGTGAAATAATTAACCTTTTATAATTGTGTTTGCTAAGTAATGTCTGATTAAGAATTCAAGTTGGTCTTCTTGCTGGCCCTTATCTTTTCTATGCCAAAGTGGACCAACTAAAACAAGAAACATGTTTATTATATAACTATAAATAGACAGAGTTTCAGACAATGCTTTCAGCCCATTGCATATTTTGTCATATTCTATGACCTGGGGTTTTTCCCATTGAATATGTTACTAAATTTAGAACTCTCTCTGTCATTGGAAATGTACATTGATTACTGTCAAGCTGTAATGCTGATGAAGTACAATATTTACTGTTTAGTTTATTTGAATTTAGACTTAATGTCCCACTGAACATTTCTCAGTCATGCTGGGACTGTATGTAAACTGTATGTATACACTAATTCATTTACAGATAAAAATAGTTATTTTAAATCATTTTTATCATGTTTGTATAAAAAAGTGTGTTATATAATAAAACAATTGTTGACTATTGAGTCATTGAATATGATGTGATATCCAACAGAGACTACCAATATTGACCTCGGCTTCGCCTCGGTCAATATTGGTAGTCTCTGTTGGATATCACATCATATTCAATGACTCAATAGTCAATAATTGTATAATATACTTTGTATTGTCTTCTTTGATATTGTTATTGTAGAATGTGCAATTTAGTGCAACAATGTCTATAATGATTCAGAATTATGGAGCCACAAAAATTATACAAGGAAGGGAACAGTTTATAATTACAGGTTTCTGTTCATTAATAATTCAGAAAAAAAATAATACGTTCATTAATAGTTTAGTTAATGACAACCATTAAGCAATAATAATCTGAAACAGAAAGTTTAAGCCACACATTAAGATTTTATAGCACGTTCTAAAATAAGAGAAAACACAGCTTCAAAGGATTAAGTTAAATCAATTCCGAATCGCCCTGTCACGGTCCCACTGCACTGCTTCTTTTGATCATCCAAAATTTAATTTGTGTCGCTTGTCCAAGTTTTCTCAGGTCATATTCATTTGATAATAAAAAATATGTTTGTGGAGCGATGAGTTAGTTCTCAAAATTCCGGAACTTGTAGTAATTCTTTCTGTGAACTTCATATGTGCGCACCAAGATGTGCTGTGCAGTAATCCAATGGTTTCAATTGCTCCTGTAAAATATTATCTCTATCGCTTTTTAACCATTTGAAATAGAATTTCAACGAGAGATCTTACAAAAAATGTATATCCTTCAAAAAGTAGCGTTGCTAGTTTACCAAGAGAATACATCGTGTAATTCAGCGAACATCAATCGTGTACTACAACGACCTCTAGAAAATCATTACAACCCTATATTTCACTGGTTTTGTTGGTTATTAAAACCTATTAAATTGCAATCGGAAGTGAAACACTCACGAAAATTATGTTTATCCTCTCAAGAACCATGAAGTCAGGAAACGTTTCATGGAAAGGCCAAAGAATAAAATAAAATGTGTGAAAGGAAGGCCTGCAGCAATGCCGTAGGGTCTGGTTTCCAGATAAACCGGTAACCAGTCCTAAAAGCGGGTGGAGTTAACATACTGGGCCCAGTTGTTCAAAATTAACGACGTCGTTAGTTAACGTTTCGTTAAAAATTCAAACATTAATATTACAAATACACTGTTATTTTTTGTTGAAAAAATGTGAGAAGGATTCTCACATTTTTTTCAACAAAAAATAACAATGTATTTGTTACTTTAGCTGATATTTGCTTAACAAATTTATGTCTTAACGATATCGTTAAGCTAACGATGCTTTGAACAACTGGCTCCAGGTAGCTAGCTACCTTTATCACCAAAACACATGTCCATGTAATATATACTCCCTTATACCTCACTTTTATACTTGGGTATGCAGATGTATACGTACACTTATTTTTGCTCCAAAACATAGATTGTTGGTACTCATTGGAACCGCTTCGCCGAGGCGGTTCTAAAGAATACCCAAGATCTATGTTTTTAGTAAAAAGAAGATAAATTTTCAGAAAAATGTAATGAACTTTTTCATTTGTTTCAATCTCTGTAGATTGCATGGGCGTGTTTCTGTAATGGTGAGGTCATAAAAGTGACCACGTACATGTGTCATAATAAGTTGCAATCAGTATGGGAAACAACATATGCAGTGAGTGCCTTAAAACTAAACTTTAGCATAAATAAGGCACAACCTGTTTCATGTAAGTACAGGTGACAACAAAACAAATTGTTATTAGGTATAACTTAACATAATTTTCTCTAGTTTTAAGGGCAATAATGGTATGACACATATTACCTCTCCTAAATAGTAGGGCAGTTGAATATATCAGATATCTTGTATGTTTACTATCACTGTCACATTTGATTTAAGACCTATTTCTCAACTTTGTTTCTGCTCATCTCAAGGGAAAGTGCTTATAACATATAACGACGCTTTACTACATTCTCTTGTACTAGGAAATGTAGTGTCATAAATTTCATATTACTGATCGTTCCAATGCGATACGTCTGTAGTGGTTCTAACAATTTCATGTTTTTGCGTTGGATTTTGTGTGCTGTTTACACCATCCATAGTGCAAATTATATTTTCCTTTTGGTCCTTTGAGATCAGCGAGGGTATTCTGCGAAATCAGAAAATTATTATCGTTTAGATTAATTCTTTAACCAAAGTTTAATGTATTTGGCTCTTTTTGGATTATAAAAAGGTATTATACTAGTCTTTACATCGACTACACTGTTGAAAGATGCAAAATTACAGCAATTCTGTTTGGCTCCATTTTGCCAAATCTATAGGGTCACTGATGAGGCTTAAGTTGCAGAAACCGCGTAATGGCCCATCCCCTTTCTCATTAATATGTTCACTGCTCTAAAAGGATCTCATTTTTATTGGCATCTTACGTATGTTTTCATATTTTAGTTAAGTTTGAGAAACTGCCTGGTCGCGTATTTTGAAATAGCTGCTCACTTGGCTTACGGCATGTTTTCTTAGCATAAGTGCCTGTTTTGACGGTTTTCCCGATGATGGAATCTGAATACAATGTTGACTCCGATTACGATATACGATGTTTACTATTTTTATTGCTTATTACGTCAAAAGATTGTAAAACTACGATTAAAACATATCGGTAACGTCAATAATCAAAACCTAGTAACCGGCTTTACGCGATGAACATCCGGCGTTACTTATGTACTGTACCGTGAGATAGTTTTCTGCCAACCAGTACCTGTTTGTTATTTTAGTTGTTTCCATCCTCTGTTTTTTGAGTGGGACTTTCATTCTAACTGCGCCATTCTTTAAAGCATTACTTATTTTTACCTTTCCATATAATGCTATGCATTTAAATAATCAGGTAGGTAATAGTAATCCTATGTACTATGCCTCTTGCAAGACCTTATTCAAGGCCATAAGCATGTTTTAACAGGTCTGTTATTTGGAATAGGGGATATCCAAATATTCAGGATATATGTCCGTAGTATGATGTACTTTCACGGGCCAGTATTTCCAGAACCTGTAAATGAATGTAATTGCGATTAAGTACGTGCTATGTAATTTATAAGACGGTTGTTATTACAGCAACTCACAACAAATATTTCTCGTGTACGATATTGATCATATCTTGTCATATCGAGCTAAAGCTTCAGACATAGACGCAAGAATACATACACATTTAAATTGTACGTTTAATTCCTATTTAATGGAATGCATCGTTGTATCTTTATGAACAAACTAATCGAAAATAAGTTTCCATTTTAGGCGACTGTTTCAATTGTCAGCTCTTTTCCGGTCTCTGTGTATTTTATTTACAATTTTAGATCACATCTAGCTGTCGCCTAACAGTATTTGTAGCACTCTTGGCCTCCACAAATTAGCTTCTTTCTACAAAATCTTCTAGAATTCTCCTATGGTCATTATCAAATTGTTATCGATAATTTCTACTTGATCTGAAGACACAACTCCGTGAGACATAAAGCACCACAAGCCAATCAACAATAATTGTCAATTTAGCATTGGAGGAGAGTCGATTGTCACTGCATGAAAAAGCCGATTTAGGCACCATAGTAAAAGTGTTGCAAACATACTGAAATACCAGAATTAACTAAGGCTTGCTTCATATTCGACTTCTTTTGAAGTTCATGCGCATTACATTTGCCTATGGAAAATGTCTGTGTTTACACAAGTATACGGATGGTGACGCACATTTAGCTTGCCGCATTTATATAATTGTGAGCGACCTGTGCATATGTTAAATTTCGTGCAGTACGCAAATATTTTTTTTTTTTTCAAATTTTATTGTTTACCTTTGACATGTTAATCTTCACAAGGAAATATATTGTACAAGGCTGACTATACACTTTACATTAGTTTACAAGTGCTAGATGTGTATCTACATTCTCTTATTATGTTTTATTGTTTCTAAATGACCTAAGCATTTTACGTTTTTGTTATTACTGCAGCTGGTGTTGTGCCTTGTGGCGGATCTAAAAGTCTGTACATAATTCATAGGGTAGAAAATGTTTGTTGATCAGTACGAATATATCGGTATTTAAACCAGAAAATTCGCCAAGAAAACGTTTCTGAACAGTATTTTGATAACATTGCTCCTTTTGGGAATATTAGTGTTTGATTAAGAATACCCTGCTGTAAATCTTCGAGGCGGTAGAACAAGGGTCTGACTTTCGTTGGTAAGGGTTCAGTACCCAAAATCATATAATATGGCCCACATTCCCCATTAGAAAGTATTTTACTGCTTCCATAAGCTTGAAACATTATTTCTTATTCCAAATAATAGTACGTACGTACGTTCCGCGACAGTCTTTCAACCGTGCGGAATCATCCAACTAAGCGACATGTATTAACTTAACAAGAGTTTGATTTCCCTTGATGATTCATTGACTAGTTAGAGATATACCAAAAAGACCGAAAAACTAAATATTGTATGCCACTGCAGAAGCTCAGGGTGATGTTAGCCTTCTGTAAGGCGCCATGTAAAATTAGTTTAAGCCCCCGTTCTCTGTAATTATATATAACCGACCGTTACAAAGCAATACTTCTGTGTTGGTTCTAATTTTTATATGTTTTGGAGTTGAAAATGTGCGCTGTTTGCACCTTACATTACATGGTTCATATTTTATTAAAGGTTTGGTAACTGAGTGATCACCTATTGGGAAATAGCTGATCACTCGGCTTACGATACGTTTTCTTAGTATTAGTACCTGATTGTCAATTTATCTATAATCCACCTCGGTTTTTGGATTTGGAATTTCTCTCTAATTGCGCCTTTTCCCGTTCATTGCCTGCTTATACCTTTCTATTCCTCGCCTCTTTGCACTACATTGCTGTATGATGCCATTTGATAAGACCAATATTTAATTGTAATTGTGATGGTTTCGTTTATATATCAGATTATTAGACTTGACAAAGTTACATGAAAAAAATGACGATGCATCACTTGGAAAAAAAAACAACAAAAAAAAAACAAACAACATATTTTCTAGTAACAAAATGTCCCTTGACCCCTAAAACTCTCCCCGTACATCATCCATAGTGCAGATTATATTTATCTTTTGGTCCTTTGAGATCAGTGAGATCAGAAAATCATAATTGATTTAGATTCATATTCTAACCAACGTTTATAAATATAATATTTGACCACATTTGGATTATACTAGACTTTGTATCGACTTCCCTGTTGAAACATGCAAAATCACAGTAATACTCTTTGGCTCCATGTTGCCAAATCTATATGGTCACTGAAGAAGCTTAAGTAGCCGAAACCGCGGTATGGCCCATCTCCTTCTCATTAATATGTTCACTGCTCTTAAAGGATCTCAGTTTTTATTTTTATCCTCCATATAAAAGAATATGTAATACCGCTCGCCTCGACTACCACAGTAGCATAAAACCAATGCTTGATTTGTCGACTTCCCAAATTTGATTGGATAAGTATAGATCGTGTATTGTCTGTTATTAGCTTAGTGGAAGGATGGGCAATCATCAATGATAGAGCAGCTACGATGGCCTATAATTAACATCAATACTGCTATCTGTTTTAGAACAAAGTGTCATGAAGACTATGTGATCTACTCAGCCAAAATGCACATGTTGGTAACATGGGCGATCCAATAACATTGACTGATTGATGGCGCATTCAAATTTGCAAAGGGTTGTTCCAATTTTCTGTGATTCTGAAATAAACGATTTCCAAACAATTGAACGAGGAGAGTTGATAAGGTTTGTCGCAAGACCGAATTGTCATATTTTGGCGCTTATTGCTTATGATTTGATACTGCTTCAGAAACAATCGTGATTAAACTTTTGACACCCATTATCGGGACCTACTGTTAATGTAAGGCTTATTAGAGTAGCAAATCGTCCCTATATTCTGTTTTCGTCTGATAACAAGACGCTAGTAGCTGTTGTGAAGAAACGAGAATTTACATGAACTGAAAGAGGACTGAACAACCAAAAATGTTGTGAACTACTGCAGGTTAGGCGCCTATAAACTAGTTTAAGGTCGCCAGTAATTTTATATTACTGATCGTCCCAATGCGATATTTCTGTAGCGGTTCTATTTGAGTAGCCGCCTGTTGGAAAATAGCTGCTCATTGGGCTTACGATATGTTTTCTTATTATAGGTAACTGATTGATAATTTAGTTTATTCCCACCTCGGTTTTTGGAGTAGGAATTTCTTTCTGATTGCACCATTTCATGATCATTGCCTATTTTTATCTTTGAAGGATTAATACAGCCATGGTAATTATAACACCATTTTATCTTACCTTGTGTGGCTTTATTTGCTTTTGAGTTGTCTATATCTGTTTTAGAGTAAAAACTTCTGCAACCTAAACGGTAGACATCTGAGGAATAAACTTTATGACCAATTACATCTATTTGGTGTAGAACAGATAGTTCGCTTATTTTTGTCGTCGAGTTTTCGACCTGAAAAAGCGCAATCAGAAAAAAAATCCTACTCCAAAAACCGAGGTGCGAAAAACTAAATTGACAAATAGGTACTATTAAAACATATCGTAAGCCGAGTGAGCAGGTATTTCCCAATAGGCGGCCATTCAGTTACACGAAAAAAATATGGAAACATACCTGGGTTCAAACAGCACAGAAATTTGTCTCCAAGACATTATCCTTCTTAATCATGAATTAAAAAGAATTTGATTTAGCATTCAGGGTTACAGTCTTTCATTATCTTTGCCTACTTGTACCTTTTTACAAATAATCAGATGAACATGCACAGTGATTCTATCTAGTCTAAATCCCCTTCTAGCGACTAAATAATGTTAAAGTTATTTTATTGTCCAGCTCTAGATTGGGTCAAGTGTCTAATCTACCGTAATGTGTCTGATTGGAGAGTTATCTTCATTGATGCTCACAGACAGTCATATAGTATAGTACTGAGTAATGATTGTTTTTTACTTTTCCGACAGTAGAAAAAAATTCATATTTCAACCGTTTCTTCAAGAATGATAAGATTTGCCTAACAATTAATTACTGTGTACTCTTAAGTTTCTTCCAGAATTATCTATCTTAAAACGGTACAAGTAGGCAATGATCAGGAAAAGCACAGTCAGAATGATATTCCCACTCCAAAAACCGAGGTGGGAAAAACCAAACTGACAATTAGGTACTTATACTTATAGAACATATCGTAAGCCGAGTGAGCAGCTATTTCCCAGTAGGTGGCCACTTAGTTACCCGAACTTAGATAAAACTATGAAAACGTGCATAAGGTTCAAACAGCACGAAAATTTGACTCCAAAACATAAAACAAGTAGAACCACAACAGAAGTATTGCCTTGGAACGATCAGTAATGTAAAATAACTGGGGGCTTAAACAAGCTTTACATGGCCCTAACCCCACCCATTCCCTTTGCATTGGTTCATAACATTTAGTTATTTGTTCGGTTCACGTATTTTGTTATAACTGTTCTTATTATAGAAATTCATATTGGTCGCTAAACATTGTCTCCCAGATACAAGTTTTATCTTAACCAGCTTGTAGTGTGATTTTATTCAGAGAGGAACATTGTTAAATGGTTTATTTGAAATATTCGGCACATTTTTCCTACGTTCTGTGTGTTTGTGGGTGTCTGTGGCAAGATTAAATTAATAATAGAGTGATACTCACGTCATCATGTTCAAGACATTCATACTGTAAGAAAATCACATTAGTGTCTTTAATATTGACAGTTGAATTCCAACTAGGTTCTTAATTGCCTACGATTCGGTTGATTTACGTTAATTGGGCATAATTGTGCTTAAAGCTACTTCATGCATAAAGCTCTTGCTCTGAAGCTAGACATTTAGTTGTTAAAAACGTTCTCCGTATTGAATGAAGATGCCATACAAGAGAACCCCGAAGAAAAATAGGACATTTTTTCCATAAAACAGTTCATTCTTCAGCCGCTGCTACTTTAGGACATCCATCTCTCAAACATCAACACTGGTTTAATGAGAATGATGATGCAATTCAGAGGCTTCTTGATGAAAAACACCGACTGCACAAGGTACATCAAGATGATACTAGCTCAGTATTCATGAAAACAGCCTACAGCAACATTTGTAAGACAGTCCAGACCAAGTTTAGGGACATGCAAGATTCCTGGCTGAGGAACAAAACAGAAGAAATTCAGCCTTTTGCGGACAGAAAAGACATGGAGAAATTTCATGATGCAGTGAAAACCATTTATGGCCCAAAGAGTTCTGAGGCCACCTCATTGCTCAGTGCAGATGGAGGCACTCTTTTCACAGTTAAAAATACTATCTTGAAAAGGTGGGCAGAACATTTCAATAGTGTGCTGAATCGACCATCAAGCATCAATGAGGGTGCAATCGACAGACTTCCACAGATAGAGTGCAATGATCCTTTAGATGAATTTCCAACCGTCATAGAAACAAGAAAAGCAGATCAACAACTGTCATCTGGCAAACGCCAGGTGCAGATGCAATTCCTGCAGACGTTTATAAGGCCGGGGCCTACCTATAGCAGAGAAACTGACAGAGTTGTTTCAGTGTTTGTGGAGGAAGGAGGCTATCCCACAAGAATGCAGTCTGTTCTAAGACCTAATTGGTATGTCGAAATCCTTCAGAGAGGCTTTGAGGGTGTCTTTGTAGCGTTTCTTCTGGCCACCTTGAGAGCGCTTTTCCTCATGTAGTTCTCCAAAGAAGACTTATTTGGAAGTCGCTCATCAGGCATTCTTATAACATGTCCCTCACAATCAGCACAAAAACAGAGGTTGTACACCAACCAGCACCTGGAAAACCGTACAGTGAATCATCCATCACTGTGAATGGACAAAAACTGAAAGTTGTTGATAAATTTACCAACCTGGGAAGCATTCTTTCCAGAGCAGTGCACATTGATGATCAGATCACTGCCAGAATTGCAAAAGCCAGTGTTGCATTTGGAACACTCTGCGCAAATGTTTGGTAGCGAAATGGTATCAAACTTAACACCAAGCTGAAAAACTACAAGGCTGTGGTACTGCCAACCTTCTTGTATGCATGTGAGACCTGGACAGTATACAAGCGTCATGCAAAGTTAACCATTTTTACTTAAGCTTTTTGAGAAAGCTGTTAAAATCAAGTGGCAAGACAAAATTCCAGACAAGGAGGTCCTGAAGAAATCAGGGATGCAAAGCATGCATATTGTCTTAAAGCTAGCACAGCTAAGGTGGACTGGCCATGTTATAAGAATGCCTGATGAGCGACTTCCAAAAATGTCTTCTTTGGAGAACTACATAAGGGAAAGCGCTCTCAAGGCGGCTAGAAGAAACGCTACAAAGACACGCTCAAAGCCTCTCTGAAGGATTTCGACATCAAATTAGGTCTTGGAACAGACTGCATAGGAGCGATCAAAGTGGCGGGATTTCATCAACAAAGGAGCAGCTCTCTATGAAAAAAGAGAAGCTGTGAAGCTGAAACAAAACGCAGAGAACGCAAAGCCAATACCAACTGACTACCAGCTGAGTCCATGACATTGGCTTGCTCTAGTTGCAACCGACAGTTTAGAGCTAGAATTTTCCTAGTCAGCCATCAAAGAACTCACCAACAAACACAAACCTATTCCAGAAATAATGATGGTCTTTCTCATTAGTGAGAGACGAACGACCAATCAAAGAATTAGTGTATCTAGTCTATCATTGTATTGGAAATTGAATCAACGTCTTTACTAGCTCTTCAGCTTTGGTTGCCAGAATCGGACTTCCTGATTACGTTATCCTCATGACAAATACCATCGATTGTCTGGAACCACTGGCTTGTACACTTCTGTGTCACATAAAATTCTGAACTAGCCTGTATATTATGTGTGTAAATTTTAGGCATTCCTAACTGAATGCACGTTGATAAGTTGGACTCATATTAAATGATGGTCCCGACTTTTTTTTACACCCTTCTGGCTAATTAACGTATTGGCCAGTCGTAATACGAGTTATCAATCAGTATTAGATAACCTTTTAAGTATCACATAGTCGTCAATGACCTTGTCATTTCATAAATTGCATTTTCCTGTAATCGCCACCCTTTTGATTAAATGCTAGAGGTATAAGAATGCAATGATCAAGAATCAGAGAAAGAGATTCCCGCTCCAGAAACTGAAAAAAACTAAATTAACAATCAGATACTCACTTATATTAAGTAAACATATCGTAAGCCGAGTGAGCAACTGTTGTCCCAATATGCGGCCGCTAAATTACCCAAACTAAAAATAATATAAAAAAAACGTACATAAGGTGCTAACAGCACAAAGCTTAATCTAACTCATCATTAAGTCATAAAGGACAAGCAAATAAATCATGATTATGTTCAAGATGAATCAAACACGAGGACTTAGAGATACAATAAGCTGCCCGGCGATGGAGAATCCTGGGCGCCAAACAACATCACTGAAAATCTGGAGGAAAAGAAAAACACCAGTTGATTATTATTTGAATACCATGATCGTGTAAAATAACAAAAAAACTCTTACAAGATGCTAATGCACATCACATGTACAACAAGAACCCGGAGTTTGATGATTTCGATTAAATTTGTGCGTGGCTAGGGTGAGTTTTAGGGTTAAAATAATTATATGCTAGACGGACAAACGTACATCATGTCTCTTTCTTAGAACATGACCTGATTTATCTGAATAACACTTTTATGAGAACGTTTAAACTGCGTAATTCTGTCTATGTGCTGAACCAGTCAATGAGTAAAATCAGAACCCGATTTTTAGGTATGTCAGGTGCATGTCAATACTTTGTAATTTGCAACATGCCACATGAGACTGCCGTTGTCACCAGCATGTATAGAACTTAAATTGGAATTTTATAACATTCAATCAGGTTTGTCCGCTACTATTAAGCAAGGTCCCATGGGCAGCATTAAACCCGTTCGAAAAAAGATTTGCTTTCTGACTACAAAATAGTTTTACGCGCTATTTGAATTAAACTGTTTTATCAAAGACAAGCCCAATACAACGTTGATGTTTCTATAAATTATTAATTCATTCATTAATCTCTATATTGCATCATTTCATTTAAAAAAATAGAGAGAGAGAGAGAGAGAGAGAGAGAGAGAGAGAGAGAGAGAGAGAGAAAAGAGATTATATAAAAGAGTGATTCTAGTTGACAAGAAAAAAATTATCCCAAATAAAAATGTTGTTATTGACATTAGTGTTGAAAAGAACTCAACAAAACTCATCAACAATCCATACATGACTTTTTGAAATAGTAAATGAATTTCTATCTGTATTTAATTGTTATTGTGTATGTATACCACATTTTGGAAACAACATTAAAATGCCAAGGTATTTATATCTGTTATAGTTATCGCCTTTTATCCGGCTACGTTTATCAAATTATCTGGATAATTCTCATAAAAGATTCATATCACGCGACCTAGTTGATCAATGTCAGTACGAGGGACGCACGTTTCTTCTTCGTAATAAATACAATCTTTCAGCAAACGCCTTGATTGACTTTGCTACGCATTTCATTTGAATCCATTTCTCTAGAGGACAGCACTGTAGCGAAATTTAAAAAGAAAGTGACGAATAAAATTCATGCTCTTTAAACGTGGTATGTAAAGACTTTGTGGAAAGCCATGTCAAACACGATGATAAACGTTGGAAGACCGGATGACTCTGAGTTTAGTTGCCTGGTTCTTTCGAGTTATCAGTAAATAAAACCGTGGACAAACTGCCATTTAAGGTCGATTCATGATAAAGATTGTCCAAAATGGCTTTTACTACAGCTGCTGTTGTGGGTGCGGCGGCCCTAAAACATCTCCCCGTACATAATCCACAGTCAGATTATATTTTTCTTTTGGTCCTTTGACATCAGTCATACTATTCTTATATAAGAGTATAAACCTGTACGTTTAGAGGCATCTTCTAAATCAATATTTTAATTATTTGATACCGTCTAGGCATGTGTCTTTATTTTAGACTCGCCCTGTGTAAAGTTTGAAATTTAGTATATTTATCTGACTATCGTCGACGCTTTATAAAGGGTCACTTAATATGAGGGTGCATTACCCTAAGTTTTTCAATATGGCCCATTATTTCTCATTTTAAGCGGCTTCATTGCTTCCAAATGATCTAACTTGTACATTTCATTACGAAAACATGCCCATGCAGTATACAGCGATTTTTAAAATTGTCAAAAATGAAAATTTTCAATAGAAAAATTCTGATATTTCTTATTTTTGCTCAAAACATAGATTGTGGTACACGTTAGAACCGCCTCGGCGAGGCGGTTCTAACGAGTACCCACAATCTATGTTTTGGAGCAAAAATAAGAAAAATAGGTATACCCCTGCAAACCCCAGTTTTGCTATATAGAAATGGGGTTCAAGGGGGTATACAGTACACGGACATGTTTTCATGATGTCATGTTTTGTAGTCTGTTGGCTGATTTCGAACTCCTTCAATTAAAACAAGGTGATTGCGTTGTGTCGTTGTATCTATTCTTCTTGTTTTCTTAGAACATCTAAGATTTGAACTTGCGACAGATACAACCGTTTCGGCCTTGGTAGCAATGTCCTTTCTGTATTTTGTGTTCAGGTCGTCTGACCATAGGTTTCTACTTTTGTAGCTTATCTACATGTCTCTAATCACAATTTTATACTCCTACTACGTAAGCTGTTGATAAAGCCTAAATCTGAGGACATGGTATTACCAGTTGTTATAAAATGATTATTCTTGGAGGATCAATATTGTCACTGAATTTGTAGGACCCTTGATAATATTTTGTCCCTTTATATTAAGTTGAATTCAATTAAGAGCAACACATTGTAATAAAATATAACTTGTGTCAAATGAAAGTGAGCACAGAGGCCTCAGAGCTCATTAAGTGTTTAATAGAACTACCTCACATGAAAATATTTATATAATAATAATAATAATAATAATAATAATAATAATAATAATAATAATAATAATCCCTATCTTTTAGGACAATTATATATTTAACACAATTTTAAATCTACAGTCTGAGAGCCAAGTAAGGTTGCTTCTGGTACAATCTTAACGTCTATAGTATGACGCGGCCGGGTTTCGAATCCACGATCTCCCCTTCCCGTAGCGGACGCTCTAACCATTTCGCTTACTGGACCGGGTTCATCGTTCCAAGGCGATAATTCTGTTGTGGTTCTTATTGTTTTATGTCTTGTTGTTGAATTTTTGTGTTGTTTGCACCTAATGTGCACCTCATATCTTTAGCTAGGTTTAGGTAACCGAGTGGTCGCCTATTGGGAAATAGCTGCTCACCCGGCTTACAATATGTTTTCTTAGTACAAGTATCTAATTGTCAATCTATTTGTCCCACTTCGGTTTTTGTATTTGGAGTTTATTTCTGATTGAGCCTTTTCTTGGCCATTGCCTACTTGTACCTTTTACTTTGTGTGGAACGTTACGGTCTCCTGTGCAAATAGTGATGTGTTGTATAGATACATAATGACAGTAAAGATCAGACAATGTGTAAATCCTCAGAGCTCATTTGAGCCGCATCGTGAGAAAACCGGATTTTTGCCTATGCGAAAACAAAGGCGCAGATCAGCTTCGCGGTAACCGCGAAGCTGATCAGCGCCTTTGTTTTCGCTACACGGATAGTATATTTCCTCTTCTTCTTATATCCGAGATTTCAAGCTTCTAGCCTGCTTCTGTGACTGAACAGGTCACTTTGTGTCAGTCCTTGTCGGAAACCCCGAAGACCGGTTTTCTCACGTCGCGGCTCATTTAGTGTTTTATAGAGGTACATATATTCCAAATTAAAAAGTGCCCTCAGTAAATAAGAAACAAGGTACAAAGCTTAACATCAATGTTCTGTGTGCAAATTCTAGACGCCGTTTTGTATCCCTACGAAAAGCTTAAGTTGTTCTACTCTCCTAGTTAGAAATTTGCATGCCTAAACGGCTATGAAAAAAAACAACTAGTAAGTTACATATATTTTGTATTTTTATGATGTTTCGTGTGGAATAAGGTTAATACAAAAAATATAAAAACTATTACAGCCTCTAATTACAGGTTTGTCTTTATCAATAATTCAGAAAAAAATAACTCATTCATTGATATTTTTTATTTTTTGTTAATGAACCCATTAAACAATAATAATTTGAAACATAATGTTTAAACCGCACAAGAAGACAATTACTCACCTTCTAAAATTATAAAAAACGGAATCAAATCATGTCATATCGCAATGACACCGAGTCCAAGTGCCATGATTTAAAAGAGGTCGGTTTGATCATCCAGAATTCAATTAGTGTCACATGCTCATTCTTGTTCAGGATATGTGCAAATGTTTGTTCTGATAGTCTTTTGAGTCACTTATTCTACTTGTAAGTATTTATTTGTTTATTTATTTATTTATCTATTCATTTATGTATCCATTTATTTTTGAGACAGGAGGTCTCTAAATCTAGAAACATGTAGTCGTGCCTTTGTTATATAATCTCTTTAAAGCTCACCAAGATTTGTTTCTTGTGATTGAAATTCGTAAAGGTGTTCTACATACCTCAAACCTCGTCTTGGGGAGCCGGAGCTGCAACCTTCAACGTTGGTATAGAGGGTGTAGAATCCTGGGTTGAAGAGTCTATGAGAGGACCGTAACGGGGTTTGGAAGGTGGAGGAAGTCTTGCATGATGCGTTCCATCCAGTAGCGGACCAGAGGAAATCTGATGGCGTTTCCTGAGTTAATGAGCAACCGTCGTACGCTGGACATGTTCTAGCTATTGATTGGGTCTGATCAAAAAAAGGTACAAGTAGGCAAAGATCTTTGGTTTGGTGTCAAAATCTGGCAGATGACTTACTGAAGCTTCCAGTGCGGCTTCAACTTGAATGTCAGAAGAAAGAACAGAGCATTCGAACGACAGAAATGGTTTCTCATTTTCTACTTGGGCTTCGCCAGGTGAATATTCGACAGACCGGGACAAGTTTGAACCGGATAGGGACAAATTTGAGTCAGACCGGGACTTTGACATCAGATTTTGCGAGGCGGGACTTTGCTGATCAGGAATGGCTTTCAGATACACCGAAAACGTTGGGCCCGGTTCGAACATTGCCTGTTGTAAGTGCCTTACACGCGAACAGTGAAGACTCCGACGTAAATGCAATCGGTTCGCTGATTGCAGATTCATCTTCTGACACCATTTCATATTGGGTGTCAGGTGACAGAATCGGAAAAAGAAAGGACTTACTCTTCCCGCATGACTGCATGGTGTCATCACGTGTTGACTGATTGATGATTTCGTTCTCGTCTCTGATGATGCTCCATAACTCGTCATTGTCATTCTCAGATATTGACGACTTATTTGAGGGGGACTCTGGCTCTGAAATTCTGGCAAATGATTCCTGAAATGACTTCAATTGATTTGACTTGCTCATGTATTTTGATTTGAGTTGAACTGATTTGGTTAAATTCACTTTTAAAAGTTTCAATAAATTATTTAAATTGAGAATCAAATTCTGCCTTTTGATCTGCTGTCCGAAAATCCATGATTAAGCAGGACTATATATAATATTTCCATGAGTATGCCTCTACGTCCTTTTGGACTAAATTTGTTTATCGCTTTATAGCGGATAAGGATGCGACGTCACACAGCTAATAGTTTGACGTTCGCGCGTCATAGATCTAAATCGGCCCCCGTTGTGAGAATGACGAAAATGGCCCCTCATGTGGAATAAAATCGCCCCTGTTGTAGAAATCGGTCCCCGATCAGGGACTGGCCACCGATCGAGTCCAACACATACACATGTATATGAGAATGAGTATGATTTTACGTGCACAGCAACACCCGCCAGAAAATCAGTAACATTGAATATTGTCTGTGTTTCTGCTACTTATTAGAACTGTAAAATTACAATCGGAAGTGAAACGCGCATGAAGTTTAGGTTAATCCTTTCAAGCATCATTAGATCAGGAAATCTTTTCTAGAAAAACTTAATTCATTACGAAAACACGCCCATGTAATATGAAGATTTTTTCC
Organism: Rugalucina vietnamica; assembly: GCA_964017185.1. Lineage (NCBI taxonomy): Eukaryota > Metazoa > Mollusca > Bivalvia > Lucinida > Lucinidae > Rugalucina > Rugalucina vietnamica. The sequence goes on from OZ024881.1 coordinate 53,509,105, forward strand.
CATGTTGTTCAAATTGAAAATGTTCAGTAGGAAAAACAAATATATATATATATATATATATATATATATATATATATATATATATATATATATATATATATATATATATATATATATATATATATATATATATATATATATATATATATTTATATTTTCCTCAAAACATAAATTGTGGATACACGTTAGAACCGCTTTGCCTCTAACAAGTACCCATAATCTATGTTTTGGAGCAAAAATCAGAAAAATAGGTATACCCCTGCATAACCCAATTTTGCTATGTAAAACTGGGATATAAGGGCGTATTGCATGGACATAGTTGTTAAGCGACAACGCTTACTCTGAAGCTGAAGCTTGGCAGAAGCTGAGGGTGAGGTTAGGGCCCTGTTAAACCGGTTTAAGACCCCCAGTAATTTTATATTACTGTTCGTGTCAAGGTGATACTTCTGCCGTGGTTCTAATCGTTCTTTGGTTTGGTGTTGAATTTTTTTATATTGTTTGCCCATTATGTACGTTTTAATATTTTAAGTCAAGTTCGGGTAATTGAGTGGCCACCTATTGGGAAATAGCTGCTCATTCGGCTTACGATACTTTCACTTTGTATAAGTACCTGATTGTCAATTTAGTTTTTCTCACCTGGTTATTGGATTTGGAAGTTCTTTCTGAAGGCGACATTTCCTGATCATTGCCTACTTGTACCTTTCTATAAAATGAAATGCAAAATGTAAGTTGTGATAGAACTTAGAAAGCAAATAGAAGGATTTTTGCATTACGTTTGTCTGCACATAGACATAATACACCAGTCATTTGTATCCACGGACCCCTTGGGCAGGGGAATAGCGGGACATTTAACTTTTTGGTTTTTAAAGCCCCACTGAAAGCCCAGCACTAAGTGATCAGATTTGTGGAAAAGTCCCCGCTAAAAGTCCCGGCTCGCCGGATACGACTGGCAGCAATGTGGAACAACAGCTGAGAGTTGTTCTAATAAAATAAAAGGGGCTTAATTTTCTGCATGTAAATATACAGATTTGCAAATAAAATAAGGACCATAAAAGTAATGAAATGCTAAAAATACAACTAATATCGAATTTGAATTAATCTAACCGTACATTTTGGCGGGTAATTAAAAGCCCGGCACATCCCCGGTACTGCAAGGACTCGTTAGTGGTTAAATCACGACACTTTAGCCCCAATGAGTGCCCTCAGGGCCGGGGATTCAAATGACTAGTGCATAAGCGACAGCCGTCGGAGATGTCTACCAAATATAAGAAAGGGTTTTGACCATGAAGTTCAGCGTTCTAGTGGCCAGCGATACGAGTTGTTATAATGCTATGTATTCTAAACCCGGTTCTTTCTTATGTCATTGGTGTGCCTTTAATATTTATATTCATTAAATATTTAGTAGTATCCGGTGCTTCTAGTTATAAAATAAATCATATTAGATTGCGCTAATAAGGTGAAGCAATGGTGTATGTACCCGATTACATCTCAACATCGCTTTTCGCTTCGTTTCATGTTATGAGGGGAACGTGATGCAACGCTACATCGACGTAAAAACGCCTTTCTGATGGGGTATGGAGCGGCTCAATATCAAAACAAGTGAATCTATGCAAAGCGTGAGTAAAAGGACTATATTGCGCTTGCAAGCTATTTTGCAACTGGCAGTTTTCATATTTTAGCTAGGTCTGGGTCACTGAGTGGGCGCCTATTGGGAAATAGCTGCTCACTCGGCTTAGTATAAGTACCTGATTCTAAATTTAGTTTTTCCCGCCTCGGTTTTTGGAGTTGGAATTTCTTTCTGATTGTGCCATTCCCTGATCAGTTCACTTAATTTTACCTTTATATATAAGCCAGCAAACAACTCACATTTAACATTCAGAATTAATGGTGGTGTAGAGGCCGATCAACAGTTATTTCCTGTCAGCTGTACAACCACCGAAGAGTCATTCTTTCTAAGCAGGCTTATAACAGACCGCACAAATGAACAGCACTGTTTGTGAAATAACCGTAGATGCGGATGGCGAAAACAATTTGTGCAGGGCCTGATCTTTCCCTCATATTTAATCAGAAAGGCCGTGTTCATTCTTTCTTTTACAAAACCATCGCCAATGGCGAAAACAGGTTTTGTCCCTGATAAACTCATTAAAGCTTGTTTATTCTTCATCTTGCAAAACCATCACCGTTGCTTCTGCAGACATGTTAATTGAAAGTCATTTATCGTAGCTGACTTTGTCAATTTGTATGACTTACCTGCAGACTGTGAATGTGCATTAAGATCTCCGAGTAACCTTACATTTTAATATATACTATAAGACTTAAGTTTAGCAATTTTTATTTGATTTCAAAATTGCAAATTGGTATCAAGATGAACAGAACTAAACCCTTTAACCCATCAATATTTAATCCTTAAGGAACCACAATGTCCACTTTTCGCCGGAAAGCCATTTTTCCTGACGCAATTACGCTACGTCAAAGTTTACAGGGTTGTCACCTCAAAATTCACATTGTTTCTCGCCATATGAAAAGTTAACCATTTATTCCCAAAACAGTCATTTCACATCTTCTTGTGCTCAAAAAGACTACAGTACCATGATTGTAAAGATTTGGTTCCATTATGGTACCAGGTAACGCCCCGGTGATGACGTAACTGACGTCATTTTGCTCCCTGGCCGTTTTCCCGAGGTGAAATTGCTGAAATGACGTGCGATTTTGCTTTTACGAGAAATAAAATCGCTTAGTAGGCCTGTAAGCTTTGATGTGATGTCAAGTCTGGTCTAGCACGTTCACGTTTAACGTTTACAGGACCAAAAACGTAACGGCGATATTCACGGTGTTCGCACCACGCAAGTTGTTTACTGTCAGCTGTTTCGATATAAACCCTCTTTCCATGCCATGAATTATCAAACCTGAAATTCGTGGTTGCCTAAAAACCGATTACGTCACTATGACGTCAAATTGGCATTGCCCTATATCATGAGAGCCTTACGTTGTCTGGCGTCATGATGCCGGTTTTTGATGATATCAGCTGATGAATTATGGTTATAGGAGACTGTATCGTACTCTACGAAACTAAGAAATTTCAATTGGCTTCCTGCACTGAGCATATTGATATTCGTGTAACGCTTGTTTAACGTCAGGCCATAACTGCGTCCCCTCACGGAATTTTTCAAATGTCATTCCGGTTTATTCGTTACGACACTTTTACCAATCAAACAAGGCAAAAATTGATAACATGTGATGCACGTGGAATGCTGGGCATGTGATTTGCATGATTTTTAAACGTAACGTAGCAACTCGCGGACGCGAGCAAAGCACACAAACTCGTCTCGAAACATGAATTTGAGCATCGCTTGACATATTAAAAGCGTATGTAAAGTTTTCAAACATTTGATTTTGAAAATAATGATGGATGAAAAAATTGCTAAACTTAAGTCTTATAGTATACTTAGCAAATTAAATTTAGCAATTTTCGTAACATTCGCCAGTCTCTGCAGATAATTAACAAAAGACATATTTTGGAATATAGAAGTAAGTGGTAACCTTTCGGCAAGAACTTGCAAGCGAACAATTTCGAAAAAAATCAAACCTTACGACGATACTGACGTGACGTCAGAATTTAAGACTCATTATCAAAACTTGCAGGTCTGGTTAAAGTGGGAAACCAACATCATGCTAAAGCAACTGTTTAGTCATCAAAACAAAGAAAAAAATTTAAAACGTTTGGGAACGAAATTTTATAGCCAAGAAAAAAAGATCGTAAGTTTTTGAATTTGAAGTTTTTTCCCTTGCTCCTATATTATGGCCTTACGGGTTCGTTTCTAATTGGAATTTCCCAAAAATCGGCAATGAGTTTAAATACCTGATGCATACCAATATGTTACAATAAAGAGTGTTTGCAAAATTCCCTGTCCTAGCTTTACAGTGTGAGCTTAAATAATGAGTTTAACGTCAGCGTTATCTCACTAGCATGACGCGTTATGGCTCTGAAACTTTCAAGTATTACTGACCACGTTATTGGCTACATTGTGCTTTGTCTGTCTTGTTTTTTTTTTTTTTTTTTTTTTTTTTTTTTTTTGAAAATCCACGGAAACCAAGTAACCCGACATTAAGGCAATTTCGACCATTTGACGGCGCGTTGACGCCGGTTTTTCGGCAGGTGTAGTTTGTACCGAAAAAACCCAATCTCATTTGTCACATAATCAACAACGTTGATAAACAAGGGATGAAAATGATGGGTCTAATGAACTTAACAAAAGTCAGCTGAATGCATTGTGTTCAATGGTTGAGAATTTTGCATTCATACCCTGTCTGTATTTCTTGGTTGTTCCAAAAGCCTCTTTAAAGGATGGCGTTTTTAAATTCATCATACCATGTGCCTAAAACCCTGTTCTTGTCATTTAAAATAAAAAAAATCCAAGCTTTCTCTGAGATGATCAAAATATATGTAACATCAAAAATTGCTGAATTTAGATTGCCTAGTGTATGTTATAAACTCTTGGCAAAAACTTAGAGATTAATCAGTTATTTGACTGCTCACTGACGACATTAAAGCATCTGGAAAATTTTAAAAACATGATATTATAGAATAGCGAAATGGAATATACAGTAAATGTCTTTATAAAACAAAACATATATCCGACCTAAATAGTATAAGGAGATAAGGCACATCCAGATTTGACAATAAAAAATGATTCACCACGAGAACAGCATAACTAACTAAATGCTGTGAATTATTACAGAAGCTATGGGTGAGGAAATATACCTGTAAAATCGATTTAAGCCCCCGCACTTTACATTATTGTCCGTTCCAAGGCGATTTTTCTGTCATGGTTCTAATTTTTTTCGTGTTTTTCTCGTTGATTTTCGTACTGTTTACCGGCATCACTAAACTAATAGCACCCCTGATGTCGGGTGCAACACTAAACTAATAGCACCCCTGATGTCGGCTGCAATAGGATTTTGACGCTTAAAAATAAGTTCTGTGTACTCTGGTCTTTACTTACGTATCTGTCATTCCCATTGTCTTGTTGACAATTTATTTTTCAGGACAGAAGTTCTGTTTGTGCCAGGCATCCCCAGGATGTTTGAATAAAATCAGAGCTATTTTGACTCTAGGAAAAAACTTTGCCAACCCAGTGTATTAGCGTGCGTGAAGAGCGGTTATTTGAAAATTCTGAGAGAATTTGTGAAAAACCAAGCTGGTCAACCCCCACTCATTTGATTTTAATTTGTTCTTCTAATGATTAGCACCACAAATAAATGCTAATTGTATGCCAGAAAAGTGCAGTTCATACATTTAGTTTGAGTTTTAAATGATTAAACACTGTTGGATTTCAATTACTATAGTGAGACCTTGCACCTTATGTACGTTTTCATATATTTAGTTAAGTTTGTTTGCCTGAAATGCCACCTTGTTGGAAATAGCTGCGAAAGTGTCGAATCTTTGTGCTGTTTGAGCTTGATGTATTTTTTTCATATTTTAGATCAGTTCAGGTAACTGAGTGGCCGCCTATTGGGGAATAGCTGCTCACTCGGCTTACTATATGTTTTCAAGGTGTAGGTGCCTAAGTGTCATTTTAGTTTTTTTTTCCATGCCTCGGTTTATGGAGTGGGAATTTCAACTTGTAGCTTCTTACCTCCTCGAATCTGTGTTCTCTTAATTGATTTCCAAAATACTGTGTACCTACATGCAACAAAGTTGTTGATTATGGAGTATATGTGTTAGCAGGGGTGTCTAAATAGTATTGGTGTTTTAGCATGATCAATGAATGTACGTTGTACGTACATTTCCTCACTTAACATGTTAATCGACAGGACATTTTGAACACATTTGTCATCTTGAATGTTTAATATCATTGTCACATTTGATTTAAGACCTATTTCTCAACTTTGCTGCTGTTCATCTCATGGGGACATTTTTCCATATTCACTTGTAACAGGAAATGTGGTAGTTTCGTAGATACAGGGCATGATCAGGTTATCCTAACAAAACTATGTATTTAATATAAACAGTTAGAAAAATCATTTAGTACGGTGGTATCGATAGGACGTTCATTTAAAAATATTCGCCCGATTTATTAATTCGAGCACACGGAAAAATAAATGTAGCTCATTGCAATTTAACAAAATTTTGTGTAATTAATAAGGGTTCTGATATTAGATAACCCCTAAGCATACCTCTAGTGTAGCCTTATATTGTTTTTTCAGCAAAAATAGATACACATTTAGAGTGAGCGTTTAATCAATATTTGTTGAAATGTATCATTATATTTTAGACCATTTTGGACAAAATCGAAAATAAGGCGGTAACCTCATTTCAAGAAATCATGACATCGTGATGCGTAATTCTGTCTGAGATCATTCAATAAAATTGGAAGCTGCTGAAATCTAAGGAGATCATAGTGTGATTTTGAAATTGGTTTAAGATATACAGTTATGCTTTCAGACAAGATTATATCACACTTTTAAGATCGTAAAATGTCTGCATCATGTTTTCCGACTTGTTGTATTTTGAGTGTACTCAGTTCATCTAAAATATCAAGATTACGATTGCTCTATTATATTAAAATTATTACTAACTAACAGTATAACTTTATTAATTGTATTTTGTAATCGGAGTTTGATTGGTCTCACACAGAAAGGTCATTTATTTGGGGGTTTAAAATGCAAAACAGCGTCCCAAAATGTGCCACCCTTCTATCCTTAAAAGTCAGAAGAATTAATAACAAGCCATATGCTAAAATTGGTGCCCACGGTATGGCCCATTCCCTTTCTCATTAATATGTTCACTGCTCTGAGAGGATCTCAAATTTATTTTATTTGCTACTACTGCAACTGGTGCTGTGCCGTGTGGCGGCCCTAAAAGTTTCCACATACATCATCCTTAGTGCAGATTATATTTTCTTTTCTGTCCTTTGAGATCAGCGAGGGTGTTCTGAGAAATAAGAAAATTCTTATTGGTTTAGATTCATTGTCTACCCAACGTTTGATATATTTGGCCCAATTGGAGTTAAAGTATTTCTGTTAAAAGTTGCAAAATTACAGAAATTCTCTTTGGCAACATGTTTTCAAACCTACAAGGTCACTGAAGAGGCTTTGGTATACGAAACCGCGTTATGACACAACCCCGTTCTCATTACTACAGTTATATATTCACCGTTCTTAAGGGCTCCTAAATTTGTTTTTGTTCTACAGCTTAAAATGACATTCATTCTAATTGTGAGCATTATTCCTGCCTATATGTATGTTTGAAATTTCAATGTCACATTTAGCCGTTCTCTGTTGGTATGTAACACTCCTGACCCACATAATAACTTTTATAGTATTCTAGAATTTCTATGTGGTCATTATCAGATTGTTATCGATAATTTCTACTTGATCTGAAGACACAACTCCGTGAGACATAAAGCAAAACAAGTCAATCAACAATAATTGTCAATTAAGCTACGCAGGAGAGTTGACTGTACTGACATGTTGATATTCTGCAGAAAGACAGTTTTTGTATGAGGCTTCTGAGTTGCGGCAGTTTGCACATTTTTTAACCTTTATATAGATTCAGTTAAGATAACTGAGTGGCCTCCAGTAGTGCATATGAACTCATTCTGCTTACGACTTTTGAAAGGGCTACTGATGAGGGTTCATTACCCGAAATTGCGCAATATAGCCTATACTATCTCCCTTTGAATGTTTTACTGCTTCCAAAGGACCAAAACTTTGTATTTTATTTGTTAGCTTCGTATATTATTCTCAATTGTCAATTTATTTGTTCTCATTTCGGTATTTAGAGTAGGATTGGTTCTGATAGGCAAGCGCTATTTCCTGATCATTGCTTACCATTACCGTTTCTATTTTTTTTTTCTTTTCAGATACACATTCAAATGACGTAATGGTCACTGCTTCAACAATACGAAAATATCAAGTTACAAAGAGTCTCTGCGCCACTTCTGTTGAACGTTAGATGCAGATGCATGAAATAAAACTTGTGTTTATCGGTCATCCAGGTGAGCTTTAAAAGTAAAATAATCCGTAGTGGAGTTAGAGTGGTTAAATGTTTGTTTGTATTACAATGCTATATTTTCTACCACAGTAAAACATATTTTTCACAAAATCTCCAGAATGGTGAATCAAACACAAGGAATATGGATGTTGGAGATGAACTCTAAATCAAAATAGAAATACCAGTTGAACTCCTGTAGGCAAAACGACAGATTCGTAAGGTAAAAGTAGGCAATGATCGGGTAATAGCAAAATCCGACAGAAATTTCCACTCCAGAACCCAAGGTCGGAAAGAATTGAGTTAGGTACTTATGCTAAGAAAACATACCATAAGCCGTGTGGGCAGCTACTTCCCAATACCCGAACTTAACTAAAAATATGAAAACATACGTACTCGTACATAAACACGAGATGCAAACAGCACCCAATTTAACAAATCGATATCATTTACAATCTGACACTCTACATTCTGGTGTTCAATTAAAGAGTAATATAAAGATAAAAACCGACATTTGGTTATGACTAAATTGAATACAAGAGCAGGTTATTCCTCTCCTCGTGGTCTACTGCAAAAGAATCAAACCAATGATTAACTCGTCGACTTTCCAGTTTTGATTTGATAAACATAGATCGTGTATGGTCTAAAATTAGCTTAAAGCATGAATGGTCATTTATCAAGTAGAGAGAAACTATGGCCTTATCATCACTAATGCTGTTTGTTCTAGACAAAGTGTCATAAAGGATATGAGATGATTTAGCTCTACTCTACAAACATGATTGACACAATATCATCGATTGTTGATTGGTCAAGCGTTTAAACTTGCAACGTGATGTTCAAATTCTAGGTGATTCGCAAATAAACGATTTCGAAAGAACTGTGTGAGGAGAGTTGATAAGGTGCGTCACAAGATCGGGCTATTACTTTGGCGATTCATTGCATATAATTTGATACTACTACAGAGGCAATCGTCATTAAACTTTTGACACTCAATATAAGGAGGCTTATCATAGACGCAAGGGATGTTAGAGTAGCGTGCCTGCGCTTGGTGATGTTTGCGACTCATAAAAACGAGATTTCTGTAGCTGTCGTCAAGAAATGAGATTTTGACCGATATAGTTTAAAATGTTTAAAATGATTTACACTGTAAATAAAAAATAAAACAAAGATCCTTTAGGAGCAGTGAACATATTAATGAGAAATCGGAAGGACCATACCATGGTTTCGGCTACTGAATCCTCGTAAGTGGCCCTTCAGATTTGACTATATGGGACCAAAGAGAATTACTATAAGCCTTTTTATCTAACAAGTCATTCTTTTGCTTAATTTGCTTATTAAATATGTTTTAAAAATTCAAAATTCAGCAACTGAGGCGTTTAGCCATCAATAGTTACATGTAAAAATCAGAAGCAAAATGCTGTGCCAATACATCTATTCGGTGTAATCCAGATATTTATATTGTTTATTTTTGTGGCCGATTTTGAATGAACTGCCGATTTCGAATGAAATGTTGCGAACCACTGCAGAAGCTGAGGGTGAGGTTAGATTCCTGTAAAATCAATTTAAGCCCGCCAGTAATTTTATATTACTGATCGTTCCGAGGCGATACTTCTGCGATGGTTCTTATTGTTTTATGTATTGGTGTTAAAACGTTTTTGTGCTGTTTGCGCTTTATGTATGTCATCATATTTGAGTTAAGTTTAGGTAACTGAGTGACCACCTATCGGGAAAATAGTGCTCATTCGGCTTACGATATGTTTTCGTAGTATGGGTGCCTGATTGTCGATTTGGCTTTTTCTCACCTCGATTTTGTAGAGGGATTCTCTTTCTGACTGCGCCTTTTCCCGATCGTTGCCTACTTGTAACTTTTAATATTCGACCTGAACTATCGTTTCCAATAGTGAACTAACAATCACTTGATTCAACAATCAGGTTACAAATAATCAAATGAGCACGCTCTGTGATTCTATCCAGTCTAAATTCACATCTAGCGCATTATATAATGTGAATGTTATTACATTGTCTAGCTCTAGATTAGGTCAAGTGTCTAAACTAACGGAATGTGTCTGATTGAAAAAGATTTTTCCTGATTCTCAGAGAAAGTCATAGTATAGTATTGAATAATGATTTGTTTACTTTTCAGATGGAACGGAGTAATATTTCTGTCAAAATGTTCATATTTTACCCGTTTCCTCAAGACTGAGAACATTTGCCTAACAATTAGTTATTAAGTATTCTTCAGTTTCTTCCGGAAATAACTATCTGAAGTTGTTTTTATTTTAGAAATGCCTATTGGTCGCTTAGCATTATCTCCCAGATACAAGTTTTTGTTTTTACCAACATTGTATGAATGTGATTTTATTCAGACAAGGACGTTGTTGAATGATTTGTTTGAGATGTTCGGCACATTTGCCTATGTTCTGTGTGTTTGTGGGTGTCTCTGGCAAGATTACAGTGATAATAGAAGGATATTCACGTCATCAAGTTCAAGACGTTCATACTATAATATTGACATTTTTATTGCAATCACCCTAGATGAAAGTATCTTTCTTGAAGTTCTTCATTTCCCAATAAAAAACATTAAGCCACGTGATCTAGAGGCCACACCTATGGGCGGGACGACGTCAAAACCCATCCAGTGACGTTGTTTGTTTACTCTTGTGGTCGTGACGTTGGTCGCGTATCGCCATGACGTTAGGCGCGAAAATTTGACGTTTTGGCTGTTTCAAAAGTCCGTTAAGTTGGATTTAATGTCTAATTACATGACAATTAGCGGTGATATGTGCAATTAAACATCTGATACTTGATTGATAATATAAAATGTAAATATAAGTATTGAAATTCAGATTTTGGCTTCCACTGGATGAGGAAAAAAATTAGCTGTTTTAATGTCTCCGAGAAACCCTTCGTGCTTCACAGACATTACAACAGCCTAATGTTCTTCATCATCCAGTAAAAGCTAAAATCTGAATTTCAATCCTTAAATAAAATAAGATTAGAGTCTTTAATTGACAGTTGAATTCAACTCGGTTCCTTAATTGTCTACGATTCTGTTGATTTAAGTTAATTGGGTTTAATTGTGCTTAAAACTACTTCGTGCATAAAGATCTTGCTCTGAAGCCAGACATTAGGCTGTTAAAGCAGTTTTCAGTATTGAATGGATATTCTATGCAATACGTCCATGAAATATCAAATGTTACGTCCAGACCACTGGCATAACTGGGTTAATCAAACAATTCCTGTGTCGAGTCTATCATTGTATTGAAAATTGAATCAACGTCCTTACCAGCTCTTCAGCTTCGATGGCCAGAATTGGAGTTCCTGATTACTTTATCCTCATGACAAATACCATAGACAATCTACAAAAACTGGCTTGTTAGCTTTCAAAATCTTATCCTGCGTCGTGACAGAAATTCAATACTTCAATACAGTACTAGCCTGTGGTTGGCCCGTTTTAAAACTTCGCATGCCGTTAGTTCAGACAATTATTGTTCCGACTTAAGCAGAAACTGATGGCTGGACCTCCCTATGTGAGCATTCTTAGGACTTTTTATATTATTGTGTTGCTGATTCATTAAAAATTTATCGGGGGGGGGGGAGGTATAAGTCGGCATAGATCAGGAAAAGGCGCAGAAAAAAAGCACTTAAAGGACAATAATGCTAGACAATAGTGCTGCATTGTTGTAACAGGCACTATCATGACAGGACACACTTAGCCAATGGCCCTGCAACCATCGCTGGACGTGGTTGCTTTTTATTGTTACAAGAAATCGCATTTTGCTGAGTAAAATTCGTTACATGCCGTATGTAAAAAGTGCTTCCTAATATGAAAATTACAATGTGTGAATGGCGAACTTAGGTGTAGTTCGTACACGCTCTCTGTCGTAATTCCTATATACAAACGATGGCTATTGTTAAGATTGTTATGAGTATGGAGTATAAATGATAAGATTAAACAACGACAGCAACTGCAATAATCAAATTCATTTTGTACGAGCGCAAATTTATTGATCAGATGTAATACCGAACCACCAATAATTATTAAGATATCTTATTCAAGAAATAAATTGTCGTGAATATACAATTTCTGTTGACTTTCTCATTTCATTAATTTCAGAATGCTGTGGTCGTCGCCATTGTGATTAATTGTTTAATTTAACCCATTTAAGCCTGGAGTCCCTTTTGTGGGACATAGGCAAACAGAATAACCCCAGATGTGACGCTGCAGAACGCGGCGTCCCATCTGGGGCTATTCTGTTTGCTTAGAGAATTTTCATCAAAAAATTGAGTAAAATCAAAAAATCACACCTGATGCCCCTAAGAACTGAAGTGGACTCACCCAAATGATAATGGTGGGAAAATCCATTCGTCAAATATGGGTTAATATTAGTTGGATAACATGAATGCGTTTTGTATATCATACTACAAAGACTCTAATCAGAGCGTCCCCCGTGAGCGCTGATTTCATAAACACGCTTTATCATTCGATAATCTCACCGCTATCTCTGGTGTGTGTCGAGCACAACCCGTGGCACATGTGAGACAAGCCAAGTTTTGTTTGTGGCGAGCCAAGTTGTTTCTCGGGGTTATCCCGTTTTCATCCATGCTGCTGACTGGTCCTTCTCATATGAGCCGAAATGTTCTTAAAATGGACGAACAACAATAAAATATCTATCCCTGCACCACGAGAGCGTCAGTGAATTTTGCATTTCAATGAAAGCTTAGTCCCACTTCTGTTCACGTAACACCTTCGTAATTTTGATTTTATTTTGTAAATCTAATGTCTTAATAATGACATTTACTTTTACATGTGCACGCATAGCCTTTATTGATTTTAACTTTAAAATAACGATACAATATTTTCGTTAGCTTTACTAAATATTAACGTTCATTTCAAAGATTTATTTTTCCGAAGCTTTTCAATAGTCGGTCAAAATCGTAATGCTAATTGTGTAATAGAGCTACCATTTTTAGCTCATCTGAGCCGAAGGCTCACAAGGTGAGCTTATAGGATGGCCATGATCCGGCGTCCGTCCGTCCGTCCGTCGTCCGTCCGTCCGTCGTCCACAATTTCAAAGATCTTCTTCTCTGAAATCGCTTGGCCGATTTAGTTGAAATTTTATGTTGAGCCTTCTTGGGTAGTGGCATTTCAAGTTTGATCACAAAATCCAGGTCACATGACCAAGATGGCCGCCACGCCCATACATATATATGGTAAAAACCGCTCAAAAATCTTCTTCTCCAGAACCGGTGGGCCGATTTCCATGAAACTTGGTATGTATCATCGGGGACTACAGCCCATCATAGTTTGATCAAATGATGACCCTTGAATGACCTTGACCTATTTTACGGCAAGGTCAAATTTGGAAACATAGGCTTTTACATGGGAAAAAGTGAAAACTATGGATTTTTTGAAAACTATTGCAGCCTGAGGCCTGAAAAGTGGTAGATGCAAACAACTAATGGAGAAGATGAAGGTATGTGATTAATTTAGGTCAAGATCATCTCTTGACCTTGGCCAGTCTGTCGTCCATACACACTTTTCAGAGATCGTCTTCTCTGAAACTGCTTGGCCAATCAAAGTGAAATTTTATGTGCAGCATCCATGGGTAGGGGAGACGAAAGTTTGATTGCGAAATCCAGGTCACATGACCAAGATGGCCGCCACGCCCATATATGGTAAAAACAGTAAAAAAATCTTCTTCTCCAGAACCGGCTGGCCGATTTTCATGAAACTTGGTATGTAGCATTTGGGACTCCAGCCCATCATAATTTGATCAAATGATGACCATAGGATGACCTTGACCTATTTTACGGCAATGTCAATTTTGGAAACATATGCTTTTACAATGGAAAAAGTGAAAACTATGGATTTTTTGAAAACTTTTGCAGCCTGAGGCCTGAAAAGTGGTAGATGCAACTAACTAATGGAGTAGATGAAGGTATGTTATTAATTTAGGTCAAGGTCATCTCTTGACCTTGGCCAGTCTGTCGTCTATACACACTTTTCAAAGATCTTCTTCTCTGAAACTGATTGGCCAATCAAAGTGAAATTTTATGTGGAGCGTCCATGGGTAGAGGGTACGAAAGAGTCACCGCGAAATTCGGGTCACATGACCAAGATGGCCGCCATGCCCAACTATGGTAAAAACCACTCAAAAATCTTCTTCTCCAGAACCGGCTGGCCGATTCACGCGAAACTTTGTATGTAGCATTTGGGACTCCAGCCCATCATAGTTTGTTGAAATGATACCCTAGGATGACCTTGACCTATTTTACGGCAAGGTCAATTTTGGAAACATAGGCTTTTACATGGGAAAAGGCGAAACAATAGATATTTTGGAAACTGTTGCAGCCTGAGACCTGAAAGTTGCTAGATGCAGACAACTAAACGAGTCAATGAAGGTAAGTAATTAATGAAGGCTAAGGTCATTTGTTGACCTTGACCCAAGGTCATTTAAATATCAAAATTGAAATTATGGTTTTCACAGAAATCACTGGGTTTGGAAACTATTGCAGCCTGAGACCTGAAACTTTGCAGATGCAGACAACTTGTGAAGTCAGTAAAGGTGTGTGAGTATTCAAGGTCAAGGTCATTTTATGATGACTTAATACTCCAAGATCAGGCTTCATGTGAGCGTTCTCAGGACCAATGGTCCTCTGGTTTGTGTCTTATACTTGAATAGGGCGAAGTGCTGATAGTAAATCACTTGCTTCAGAACAGGAAGTGTTGGGTGCATTCAATTCTCTGTTAATCTGCACCCTGTCACTAGAGAATTGCGTAGTCACGAACTTGCATAGAACTTTAATCGAAATTTTATAACATTCAATCAGGAAATGTTTTGTTTGATAATATTTCGCTAGTACCCTTGGGCATCATTGTATCCATTCGAAAAAGATTTGCTTCAGACTACACATAAATTTTTGAAATGCTATTTGAAAGAAGTTTATGAATATCAAAGAAGTGACAGTCCCATTACTATGATGATTTATCAATTATTAATTCAACAGTTTATCTCTACACTGCGTATTTTATCAAACTTACAGAAGAGAGAGAGAGAGAGAGAGAGAGAGAGAGAGAGAGAGAGAGAGAGAGAGAGAGAGTTGACTGTTTAAAACAATGCAACTAAATTATAAATAATATACTGCCATGGCGGAGAATATTGCTGAGTGCTTGCTGTTGACCAAATAAACAACATGATTGGAAGTTAATAATGCGATTGTCTTTTAAACTAATCACGGTTGGTAACTATGCTGCCTTGTTTAATTACACGCATATGAGTCGGGCTTCAGACTATGATGGCCCCGACGTAAAGCTATTCATTTTAGTTGGTTAGGGCCGGAGCTTCTTGTCTGTTGCTTGGTCCACCGGGGTTAAACTGGTGTTTTTCTTTTGTTCCAGGTTTCAGTAAGTTATTCGGCGCCCAGGGATCTCCATCGTCGGGCGGCTTACTGAATCTGTTAAGTCCTCGTTTTTGAGTCCTCGTTTTATAATCATGATTAATTCGTTTGCCCTTGATGATTCATTGACTAGTTAGAGATTCACCACGAGGACCGAACAATTAACTAAATGACTGCAGAAGACAAGGGTGAAGTTAGTCGTCTGTGAAACCGGTTTAAGCCCCCAGTAATTTTATTTTACTGATCGTTCCAAGGCGATACTTCTGTTGTGGTTCTATATGTTGTGTGTTTTGGAGTCGATTTTTTTGTGCTGTTTGAGCCTTATGTACGTTTTCATGTTTTTAGTTCAGTTTGGGTAACTGAGTGGCCGCCTATTGGGGAATAGCTGCTCACTCGTATTACGCTATGTTTTCTTGGTATAAGTACCCAAGTGTCATTTTAGTTTTTTTCCCACCCCTCGGTTTATGGAGTGGGGTTTCTTTCTGATTGCGCCATTTCCTGATCATTGCATACTTGTACCTTATTATGTTTTGTCATCGGGTAGTTATTCAGTATAGTATGTATAGGGCCAGTACGGATTCTAAGGACACCGCGGTATTAGCCGTAGTTATACAATAATTACTCATTGCAGGTCAATAATGTCAGTGAATTTGTCGGACCCTTGATAATACTTTGTCCCTTTACATTAAGATCCGGTCTTCTTACAGTACTTCTTTTTGGCTTCATTTTGTCAAATCTTAAGGGTCACTGAAGAGGCTTAAGTAGCCGAAACCGCGGTATGGTCCATCACTTTTCTCATTAATATACTCACTGCTCTAAAAGGATCTCATCTTTATTTTTATTTTTCTTGCCGGTCAATATCTCTACAACTAAATGGTTACAAAAAACAAGATTGGAGGTATTTTGTATTTTCGCTCTTCTTTTATATGGTG
Source organism: Rugalucina vietnamica (assembly GCA_964017185.1). NCBI lineage: Eukaryota > Metazoa > Mollusca > Bivalvia > Lucinida > Lucinidae > Rugalucina > Rugalucina vietnamica. The sequence goes on from OZ024881.1 coordinate 53,525,431, forward strand.
TTTCATATAGTATATATGCAAATAAATGCAACAGTTTCTCTTAAAATTAAGATTTATGGAGTAACCAGACATGAAACAAGTAACAGTACGGTCTGTAATTACAGGATTATGTGCATTAATAATTCAAAAGAATAAGCCGTTCATTGATATTTTAGTTAATGACAACCATTAAGCAATAATAATCTGAGACAGAATATTTAACCACACATGAAGATATACACGCACGTACTAAAATAGGAAGTTTCAGTTTGATCATACAGAATTCAGGGCATGTGCAAATTTTTGACCTGGTTACTATATGGGACGTATTTCTATTTTATTTATACATTATTTTTGTGAGATGGAAGGGTAGGGGTTCTCAAAATCAAGAAATATGTAGTTCTGTCCCTTTCCGATGAACTATTATATAGCTAAGCAAAACGTGATCCTTAGTTTAATGATAATCAAACATTGATATTTTTTATTTTCAATCGCTCCAATAAAAGATTCTTTATCGTTTTTAATTCAATAAAAATTGAATTTGACTAGGAGGTCTGGCACCACAAAACATATATTTCAAAATGAAACGCTGTTCTTTTATGTATAGAAAACATCAGGTATATATGCAGCAAACATCAATCCTCCTTCTTGAAAGGTACATTAATATAAAACTAAGACTGACTTAGATTTTTACGTGTACTGTAACACGCACCAGAAATTGATTATCTCCGAATATTGTCTGTATTTCTACTGACTATAAAATTGTTAAATTGTAATCGGATGTGATCCATGGCATTAGAGTATGGGTTAATCGTTTGAATGTTCACGAAGTCAGGTAATGTTTTCCAGCAAAGATGATAATCATGTGTTGTGTTTAGAGATGTGTAAAATGTACAGCAAAGTGCTAAAGAGATTGGCGTGACAAAACTTTGAAAAAGTGGATTTTTGCATATACGAGTACATGTTGTAAAAACGAATTCCACCATAGATGCAAGACCGATGTGAAGGATACATTCATTTCTAACATACAGGAAACGGGATGCAACAACAAATGATTGATCGGTTCCCTGTGTTGCTGGTGTTAAACTGCACTCAGTCGGTCCTCTGATTGTGTCATTGATGTGTCTTTAATATTCATATTCATAAAATATTTAATAGTGTCCGGTGATTCAATATTGTTATATAACACATGATAACTCATATAACTGTGTGATTATTACAAGCAGCAAGGGTATGCACTCGATGACGTCTCAAGTTAATCGTTATTTTATGGTTTTATAATGAAGCTATTGTAAAGGAACGGTACCAAAACAACCTTATATCTTTCGATTTTTAAAGTCCTGGAAACAGGTGTTACCTATCATTGACCAGTGCGTCAGCTTGATGAAAGAATGTGTCTTGTATGCGTATACTTACTTATGACTCGGTCAGAAAGATGAACTTATCAGTAATCTTGTATGTTTAATATCATTGTCACATATTATTTAAGGCCTATTTCTCAAATTTGCCTCTGTTCATCAAGGGATGAACTTCAAGGGAAAGTGATTATAAATGAAAATCGTTCAACTATATATTCACTTGAAAATAGTAGGAAATACGTACTGTAATTCGTCGTACTGTTATTATATGCATAGTCACGAAATACTCATCAAATATATGTAGATGTATATACTTGAAAAAAATAAAGTTTCAAACTCATGTGAAAAATATATATTTTATATTTCACACGTGAAAAAACAGCATTTTCGAATTGCTTAAGTTTAATCCATGTTCACCCCTCATCCTAACTGTGTAAAGTTCTTTCTATTAAGATTACAACCAGCTGTCGCCAAAAAAGTATTTATAGCACTCCTGGCCTCCAAAAACTACTTTTTTCTTTAAGGTCATTATCATACTGTTATCGATAATTTCTACTTGATCTGAAGACATAACTCCGTGAGACATAAAGCACCACAAGCCAATCAACAATAATTTGTCGTGCACAAGCCAATCAACAATAATTTGCCGTGCAACGGTATTGACATGTTGATATTCTGCAGAAAGACAGTTTTTGTATGAGGCTACTGAGTTGCGGAAGTTTTGCACATTTTTTTTAACCTTTATATAAATTCAGTTTAGATAACTGAGTGACCTTCAGTAGTGAAGTAGCTTCTCATTCGACTTACGACTTTTGAAAGGGCTACTGGAGAAGGTTCAGTTCTACTGCAGCTGGTGTTGTGCCGTGTAGCGGCCCTAAAAAGTCTCCCCGTACATCATCCATAGTGCAGATTATATTTTCTTTTAGGTCCTTTGAGATCAGTAAAGATACTGAAAGAGTTCACAACACTCACGTTTAGAAACATACTTCTAAACATTGTTTAAAATATTTGACCCCGTTTTGGAACGTGTCTTTGATTTAGACTTCTCGTGTAAAATTTTTGAAATTACAGTACAAAAGTCTGGCTTTCGTTGCCGGATTTAAAGGGCTACTGATGAGGGTTTATTACCCGAAATTGCGCAATATAGTCCATACATTCTCCCTTTGAATGTTTTTACTGCTTCCAAAGGATCAAACTTTTATATTTTATTCATTACCCGAAATTGCGCAATATAGCCTATACTATCTCCCTTTGAATGTTTTCTGCTACCAAAGGACAAAACCTTTATATTTTATTTGTTAGCTTTGTATAGTATTCTCAATTGTCAATTTATTTGTTCTCATTTCGGTATTTAGAGTAGGTTTGGTTCTGATAGGCAAGCGCTATTTCCTGATCATTGCTTACCATTACCTTTTCTTTTTTTTCTTTTCCGATACACATTCAAATGACTTAAGCGTAAGCGACCCCATGGTCACTGCTTCAACCATACGAAAATATCAAGTTACAAAGAGTCTCTGCGCCATTTCTGTTGAACGTTAGATCTGACATAGTTGCAGATGCATGAAAAAAGCTTGTGATAATCGGTCCTACAGGTGAGCTTTAAAAGTAAAATAATCCTTAGTGAACGTTAGAGTGGTTAAATATTTGTTTGTATTACAATGATATATTTTCTACCACAGTCAAACATATTATTCGCGAAATCACCAGAATGGTGAATCAAACACAAGGAATATGGATGTTGGAGATGAACTCTTTATCAAAATAGAAACACCAGTTGAACTCCTGTAGGCAAAACCGACAGATTCGTAATGTCAAAGTAGGCAGTGGTCGGATAATAGCAAAATCCGAAAGAAATTCCCACTCCAGAACCCAAGGTCGGAAAGAATTGAGTTAGGTACTTATGCTTATAAAATACCATAGCCGAGTGAGCAGCTACTTTCAAATAACCGGCCACTCAGTTACCCGAACTAAAATAAAAATATGATAATGTACATAAGGTGCAAACAGCACAAAAATTCAACAAGCTGTGTCATTTACAATCTGACTTGCACCCTGCTGGTGTCCAATTAAATAGCAATGTGAAGATAAAAACCGGCATTTTGTTAAAACTCAGTTATTCCTCTCCTCGTGGTTTACCACAAAAGAATCAAACCAATGATTAACTCAATTGACTTTCCAATTTTCATTGGATAAGTATAGATCGTGTATTGTCTGAAATTAGCTTAAAGCATGGCTGGTCATTTATCAATTAGAGAGAGAGAGAAACTACAATGGCCTATGATTATCATCACTAATGCCGTTTGTTCTAGACAAAGTGTCATAAAGGATATGATATAATTTTGCGCTACTCTACAAACATTTTTGAAACAAAAACATCGATTGATTGTTCACGCGTTAAAATTTGCAACGGGAGTCCTCGTTTTTGATTCATTAGGGTGTTTATCGTGATTTATCTGTTTGTTCTTGATGATTCATAGACATTTTAGGGATTCACCACGAGGACCGAAGAACTAACTAAATGTAATGAACTACTGCAGAAGCTGAGGGTGAGGTTATGGCCATGTAAAACCGAGTTAAGTCCGCCAGTAATTTTATATTACTGATCGTTCCAAGGCGATACTTCTGTGGTGGTTCTTTCGTTTAAAGTCTTGGTGTTAAAATTTTTTGTGCTGTTGGCGCCTTATGTATGTTTTCATAATTTTAGTTAAGTTTAGGTAACTGAGTGGCCACCTATTGGAAAAATAGCTGCCCATTCGGCTTACGATATGTTTTCATGGTATAAGTACCTGATTGTTAATTTAGTTTTTTCCCCACCTCGGTTTTTGGAGTGGGAATCTTTTTCTGATTGCGCCTTTTCCTGATCTTTGCCTACTTGTAGCTTTTTCCAATTCTAGGTGATTCGCAAATAATTGATTTCGAAAGGATTGTGTGAGGAGAGTTGATATGGTGCGTCACAAGATCAAACTATCTTACTTTGGCGATTCATTGCTTATAATTTGATACTACTACAGAGGCAATCGTCATTTAATTTTTGACACTCATTATAAGGGGGCTTATTATAGACGCAAGGAATGTTAGAGTAGCGTGTCTGCGCTTGGTAATGTTTGCGACTCATAAAAAGTAGATTTCTGTAGCTGTCGTCAAGACATGAGATTTTGACTGAACTAGTTTAAAATGTTTTCCAGAGATTAACACTGTAAATAATTCCAACTTTACTAATTTTCTACATTCTGATTGTTTGGAAGACTTTATACTTCGATAAAAGCAATGCGTAAGTGCTGTTTGCACCTTATGTATGTTATCATATTTGAGTTAAATTTAGGTAACTGAGTGACCACCTATTGGGAAAATAGCTGCTCATTCGGCTTACGATATGTAATCATGGTATGGGTGCCTGATTGTCGATTTGACCTGAACTATCGTTTCCAATAGTGAACTAACAATCACTTGATTCAACATTCAGGGTTACAAATAAACAAATGAGTATGCTCTGTGATTCTATCTAGTCAAACTTCCCATCTAGCACCTTAAATAATGTTATCACATTGTCTAGCTCTAGATTAGGTCAAGTGTCTAAACTACAGTGATGTGTCGTGTCTGATTGAAAAAGATTTTTCCTGATTCTCAGGGAAATTAATAGTATAGTACTGGATAATGATTTGTTTACTTTTCAGATGGAACGGAGTAATATTTCTGTCAAAATGTTCATATTTTACACGTTTCCTCAAGAATGAGAACATTTGCCTAACACTTAGTTACTACGTATTCTTCAGTTTCTTCCGGAAATAACTATCTGAAGTTGTTTTTATTTTAGAAATGCCTATTGGTCGCTAAGGATTATACAAGTTTTTGTTTTTACTAACATTGAATGAATGTGATTTTATTCAGACAAGGAGAATGATTTGTTTGAGGTGTTTGGCACATTTGCATACGTTCTGAGAAATTGTGGGTGTCTCTGGCAAGATTACAGTGATAGTAGAGTGCTATTCACGCCGTCAGGTTCAAGACGTTCATACTGTAAGAAAATAAGATTAGGGTATTTAATTGACAGTTGAATTCAACTCGGTTCCTAAATTGTCTACGATTCTGTTGATTTAAGTTAATTGGGTTTAATTGTACTTAAAACTACTTAGTGCATAAAAATTTTGCTCTGAAGCCAGACATTAGGCTGTTAAAGCAGTGTTCAGTATTGAATGGATATTTTATGCAATACGTCCATGAAATATCAAATGTTACGACCAGACCACTGGCATTACTGGGTTAATCAAACAATTACTGTGTCGAGTCTATCATTGTATTGAAAATTGAATCAATGTCTTTACTAGCTCTTCAGTCTTGGTGGCCAGAATTGGACTTCCTGATTACTTTATCCTCATGACAAATACCATCGACCGTCTACAAAATCTGGCTTGTAAGCTTTCAAAATCTTATCCTGCGTCGTGACAGAAATCCGATACTTTAATACAGTACTATCCTGTGGTTGACTCGTTTTAAAACTTCGCATGCCGTTAGGTCAGATGATTGTTCCGACTTACAGCTGGACCTCACTATGTGAGCATCCGGAGGACTTCTGATATTATCGTGTTGCTGATTCATTAAAGATTTATCGGGGAAAAACCTTAAAGGACAATAATTCTAGACAATATATCATGCATGAATGGGGCAGATATATCCATAAGAGGGACTTGTTTGTATTCACTTTTAGTGAAAACATCCGAGAAATGGCTATTAAATTCTTCCGCCTTCTCAAATTCGGAATGTGCAATTCCACTTCCATTTCTCTTTTTCAATGGAGGAATACCTTGGGTATCTTTTTTTCTGACTGTTTATGTACCTGCAAAAATCTCTCGGATTAGCCTTTACATCTCCTACCAAGTTGTTCACGTAAAGATCATGCTGCTTCCTGATATCAGCTTTGATCTCTTCCGGTAAAGATTCAAATTTAGATCTAAATTTTGCACTACCAGTCTTTTTAGCTTTTGCATGAGTTGCATTTTTTCTGCGAATCTTCCTTCTTATTTCAGGTGTTATCCAAGGGAAAGAGGAAACTGAGCTACTAGTTTTTGAGGGGATATGTTTATCTGCCGATTCCTGAATAAACGATGTAATGAGATTGAAATTTTCCTGGACCGACCGAGTATCTGAGTAACCGTTGAAGTATCTTTACTTTGCAAATTTAAGTGTTTCTGCTCTCATAGATTCATAATCACCTTTCTGATAACGATACACTTTTCTCCTAGGTGTCTTGATAGAGGGAATAGCAATTTTCAATGTGCCAGAAACAATGTCATGATCACTGAGCTTATCCGGGGAATGAACGTCTGCAATTTGACCAGGAAAAGAGGTCAAAATTAAGTCAAAAGTATTTCTTTCTCTGGTGGGGAAAGGACATCTATGGATAAGATGTAAAAAGTCCCTAAATCTCAGATTTGAGATGAGGAAATTTTCATCTTATGACTATGGGTCTGAATTTAGCATTAATATGAGAAGAAATATATGCTCTTTTGTTTATAAAACAGATTGTCTGATTTAACAGTGTCCAGACAATGCAACTTAATATTTTCACAACCCACCCCATCTTTGGCCAAAATAAACCATAAGACTTTCGACTGATTGCAGTTGTTTGTCAACAGCTGACCCTTCGTCTGACTCAATGATGACCCAGATTTGCTGAGTCTGTCCGGCCATACAATATCTCTTAAGTTAAAATTACCTAAAACGTAAATTAAGTGTGTGTGTGTGGGGGGGTTGTTGCCTTTATTAATATTTTTGATTTTGTCAAGCTGTTCTCTAAATAAATTGTCAAACTTTTCCAGGGAATTCAATAAGTCATTTCCATTGTCCGATACTGGTAAATGACCATCGACAGGTGGTCGATACCAGCTAGCCACAAAGTGAGTTTTCTTATTTACAAAACGTTTGATCCAAAGTGACTCTGAGTCATTGATTAATTCTGTGAGGGGCATGTGTGGGATGTCCTTGTGCACAAGAAGCATAACACCACCACTATTTACGGTTCTATCCTTATGTTTTGGGAGTATAAAAGATAAGGTTAAACAATGACAGCAGCTGCAATAATTTAATTTATTTTGTACGAGCGCAAATTTATTGATCAGATGTAATGATGTAATCCCAAACCACCAATAATTATAAAGACATCTTATTCAAGAAGTAAATTGTCGTTAATATACAATTTCTGTTGACTTTCTCATTTCATTAATTGCAGAATGCTGTGGTCGTCGCCATTTTGATTAAATGTTTAATTTAATGTTAGTTGGATAACATGAATGCGTTTTGTATTATCATACTACAAAGACTCTAATCAGAGCGCCCCCGTGAGCGCTGATTACATTTACACGCTTAATCATTCGATCATCTCACCGCTATGTCTTGTGTGTGTCGAGCACAACACGTGGCACATGTGAGGCAAGCCAAGTTTTGTCTGTGACGAGCTCATGAGGAAAACATGTCCGTGAAATGTTTACCCCCTCAAACCCTTCTGTTATATAGCAAAACTGGGGTATGCAGGGGTATACCTATTTTTCTTATTTTTGCTCCAAAACATAGATTGTGGGTACTCGTTAGAACCGCCTCGGCGAGGCGGTTCTAACGTGCACCCACGATGTATGTTTTGAGCAAAAATAAGAAAAATATCAAACTTTTTCAGCTTAAAATTTTCAATTTTTAAAGCTAAAAAAATCTCTGTATATTGCATGGGCAAGTTTTCGTAATGTCTCGTTTATACCCAACCTGCTGATTGTTCCTTCTCATATGAGCCGAAATATTCTTGAAAGGGACGAACAACTCAATTAAATATCTAGCCCTGTACCACGAGAGCGTCAGTGAATTTTGCATTTCAATGAAAGCTTAGTCCCAATTCTGTTCAGGTAACAACTTTCATAAAATCGTAATTTTGTTTTTATTTTGTAAATGTCATTTTAATGACATTTACTTTTACATGTGCATAGCTTTTATTGATTTTAACTTTAAAACATCGATACAATATTTTCGTTACCTTTACTAAATATTACGTTCATTTCAAGGATTATTTTTCCGAAGCTTTTCAATAGTCGGTCAAGATCGTGATGCTAATTGTGTAATAGATCTATCATTTTTTGTGTCTTATATTTGAATAGGTCGAGGTGCTGATAGTGAATGACTTGCTTCAGAACAAGAGGTTTTGGGTAAGCTAGGTGCGTTCAATTCTCTGTGAATCTGCAACCTGTCACTAGAGAATTGCGTAGTCACGAACCTGCATAGAACTTTAATCGAAATTATATAACATTCAATCAGGAAATGTTTTGTTTGATAATATTTCGCAAGTTCCCTTGGGCAACATTATATCCATTCGAAAAAGATTTGCTTTCAGACTACACATAAATTTTTGAAATGCTATTTGAAAGAAGTTTATTAATATCAAAGAAGTAACAGTCCCATAACCATGATGATTTTATCAATTATTAATTCAACAGTTTATCTCTACACTGCGTGTTTTATCCAAAGTAAAAGAGAGAGAGAGAGAGAGAGAGAGAGAGAGAGAGAGAGAGTTGACTGTTTAAAACAATGCAACTAAATTATAATGTACTGCCTTGGCTGAGAATATTGCGGAGCCCTGTGCGGAGTTTTTGCTGTTGACCAAATAAACAACATGGCGGAAAGATTGGAAGTCAGTAATGCGATTTTTTTTTTCAAAATAAAAATAAACAGCGTTATCACACTTAGATCGTTATTGGATGAATAAATTAAGTATTCCTTTTAGTGATAAAAAGGTACAAGCAGGCAACGATCAGGAAATGGCGCAATTAGAAAGAAATTCCCACTCCATAAACTGAGGGTTGGAAAAAAACTAAAATGACACTTTAGTACTTATACCATAAAAACATGTCGTAAGCCGAGTGAGCAGCTATTCCCCAATAGTCGGCCACTCAGTTACCCGAACTGAACCAAAATATGAAAACGAACATAAGGCTCAAACAGCACAAAATTCGACTCCAAACACAAAACAATTAGAACCACAACAGAAGTTTCGCCTTGGAACGATCAGTAATTTAAAATTACTGGGGGGCTTAAACCGGTTTTATCAAATAACTAACTAAAAGGACCAAATAACTAACTAAATGTTATGAACCACTGCAGAAGCTGAACCTGTAAAACCGGTTTAAGCCCGCAAGTAACTTTGTGTTACTGATCGTTCCAAGTCGATACTTCTGTAGTGGTTCTTTTTGTTTTATGTCTTGGTGTTTAAATATTTTTGTGCTGTTGGCGCCTTATGTATGTTTTCACATTTTTAGTTAAGTTAAGGTAACTGAGTGGCCACCTATTGAGAAAATAGCTGCTCATTCGGCTTACGACATGTTTCATGGTATAGAGTACCTGATTGTTAGTTTGGTTTTTTCCCACCTCGGTTTTTGGAGTGGGAATCTTTTTCTGATTGCGCCTTTTCCTGATCTTTGCCTACTTGTACCTTTTTACAGGCGCCTAGCCTCACCCTCATCTTCTGCAGTGGTTCACAACATTTAGTTAGTTGTTCGGTGCTCGTGGTGAATCTCTAACTAGTCAATGAATCATCAAGGGCAAACTAATGAATCATGATAACCACCTTGATGGATCAAAAACGAAGACTCAACAGACTAAGTAAGCTATCCGACGATGGAGATCCCTGGGCGCCGAATAACTTACTGAAACCCGGAGCAAATGAAAAACACCAGTTGAACCCCGGTGGGCCAAGCAACAGACAAAAAGCTCCGGCCCCAACCAACTAAAATGAATAGCTTTATGTCGGGGCCATCAAAGAGTCTGACGCCCGACCCACAGGCGTGCAATTAAAGAAGGCAGCATAGTTATCAACCATGACTGGGTTAAAAACTAAGCATGCAGACTGTTGCATAACATTTAAGTTATAACCTATACGTCTGTAACGAGTTATGATTTTTTCTGAACTGAAAAGAAAAATCATTCTTTCCTTTAAGCTTCTTAAATTTGTTAACCAAGTCACCATAAAATTCAGGCTCCGAAAGGCCCTCACGTAAAAGGGTCTTTAGCCCAACATTAAATTTGGAAATCAATTCATAGTGTCTGCGATAAAATTTAGAAAATGTTTTTCGAAGTTTATGAAACCGATAGCCCTGCAGGAGATGTTTGGCTGTTAAGCATTTATTTTGCGCGTTGAAGTCCGCTACATAATTGCAGACTCTAGCAAACCCAATTAGTTGCGAAATGTATACATCATACGACGCACGGCGAGGAACGTCACCATCCAAAAACGGAAAGTTTACTATATCAAAGTCAAGAACATCGCGTTATCATAAATCTTAGACGAAACAAATCCATTTGCGATAGAAAGATGTAAATCTAAAAAGGGGGCTTCGGTATCTGTGGTGTTAGCATTATTCAACTGTAGTTCAGGTGGATAAATTTGATTGACCATGCCTTCAAAATAAGGATTGTCAATGTTCAAAAGGTAATAGAGGTACCTAGAAGTCGAATTAATGGCCTCGATTACATCAGCTTGATTGTCATGGTTAAGAGAATCCATGAAATCTCTTTCGTAGCAGTATAAAAATAAATCAGCTACGAGAGGGGCGCAATTTGTACCCATCGAAATTCCAACAATTTGCCTGTATAACTTGGTTCCCAATCTAAAATAAATATTATCCAGGAGATAGGTCAAGGCATCACATACATTCTGACATGACCAAAGTGTATATCGACTTTGGTCAGTGGAAGTTAAAAAAAAACGCCTTTCTGTCATTAAAGGTCAAATAAAGTGAAGCATAGTTTTTTTAATGCTCTTTTGAATGTCCACTCTATTGAATCGAGTTTTTCTTTAATCAGATTATGTGGCAATGTGGTATACAGAGTAGAAAAATCGTATGTGGACAAGCTCGTCGAACGGAACCCTCTACACTTTAGTTTACTGAGCACCTCGCCAGAATTTTAAACCGGTTTATGTTTTGTCATGGGTTATGTATTCAGTATGTATAGGGCCAGCATGAATTCTGAGGAAGTGGCGTTAGCAGTTGTTAGCAGTTCCAAGGCGATGTGGTGGTTCTTTTTGTTTTATGTCTTGGTGTTTAATTTTTTGTGCTGTTGGCGCCTTATGTGTGTTTTCATAGTTTTAGTTAAGTTAAGGTAACTGAGTGGCCACCTATTGGGAAAATAGCTGCTCATTCGGCTTACGATATGTTTCATGGTATAAGTACCTGATTGTTAGTTTGGTTTTTTCCCATCTCGGTTTTTGGAGTGGGAATCTTTTTTCTGATTGCGCCTTTTCCTGATCGTTGCCTACTTGTACCTTGTTATACAATAGTTATTCATTGCAGATCAATAATGTCACTGAATTTTTCGGACCCTTGATAATACTTTGTCCCTTTACATTAAGTTGAATTCAATTAAGAACAACACGTTGTAATAAAATATAACTTGTGTCAAATGAACGTGTGGCCTCAGAGCTCATTAAATGTTTTATGGAACTAAGTCAAAGGGAAAAGGTGGGTTCATGTTATTGAAGAAAACGAAAACGTGGTTCTTTTTGTTTTATGTCTTGGTGTTTAAAATATTTTTGTGCTGTTGGCGCCTTATGTATGTTTGCATATTTTTAGTTAAGTTAAGGTAACTGAGTGGCCACCTATTGGGAAAATAGCTGCTCATTCGGCCTACGAAGTGTTTTCATGGTATAAGTGCCTGATTGTTAGTTTGGTTTTTTCCCACCTTGGTTTTTGGAGTGGGAGTCTTTTTCTGATTGCGCCTTTTCCTGATCTTTGCCTACTTATACTTTTTTTTCTTGGTAAACACAAATATACTCTAAAGTATCTCAAAGTATAAAGTGTAAAGTATTTTTTATTTCTCAAAAAGTCTCCCCGTAGATCATCCATAGTGCAGATTATATTTTAATTTTCATCCTTTGAGATCAGCGAGGGTATCGTGACACTAACGAGGCTTTAATAGTCGAAACCGCGGTATGGCCCAACCCTTCTCTCATTAATGTGTTCACTGCTCTTAAAGGATCTTTGTTTTATTTTTTATAAAAGGTGTTAAATCCGCATATTTACATGTATGTGAAACAAAACAAAGTACGGTTAATGGTTCCGATGGATTAAAACTTTAGAAATTCCAACATAGACACTGCAAGATCTCTAATCTGACACTTGACAAGAGTATTATTGTAACTTTTATTATTATTATCATTCAGTCTATCTTTTATATGGTGTTTCGTGTAGTATGTGTGCAAATAAGTGCAACAGTTTCCCTTAAGTTTAAGATTTATGGAGTAACCAGACATGATACAAGTAACAGTACGGTCTGTAATTACAGGATTCTGTTCATTAATAATTCAAAAGAATAAGCCGTTCATTGATATTTTAGTTAATGACAACCATTAAGCAATAATAATATGAGACAGAATATTTAACCACACATGAAGATACACACGCACGTACTAAAATACGTAGAAAACAAGGTTTCTAAGGATTATTAACTTAATAAACTCAGCATCGAACAGACAACCAGTCCCAGTGCAATGATTTGACAGGAAGTGAGTTTGATCATACAGAATTCAGTTAGTGTCACTCAGGCCATGTGCAATTTTTTGTCCTGGTGACTATATGGCACGTATTGCTATTGTATTTATACATTATTTTTTCGAGACTGGAGGCTAGGGGTTCTCAAAGTCAATGAACATGTAGTTATTTCCCTTGTCTATGAACTTTTATATAGCTCAGCAAAACGTGATTCTTAGTTTAATGATAATAAAACATTGATTTTTCAATTGCTCCAATAAAAATTTCTCTATCGCTTTTAATGCACTTAAGATTGAATCTGACTAAGAGGTATGGCACCAGAAAAAATATATTTCAAAATGAAACTTTGTTCTTTTATTTGCAGGAACCATCAGTTCTCTTACTTGAAAGGTGCATTAGTATAAAACTAAGACTGACTTAAATATTTACGTGTACTGAAACACCAATTAGAAATTCATTACCACCTGATACTGTCCGTATTTCTACTGACTATTAAAACTGTTGAATTGAATTCGGAAGTGAAGTTTAGGTTAATCCTTTAAAGGTTCATGAAGTCAAGTAATGCTTTTCAGCAAAGATGATAATCATGTGTTGTGTTTAGATATGTGAAATAAAAAAAAAATAAATAACAAATGAGATCCTTTAAGATCAGTGAGCATATCAATGAGAAAAGAGATGTGCCATACCGCGGTTTCGGCTACTTAAGCTTCTTTAGTGACCCTATAGATTTGGCAAAATGGAGCCAATGAGAAATACTGTTATTTTGCAACTTTCAACAGGATAGTCGATACAAACTTTATAGCAAGAATATGGTGCTAAAATGATTGGCATAACAGAACTTAAAAAAATAGGATTTTCGCATGTACTAGTACATGTAGTATACGCGAATTCCGCCATAGATGCAAAGCCAGTGTGAAGGACCTTGCATTTATATTTCATCCATTTCTAACATATAGGAAAAGGCACGCAACAGCAAATGGGAAGCGACGTTAAATCCGAACAAAACAAACACACAAAGCAACAGCAAATGTTTGGTCGGTTGCCTGTGTCGCTGGTGTAATATTACTATACTCGAGCCTCCTCTTTAATGTGTCTTCAATATTTATATGCACAAAATATTTAGTAGTGTCCGGTAATTCAATATTAAATTATAACATATAACAACTCATATATCACTGCGATTATTACATGCAGCAAGGGTATGCACCCGATGACATCTAAAGTTAACCGTTATTTTATTACTTAATAATAGCTATAGTGAAGGAACAGTACCAAAACAACCTTATATCCTCCATTTTTAAAGAGTACTGGAAACAGGTGTTACCTTATCATTGGCAACATTGAATGCGTATACGAACTTATGACTCGGTCAGAAAGATGAATATATCAGTTATCTTGTATGTTTAATATCATTGTCACATTTGATTTAAGACCTATTTCTCAACTTTGCCTCTGTTCATCTCAAGGGAAAGTGATTATAACAGAAAATCGTTCCTATATATTCACTTGTAAATAAAAGGAAATGCGCACTGTAATTCGTAGTACTGTTACATATAAGACTTTATTATATGCAAAGTATTTTATACAAGAACGAGTGTACTAGCACAACAGACAATATAGGGAATGGGAAAATAATTGTATCTATAAACGTGTAGAATTGTAATTTGTCTATCCGGTTTTATCAGCCAAATCTGTCCACACTTACGATCTTGTTGTTGATGGTGGTGTAATTATAGATCCGGCACCCAAAGGTACCGAGCTTGGACTGCAACATTTGTATTTTAGGATCTCATTTTTTTTTTCAGAAAATGCGATTGCAAACTATAGTGCATGTTTGTACCGTCATTATATTGCCTGTTACAACAGCATTATTCTATTGTCTGTCATTATTGTCCTTAAAGGCGTTTTCCTGATGAATTTTTAATGAATCAGCAACACGATCTTATCAATAGTTCCAAGGATATCCACAGCGATACGCAGAAAGGAAACACATAGAGCGCTAAACAGAATATAGTCTTTGCCTACTTGTACCTTTTTGTGTGTTTTTTGTTTGTTTATTTTTTTATTTATTAATAATTATTTTTCTTCGATAACGCCATGTAGATTTTTAAACCCCCCGAAACCGCGCAATGTGGCCTAACTTTTTCTGAATATTGTCACTGCTTTCAAAGGGTCTTCCTTTATATTTTTGTTCGTTATTTACGTCTTCAAACTCCTGGTAGCGAAACAAGTAAATAATTATAAACGAAGAATATGCTGCTTTAACTTCATTTTGACACAACTTTTTCCAGAACGCTCTTACAACGACATTTGTGAGCTTAGTCTAGAATTATGTATAGATTTTATCATACTTTGAAATGTTTCGAAGGGCACCATGTTAATGATTGCCTCATTAATGCTAATGAGCTTATAATTGCCATCGTGTTTCCATGTTGTTGAGTTTACATGTTGTTGCCGTCTGTATCGTTATAGCAAACACTGATAATTTTCTTACTTCATTTATTCATTTCTTCCATTTATTTAACTTTGTTCTTTAGATGACACCAGGCAAACATGTAGAGTTAAGCTAAATCTATCAGCGTCTTATGGCCTGGTCCCACTGCACCAAAGATCTCTTGAGATTGCTATATGATTACTTTTATAATATTGATATTATTAATTTTGGGATCATTTCTTTGGCCCCGATATGAAAATTAAGAAAGCAGAACTTGACACATTGAAAAACAATTTAAAAATCTTTCATACACATTCTTATCAATCAACTTGTGATTAGATAATCATACGATTGTTTGACATCGAGAAGGACCGTGATTTACCACTTTGTGTGTGTTAGTTCTGCCTCCTTTTCAAAATTAGTATTTTCGCGGTACTGGAAGGTGCAGCTTTACAGTTAATATTTTTCTTTCATTTATTCCTCTTTGTATATTGTCTGTAGACTAGTCAAAATAGAAAAAATGGAACGCAAAATAGAATACGCGTTGATTTTCTTTATATTATTTTGTTTTCAAAATAATATCAGAAAAATCGTGTTTCTATATCTCGTATTTCGTCAATGTTATTACGGATTTATATGAGCTACGATATACGATTTCGTTACCTTGACCCCTTTACTTTCTAAATGGCGCGAAACTATCAGTGGTACAGTTGTTGTCAAATGGTGCCATATAACCTGTGAATGACCCAGCTATATATGTCGTCGAGAGTTCTGGACTCCTACATGTAAATACGGCCCTAACTCGCCTGTCAATAATGACAAAACTCAAACAAACAATCTCGTCGATGTATTTGTATTTTCTATTCATTGTCAATTGTGCGTCCAATAATTAAACACAGATCATTCATGTCCCTGCTTAGAATGTTTGGTGAAGTAATGTAACTATACAGTCATCGATAATTGTTAAAGTGCCACGCGACTGCCAACGTTGTAAGGTGGTTTATGCTCAGTGACACCTCAGATCAGCTTATTCTGTAGTCACCATTCCTGCAAGTCTCATTTCCTATTCAAAACAGTAAGTTCACGATCACCTGTAGAGTCATAGCAAATACCTTTGCCGTGGTTGTAAAACTTGATAGGAGTTGGTTGGTTTAGGTCATTTATTTGTTCCGTGTCCCGGCTTTAACATTGATAAATGGACAGCGACGTGGCATCAAGTGGATTGTTTCAGCCACTGGCGGCAGTAGAGTAGACTGCTGCAGACTCCAGTATTGGAGATCACTTAGAGCTCAACTGTTCTTTAAGCTTCTTGTTGAAATAATTGCTATGGAATTATACTGTTGATAGCCCATAATATTCATCGACAAACAAATATCAAGATTTGAGACGAATAAGACACACGTTGATATTAAGAGGTATCAAATTGACACTTGGAACTAAAATTATAAACTAAGTAGTGGTGTTAGTAATTTACAAACTGATTGTCTGTTTATCAAATGAGAAGTGGTTATTTGGAAACTGAAAGTTTCTATTGTATAGGACTTGTTAAACTGCAGTTAAAAAGTTTTGGAACTTGTAAGTAATTACAGCTTGTTCATTTGCATATTTGAATGCGATTTTTTTTCTATAATCACCCTTTGTTTTGCACGAGTTACAGGTTTAAATCACAATGAAACTTTTTCAAAAACCATATATGGAAAGAAAAAAGAAATATGGATCGGGGTGTAACCGTTTTAGTTTTTTCTCAAACTTAACTCATAAGTGGAAAGGGATTCTCAAACAATGAAATAAAGAAATCGTATTCTTCTTAGATTTACTAATGAAGTGAGTTTTATCAAAACTATTTGTTAGATGATGTTTTCATATGAAACACTGCGTTTTGTATAAAAACGATGATATTTTTAACTGAAATTTCTATAAATGTGCGCATGGAGTAGAATTGTTCATATAAGTATTCGATTCGGAAGTATTTATTTATTTGTTTATTTATTTATTTATTTATTTATTTATTTATTTATTTATTTATTTATTTATTTATTATCAAAATTTAAGTGTATATTTTCTGTAGTTTGTAAAATATTCTTTAGATTTTCTACTTATCAATGTGCATCATGTACAAAATATTGCAGAAAAATTGTCTTTTTCTTCTATTAAATCTAGACAAAAATCATTATTTAATCATTGTAGCTTAACTGCCAAACATGTTTTCATAAAGGTTTTTTTTTTTTTTTTTTTTTTTTTTTTTTTTTTTTTTTTTTTTAGAATATACGAAATATTATGACTATTTAAATTCAAATTATCCAAGTCTATGTACGGACATTACGAAATACTGTTGCAAATACATTGATCGAACAGAAGTAAACAATTTTGTTTGAAGTGAGGCTCAATGTATGGTCCAAAATCAACAAATATGAGCTTTCTAACGTCATATATGATCGAAATCGACCAATCCTACCATAATCCATCAAACTGGTGGTCCATTCAGATTACAATACGAAATTTCGTGAGATTATAAAGCTTTTAAGTTCAGGGATTTTTGTTCAAATTCAATTTTTTCCTCATTATTATTTTTTTCATAACAAAATGACTGTTTAGGCGGGAATTTAAATTGAGCGGTTGTGTTCTTTTTGGTAGTGCTTTTCTTATAGGTAGTAGTAGAAGTAGTAGTAGTAGTCGTAGTAGTCGTAGTTGTAACACTAGCAGTAGTAATATCATTTTCAGAATTATTATAATTATTTTTTTTTGTTATTATCATTATTATTATTATTATTATTATTTACAATTGATTTAAAATAGATATCATCTTGCGTCATGTAGTATATCTCAATTGCGATTCCCGGCCTAACCGACACCTATATGAATTCAGCCAACGAATCCGGGTATTTGAAAGCCATTTTCTTTATATAATCTGAACATGCCCGATATCTTGATTTTGCCCTCACAACGCAAACGGAGAAATCTGAAACGCAAAACAGACACAATTCAAGTTTGATTTTTCTCTTCAAGAGATACATTTAAGCATTTATAGGCGTACTTTCGGAACCCAGGCTTACTTGAGACAGAAATAAATGAATAGCGTTTTCTTTTGCATAAATTTGTATTCTTCAATTTGTATCCCGTCTTTGCCATCACCGATTCCTGGCTATGTGGATTTTCGGTATAACAGTTTACGGCTTTTTCTCTATGTGCGCATCAGGTATCCTGCAGGTGAACATGGTACGATTCAGTATATTCAACATGTCTGACGAATAATGAACTATCTGCATGTATTTTATGTGACAAGATGACAATCGTGTAGTCTGCACCGTGATTTAATCCGGACTGCGGAAGGCATATAAATTAACGCTTAATAACCATCCTGTCATAGACAGTGCTATACAGAACTGACAAGAACTGATAAAAATGATGTAATTTCTCAGTATGCGGCTATTGTGTGAAATTATCGACATGTAGGGTTATTGAATGGTAAATGTTTAATGAAGTTATAATAAAATGATATCAATAAATTAGATCAGCAGTGCAATATCTGGCTGCCGACACACTAGACGGGTCAGCTAAGATCAGATGACAATTTTAAATTTACTAAGTGTTATGCGGTTGGGTAATGAAAACGTCAACACTAATATACTTAAGTTGACTTGCAGGATGTCAAGATCAATAAATTCTAACTGGCCTAAAAAAGTCATATTGATTGGACAAGCCATTTTTTCACAGTATAATTTTATATAGCCAAAAATACCCCCAAAACAGGTGTTATACTGTCTCACTTGAAAATTGCTTCTTTTTATGGGTATGAGGGATTGAAACTGACACTTTATGCGCATGTAAAATATTTTGTGGCTAGTAAACGATCATATCCCGTTTATTCTGCCGTTTATTTGAATGGGCTACGACTATTTGTTTTTGAGTTATGCCATAATTACTAAAGCTGATGACGTGTGCCAAACTGAGATATTTTAAAGTGAGAACGGAGTGACATGCCTGATAAGTCAGACCGTTACATCCAATTCTACTTTCAATGGGTTATAAACAATATTTGGACATACCTTATCAGTAAAAATAACCAGTAGTGTGGCCTACTTTTATCGCTGGATATAGATTTATATCCCAAAGTACTGAGGACAATGTAACGAAAAAGTGTCCTGTCCGTAACCCATACATTACATCTATGACGTCTTATACTTCTGGAAGTTAAAAACCACATTGGGGGATGGAGTCTTCAGAACTGATAATTGTCATGAGAAAAATATTATGCCAACGCCAATGACAATGTAGAATTATGGAATTTTTATTTCGGTCAAAAATGTCCTGTCCGTAGAGAAAAAATCGACAACAAAAAGTGTAAAATTTCTTAAACCAATAAAACCAGAGCCATCAAATTTCACATGAAGCATACTTTTATCAAGACAAAACTTTTATTAGAATATAGGGTGGAACGGATTAAAACTCTTGTTACCATGGCAACGGATAGGTCCCATAGGGTTATAATGGCGAAAACAAAGTTTTCTTATTTTCTAGCTAGCTATTAATCTTATTCTGTCCAAACTTATTTGTAACCAGGGTATACACATCAGCTTTAATTATATTATGTTTCAGCCAAATCCGATTCCTAAATAAAAAGTTAGCTCCCCTTTCTTAATTTTTCATGATTTTTGAAGATGAAATAATGTTTTGGATATAACGGAATTCTGTGGCATAGAATGATAAAAAGGTATATATTTTCCGAAACTGTATGACCAACAGATTTTGGAAAAAGTGGAACAAAGCCAAGGGTACAACTTTGACAAAAAACCTCCGAAAACAGGTGAGACAAAAATTTGCCTCTGATCGTAGCTGAGACGTTGAGTATATCTCTTATGATCCATATGTCAGAGTAATAGCGCCTGTTGACCATAAAATCGAACACGCAATGAATGGCAAAAGACATAAACTGCTATCAGATGTTCATGATAATGCACAACTGAAGCTAGATAGAATATTTCCATCGTTATTCCATTAAACCTCTCCATACCGACGAAAATGGGATATATTCAGCCCTTGGTCGAAAATGAAAATTCAGCAAAATTGCAAAACTGTGTTATTCTAACTTATGCTAGATCTTTTTTGCATATATGGCCTAAATTATAAATATTCTAGTTGTTAAAGTAGAAGAATCATAAATGCTTATTTTTTCTATGAAAAATTTCAAAGATATCTATAAATGGATCAGGGGAGACTACTGTAGAATTAGCGACTTAAAGTCGAAAATCGATTGTTTTTCTACATTAATTAAATGTTTTAGGCAATTTTATATGTTTACTGGAAGATCTTCGGTACTGGTACGAATGCATAACAAAAATAATACGATTGTTAGCAAGATAACATAGCTGCAAGTCGCTTATGAAATCTGCAATCAGTTCGACATTGGGGTTTAAATGCAACCTATTCTAAGCTGTCAGGGAAATAGAACAAAGTACCGAAGTGGAGCATAATGACAGTTAGCCAGCTGATCTAAAGTGAAGCCTGCTATATTATATTTCATTCCTCTATTAGATGCCTTAACATGGAATGTTTCAAAAATACATGAAACGATCTTGCCACGGTTTTGCCAGTGACAACTTATAAGGATCTCGGAAGATTTCTTTAGTGAGAATGCCCAAGAAATAATTCAAAATCTCAAGTTCCAGGCACTTAAATGAAGTTTATCGCAGTCGAAAAATAAGTTTCTGCTGTATTTAGACATGTAATGATGTGGGTAAGTCAAGAAGTGACTTCTTCAAAAATTGGACAAAATCTTTGAATTTAATATAGGATAATATAGGAAATCGGAAACTATTTTATAAGTCTGTGTTCCCCCCCTTGCCTAATCAAAATATTTTGAACACAACTGTATTTTTGTAAATGACATATTATATCAAAATGCCATGTTTGGGCAAGGGGGGGGGAAGGCTGTCAAAAAGCCCCAAAACCGATAAATGGGCTCAGCTCCATTATTTGTAATGTAACAAGGCTATGGAAATATACTGTATATGTACGTTCTACCTGAATGAACAGACTATCTGTCCTATTTTAACAGGTATACACAAAGTGTACATACTACAATGCATATAAATATACTGTCCAAAGTAAGTTAATCAATTATTGATGGTTTATGTTTAATTTGAGATATGCCTCAGTGGACTTTAAATCCAACACCACATCAGCATCACACAACGATTGGTTTTACCCTTAACTGATACATGCAAGTTATTGTCAGAAGAACTTCCCTATGTCTGAAAATGTATGGAGTCACTGTTCAGAGAAAAAGATGCTTAATTTATTTGGCATAGCATTTTTAAGGTACAGGTATTTGCATAAGTGATGGACAGTCTTATTGTCAGTGATAATTCTGATAAAGATGATGCACCCGTTATTCATGCATAAATCATTTCTGGCCCAAAATTTAGGTTGCAATAAGCATATTGTTGTACTTTCTTGATTATCTTAGGCAAAAAATGTGTTTTCTGACAAAATATTTTTTTGAAAAAATATGACCCCCTCCCCTTTTGACACTGATTTATGCTGAGGATATGTAACATCAAGAGGTTCCCACCATGTTGTTGCATCTTACAAATGTTAAATTTTACAGAGAATGCAACAGATAGTGTATACAAATTAATACAGAAGCCGCTAGAAACACTCAAACTTTGGGCGGGAAACCTATTCATTCTTCCGAGATCCTTTACACGTGTTGTGTGCTTTCCTTGTTATACATATAATATAGTTAATAAATGTATTGTAGTTGCAAAACTTCTACCTTAATTTAATGCTCTGGCTCCAACAGCTAAAACCACAATCAATGATGTTATTTTTGTGCCTATGGGTACAAATGGTGCTTCTATAGTAGTAGCCGTATTGTATCATTTTGCTCCAAGAGAATTTTCAAAATTACTCTATCTCATGATTAACAAGACGGTATAATTGAAACATCCAGGAGAGTCTTCCTGTCCTCTTTTAATTGTAAAATGTAAAATAGGCTGCAGAGATTTTTGTTATATATATTCTATATCTTAATACATTAGTGACTAAGTCGGCATTCGCATAGTTTTGTTTTCGCAAGATGATCGGAACGTTCCTTTAAAACACCAAATATATTCTCTCAATGTAAAGCCCTTATTTCTTCATAAGAGACTGCTGTATGTCACATTATCCTAGGACTAGTGTCAATTGATATCACATCACTTAATTACTTTTATTTCTGTTTTATCTCACCAAAAGAATCTGTCAGCTTTTGGCGTCGAAATACTCTGTTTAAACCAGATTTTATAGGGAAAAAAAAAAAACAAAACAATGCAACCTGCTTATATTCTTTAATTAGCCGGCAACATTTTAGCTGCTTGTGCCTCCAGGCAAAGCTTCTGATCTACTGACCGACCATGTGATTACTGGTTAACCGCTCCTGTCTGAGCCTTCCCAGGAAAATTGGTTTAGTCAAACCGTCCATACATACATGCCTTATCAATTTGGCCTCGTTGGGTGGTTATATTTATGAAGCACATTTTGAGTGTCATGACATCCTAATGTTGGGTAAAAGTCCCATAAAATAGAGGCAACGTCCCGACATGACAGTTGCTGTTGACTGGGACGTAAAACATAAATTCAAACAAACAAACAAACAACCTTTTAGGACATTATTGCGCCCTCGGCCTACCATTTGTTAAAATCGTATCCTCTCCCTTTGGTTTCATGGAGTTGTCTGTCTCTATGATTGTGCAAGTTCCTGAACTGTTCTACCAACACGACCATTGTTACATTTTATAGACTACAATGTTGACCTTTTATTGTTTTATCATATTACAACATGTAGCCTTACGTGCTTTTTATTTTCTAAGAACCTGTGTGGGAGCATATTTGTCTAAATATGGTGTCTAAATATGGTTGGTTGTCTTTTTTTTAATTTGTTCCCACCATATATCCAGTAATTTGATGATAATATCTAGACTTGTATCAGATCATATAAACCGTGGGCAGCAGTCCTTCTAGATGTATATCTATCTTCATCACAAGTTGGTGACAAGGGGTTTTATTAGGAAAGCAGATTTACGGTGAAATAAGGCATAGGTGAAACGATAAACTTTTTTCCAGTGTCCAATTCCAAGCCTATGGAAGTTTCAGGCAAAATACTTTAAGAATCTCTTTATGTTGTTTTGGAATACATCAGTAGAATATGGCAAACCTATGTTTTACTTTTTTACTTTACAGTCTCTAATATGGACATCAGGAAAACATATCCGTGCAATGAATACCCCCCTTAAACCCCACTTTTATATGGTAAAACTGGGGTTTGCAGGGGTTTACCTAATTTTCTTATTTTTGATCCAAAACATACACTGTGGGTACTCGTTAGAACCGCCTCGGCGACGCGGTTCTAACGTGTACCCACAATGTATGTTTTGAGCAAAAATATTAAAAATATCAAAATTTTTCGGGTGAAATTTTCAAATTTTACAGCTAAAAAAATCTCTGTATATTACATGGGCACGTTATCGTAATGGAGGAGACGGGGTACATTTAGTTTAAGATAATTCAAAAACGTAGGTGGTATCGACACAGTTATGTCAATGTTGCAATCCTGGGTAAAGTGTGCATTTTTGTTGACAACAATTTTGAAATATTAAGTCATCTTTGAAACGCTATTATTCGGGCATTTTTACAATTATATAATATGCTTTTGGCATATCTGGAAAGGATTGTAAGTTCACTTGAGTTCACTATATCGAAACCCAATCACAAAACAAACAGTTCACTCTCTGGAGGTTTCTGGTCAGTAAACTTCAAAGAAATTATTGTGAAAGCTTTTGAAAAAGAGACAGAAATTTGATATCGCTTACAATAATGGGGATTCATTAAGTTTCTAGAAAATCAATGTTACGGTTTAATTTGTTTAGTCTCCTGTTACAAGCATGCTACTAGAAAAATATTATTGTTTCGATTTAGTTACACAGAGAAGCATAGTTGTGTTATGAAGATTGGTTGGTTGTAAACAATGGGTCTATGGGTCGATTCCAGATTTCTTCTGTTTATTGCAGTAAATTTGCGTTTTGTTATCGTTTTAAGTTATCAATTAAGTAATATATATACAAACTGAACTACCTAAATGATCCTCTTTGCGGAAAATTTAGTTGCCCACTCAATTACGAAGGTGGGTCATTTATAACTTTGTTAATAGACATGATAGGCTGCTGTTTTATACCTTGATTGAAAGGGCTACATTTCTCCTTTACAATGATGCCAACGAATGCACGAAAGAAATAAATTGTTCGAAATAGACGCCTTGAAAGACACCTGGGGTAAAACCAATGGCACTTTTTCTTGAATTAGTGAATATTATTTAAAGAAAAACGACTTCGAAAAAATATAATCCATGCAATGTATTTTTCAAACATAGATGAATATATCCTGCAAAAATCAAAATTATTCAATTGAATTTAATTTAGTTATTGCAAATGGAAATATTGAAATTGGCTTGTTGTGCATTTATTAAAGTAAAGTTTAAATTCAAAGGGCATTTATTGACATCTACATGTAGACCAGGGACCTTAAAATGCATTTAACCATTTTATTGTTTCATCCTAGTGTGCCCTGTAGTAAACTCATATAAAAGCAAGCACATATAATGGTTCAGCGGTGCCAGAAATGCTATAGGGGTAAGTATTTTAATGGCGTCATGTATATCGCTTCATTATAAAGTCAGCATATCATCGATAACGGTAATTTTTGTCACATTGCTTTTCTAAATATACTATTATTTATCACTGTAAATTTGAAGAAAATTTGATCAGTAGTTATGAAGATATGACGCATGAAACGCACACAATAATATTCACAAATTCTAGAAAACGTGTCATTGGTTTTACCCCAGGTGTCTTTCAAGGCGTATATTTCTTAGTATTTATTTCTTTCGGGAATTATTTTGGCATCATTATAAATGAGAAATTGTAGCCTTTTCAATCAAGGTATAATACAGCAACCTATCATGCCTATTTACAAAGTTTTAACACCTATGACAGAACTTTATGACATACCCTCGTACCATACATTCATGTCTTGCTTGATGCAAGCGGAAGACTACCTAGGTTTGCAAGAGCTAGTTATATTGCTAATTATTTTGTTTCTTGTATTACCACTTTTTGGGAAACAGCTGCTCACTCGGTTTCCGATATATTTTCTTAGTATAAGTACCTAGTTGTTAATTTAGTTTTTTTTTCCACCTCGGTTTTTGGAGTGGAAAGTTATATAGGATTGCACCGATTCCTGATCATTGCCTACTTTTACCTTTTCATTTCCCGGATGGTGCCAACGTTGGATTTTTAAATTCAGTTGTATCATATGCTTGTCTTTTTATTATATCTTACATTGTATACATGCAAACTTAATGCTGATGCCATGCGTTTTGCATACCATGTGACACTTGTCGACCTTCGATTCTATGGCATTGATTACTGCTGGCAGCAAATTATCAATTAATAATTGCTTAATTCCCAGTTCAGAATGAAGTAGTGACCCCTCAACCTTCTCTTACTACAAGAAAGACTCATCAAAAGCAGACATGCGTGTGTGATATGCATTTACAAGCATTTCAGAAATAGTTTTCAGCTGATACAATGTCCAAGCTGAATTGTAAGAATCAAGGATTGTTATACATGCGCAGTCAACTTCTGCTCTGACCAATAAAATGCTTGGGGTCCAACTGGTGTTTTTCTTTTGCTCCGGAGTTAGTAGGTTATTCGGCGCCCAGGGATCTCCATCGTCGGGCAGCTTACTCAGTCTGTGAGTCCTGGTTTTTGATTCATCGGGATGTTTATCATGATTTATTTGTTTGTTCTTGATGATTCATTGACTAGTTAGAGATTCACCACTAGGACCGAATAACTAACTAAATGTTATGAACCACTGCAGAAGCTGAGGGTGAGGTTATGGCCATGTAAAACCGGTTTAAGCCCGCCAGTAACTTTGTGTTACTGATCGTTCCAAGTCGATACTTCTGTGGTGGTTCTTTTTGTTTTATGTCTTGGTGTTTAAAAAATTTTTTGTGCTGTTGGCGCCTTATGTGTGTTTTCATATTTTTAGTTAAGTTAAGGTAACTGAGTGGCAACCTATTGGGAAAATAGCTGCCCATTCGGCTTACGATTGTTTCATGGTATAAGTACCTGATTGTTGGTTTGGTTTTTTCCCGCCTCGGTTTTTGGAGTGGGAATCTTTTTCTGATTGCGCATTTTCCTGATCTTTGCCTACTTGTACCTTTTTCCTGTGATATGGCCGTGGTTTATCCTGCACGGTTTATTTGCAATTTGTGATGTATAAGGAAGTATTTATCCAATTTACAATCGAGTTAAAGTCTGGCAATACGATAAATTATGGATTAAGCTGAAGAATGGCTCTATAGCTATGAAAGGCGACAGAAACTGGTGATGAAAGCAGTCAGTGAAATTATATATATACTATTCTGAGGCGTAATATGATTATTCTTAAATTTATTGTCTTCTATTGGTTCTAATCCTGAATGAATTTAATTTGCCAATAAACGTGTATACATATAGCCGGCATCTTGAAAGAGGCGAATATGACGTCACAGATTGTATAATTGTATAGCTAGCGTTTTTATATATATTTTTGTATTTTATTTTATTTTTTTATTTTCATTCTTTTTTCAATTTTCTTGGTAGGTCTTTGAGCTTGGAATTATGGATTTCACTGATTGCACAAGTTCCTAATCATTGCTTACTTTTACCTTAAGTTGGGCACCTATATATGTAAGATAAAACACACGATACTATGTTCATTGCTCAAAACATTTTCAAAATTGTAAAAATGTAGGTCCATTTTGACAACGTTTAATTTGCCGTATGGTGCATATATTTTGTTTAGCTTGCAAAAAATGTTAGCAGTAGTTTCTATGCCGCATCATTTGAACTACTTCAGGGTCCCTGTTTCTCGCATATGTGAAAACGTAGGCAGAAGACAGTAAAGGTAAAAGTAAGCAAAGGTCAGAAAATGACACAATAAGAAGAAATTCTCAAAACCGACTAAGTTCACAGCTGGGCGACGATTTGCTTAAGCAACAAGAGTACTTTTTGCGGATATACTGCTAGGATTGTGGCTAGATGTAATACCCTGAAGTCATGTTTTCCCTAAGAAATTGCTCGTTTTTTCTGTTTTTTTTTTTTTTTGTTTCATAAAGTATTCCTATCTGTCCATCTATTCTAAGCGTGTGCACCTGCTCAGATATTGTTTTCCTTGCTTCATATAGCTGCTGTCACTGTATATAACTAATATTCTATAGAAAAGTTATTACTTCATTTCAACACAATGTTGCTTCTGCAATATCAAATATTGAGTGCAAAATCGTAAACAGATAATTATTATTTTTCAAGGTTTTATAGCTACAACTGTATATGGCCTGTTATTTCTACAAATTACTAGTTTATCTTCTCTAAAAAGCAGAATATGTGCAAACAGATATACACAAAAAGCTATAAAGAAAATGAACGGATGCGTCCGCGAAAAAGGACGGAAAGCCGAAAACTATGTCCCTCCGCTTTTCTTCGGAAAGGCGGGGGACAATAAACAGACACCGACAAGATGCAACGTCTATATCCGTCTATCGGTTATACAAAATCACTATTGTAAATTCCTTTTTCAAAGATGATTAAGCTAGTGCTTAGAATCCATAAATGGGAGTATTTAGTTTGAATCCATAAAATGGGAGTGTTAAAAAAATTAAACTGTCCCATTCCAAACAAGACAGTTACATAATAAAATGGCCTGCAGACAAATGTCCCATTTTATGAGTCAGTCGGTTGTCTGTAAGGTAATTAAGAATCAATAAACGTTTGTAGGAAGCTTTTAAGCCTATCTGTGGAGATGAAGATTTCGATTCAGATAGTCACCAATTTGTGGCAATAAAAATCTGTATGAAGACAACTAATTGTAAATAGAACAAGAACCGTAGCATATAATGAACTGTTTAGAGAGACATGAAATTATTATTTAAGAGGGGAATAAAGGTCATAGAGAAAATAGGGAATTGAGGACACTTAAAAACTTTAAACGGAATATTATTATAAATCAGGTCACAGAAGAAACGTTAAACAATGACATTTTATTAGATGTCCATACATGCTTACAATCAGTTTGCATTTTCCTATTTCCAGTACCTAACTGTCAATTTTATTTTCCCACCTCGGTTTTCGGAGTGGGAATATCTTTCTGATTGCGCCTTTTCCTGATCATTTTCTACTCGAACCTTTCAATAAGGTTATAATCGCCTAGGGTAAAAATTTTTTTCGAGATGGTACGTTCCGTTAAAAACACCGACATTATACCATCTTAACCAATATATTCTGTTTAATATATATAAGATTGCAAAGCTACGAATTTTAACAATATGAATATTATTATTCATGCATTTTGTGTATGCAGAAACCTATAAAACAACAATGTGGTACCGTAATTTGCCCACAACATAAAAAAATACTTTCAGAATGGCCAACATGCTAAACAGTAAATGCGAAAAGTACCAATGCGGTTCAAGGTGTAGTTCGTGAGCTAAGGTGGAGGGAGACTTAGTTTGTATATACATAGATCATGAAAATCCTTTCGATTCACCGCATTAACATTATGCAACTCAGAGGAAAATTTTAACACTACAGCTATAGATATAGCTTTGCTGATAGTGCAATTTCAAAGCTATATCTCTAGTGATTTTAGATAATTCATAGCACTAAAATATGATTAGTTTTCTTCGCATAAGCAGTAAAGCATTCTTAGTGGATGCTTAATCTTAATAAAACTGTTGTATTCTCAACAATGCAATAAATTTTCCTCTATGAGCTATCCATCTGTATTACATCCTAAGTAGAAACGATTTGCTAGCTAAATACAATTTTATAGAGGCCGCACTATTTGTAACACGTGGGATTCGATTTTTATTTTCAGATTTGCATTATTCCTAATGGTAATAAATGTTGCATCGTCTGTGAGCATTTTTAAAACATCGTAAAGTATTTTAGTCGGTGCATGGTTTTCAATAAGACGATCACCACTATCGAGGGCGTGTTTGTTTTTCATTTTCAGATAAAAAACTATTTTCATATTGAAAAGCGTTATGACTATATTTTTGTATTTATCTGATGAACTCAAAGACCTTTTTAGCCGAC
The DNA here is from genome assembly GCA_964017185.1 of Rugalucina vietnamica. Classification (NCBI taxonomy): domain Eukaryota; kingdom Metazoa; phylum Mollusca; class Bivalvia; order Lucinida; family Lucinidae; genus Rugalucina; species Rugalucina vietnamica. Next base: position 53,554,898 of record OZ024881.1, read on the forward strand.
GATTTTATCATTGGTTCGTTTGGCTACACGCAAATGTTATAACGTAAATGAATGATTTTTGCTTTGTTGTAATGCACCATTTTCAAAAATGTTCCTAATTTAACCCCATTCCGACTGTTAATCCTGACTGGACCAGTTTAAAAAAAAGGGCATATTTCTCTCCCGTGTTCGCATCATCATAAATCTTGTCAAATTTGGAATAAAAAGTAAAACCGAGCTCCTTTAAGAGCAGGGATAACATTAATGAGAAAGGGAATGGGCCGTACCGCGGATTCGGATACTCAAGCCTCATCAGTAACCCTAAACATCTGGCAACATCAAGCCAGAGACAGCTACCGCAATTTTTTAAATTTTATCTGAGATGTCAATACATAGACAAGCAAATCTAAATAGAGCCAAACGATTAAAATTGTTCAGATGAATGTATCTAAACTTAGAATAAATTTTTGATTTCTCAGAATATCACCGCTGATCTCAAAGGACCAAAAAGAAAATATAATCTGCACTATAGATGATGTACGAGGAGACTTTTAGAGCCGCCACACGGCACATTGCAGTAATAGCAAATAAGAAGTAAAACTGAGCTCCTTTAAAAGCAGGGATAACATTAATGAGAAAGGGGATGGGCTGTACCGCGGTTTCGGCTACTCAAGCCTCATCAGTGACCCTATACATCTAGCAACATGGAGTCAGAGACAGTTTCTGCATTTTTTCAAATTTTAGCTGAGAAGCAGATGGAAACCTTTAATCGAAGTTTGGAAAACCTCTGGGAGTTGACGCAATATCTGTGTTGCTCTGTAGGTGTTGTGAGGATCATTTACTTAACTATATCTGACAGTGGTGTAGCCCAATCATGTAAAACTGTTGCATGGCTGTAGCCTGTCGAGAATAGCTAATTGATAAATAGTCTAATTCAAGGAAGTGTTTGTCTGTTGGCGGTACACAGCTGTCTACTTGTCGTCTTTAACACGCAAACAACAACTATGAGCAACGTTTAAGGACAAATTAAATGTACTATTTAAATTTCTCATAGTGTTGCCTAGATAGATGATATTCCAGTGACGAAAAGAAAAAGCAATGAAATTAAAATTCTTTTTCCCTGCAATCCAAAAATGGTATGACTTTGAACTAATGAACTTAATGAACACCACGAGGACCGAAGAACTAACTAAATGTTATGAACCACTGCAGAAGCTGAGGGTGAGGTTATGACCATGTAAAATCGATTTAAACCCGCCAGTAACTTTGTGTTACTGATCGTTCCAAGTCGATACTTCTGTAGTGGTTCTTTTTGTTTTATGTCTTGGTGTTTAAAATGTTTTTGTGCTGTTGGCGCCTTATGTATGTTTTCATATTTTTAGTTAAGTTAAGGTAACTGAGTGGCCACCTATTGGGAAAATAGCTGCTCATTCGGCTTACGAAATGTTTTCATGGTATAAGTACCCGATTGTTAGTTTGGCTTTTTCCCACCTCGGTCTTTGGAGTGGGAATCTATTTCTGATTGCGGGTGAGGTTGGGAAAATAGCTGCTCATTCGGCTTACGAAATGTTTTCTTGGTATCAGTACCTGATTGGTTTTCTTGGTATCAGTACCTGATTGTAAGTTTGTTTTTCCCACCTCGGTTTTTGGAGTGGGAATCTTTTTCTGATTGCACCTTTTCCTGATCTTTGCCTACTTGTACCTTTTCATTCGGCGTACGATATGTTTTCATGGCATAAGTACCTGATTATTAATTTAGTTTTTTCTCCATCTCGGTTTTTGGAGTGGGAATCTCTTTCTGATTGTGCCTTTTCCTGATCTTTGCCTACTTGTACCTTTGTGTTTCTATGTTACATGCTGTAACAAAAGGCCATGTCATGCGGTTGCATTCAAGCGCATGTAGCACGTGTGTAGTCTTGGAAGGGTACTTACAAAACCAAAGGTCACCAGGTTCAGTATCATATTGATAACAACATACATATGTCTATTAACTGATAGAATTGATGGAATATTATATTTCACTTCAATAATTCATAGAAAGAAATAATTGCTTCTTTTTTCTTCTCCTAATTTATTGATAATTCTCGACTTTTTGCAGTTATTATGATTTGAAACCTGATCGGAATGGTTGTAGATTAGATAAAACGTTTCCTGAATTGAGTAGAGATTTTATACTGCTCTAATATTGCTTAGTCAGGTGAAAACGTATTTTTACAGATGTTCAATATGTGAGTCTACGTGTACTTAAGTTAACACACTTTACTTCTATGAGAAAAGGCTACCACCCGTGTCGGTCGCTAAGTAACCGCCGCGTGTCTGTAGCCGCGCGTTTCAAGTTAGCTAACCATCCAACTGACACGCGTCTGTATCCAATTAAAAGTACGTGTCTCCATACGATCTGACATGAGACCCCACTGTCCTTACTGACAACATTTGATTAGAAAATTAAATGTTAAATTTTGGTGCCCGTTTCATAGACGAAAAGAAGTATTAAACATATTGCAGCAAATAAACATGATACAACAATAAACAATTGCCATTGAGCAATTGAAAGTAAGACAAACGCAATCGATGTTTCCGATAATAACATTTCAGATATCGAATTGGTGTTCCTATATTCGAGCTCTAGTTAATACATATATTCTTTTGAAATCCTCTAAATAGACAACAAAGGAAGTTCATAGACATGTTTACTTTGGAAGTTTGAAACAATTTGCAATAAAAGCTTACTTGACAATGTGAGACAAACAAACCACTTTTTTGAACAATCAGAGTTTAGCTCACCGGGGTTCAAATGGTGTTTTTCTTTAGGTCCGGACTTTCAGTAAGCCCAGGGATCTCCATCGTCGGGCAGCTTACCGAATCTGTGAGTCCTCGTTTTTTATTCATCATGGTGGTTATCCTGATTAATGCGTTTGTCCTTGATGATTCATTGACTAGTTAGAGATTCACCACGAGGACCGAACAACTAACTAAATGTTGTGACCCACTGCAGAAGCTGAGGGTGAGGTTATGGCTATATATAATCGTTTTTAGCCCGCCAGTAATTTTATATTACCGATCGTTCCAAGGCGATACTTCTGTGTTGGTTCTTACTGTTTTATATCTTGGTTTGAAGTTTTGTGCTTTTTACACCTTACGTTCTTTTATTTTATTTTTTTAAGTTTTGGTAACTGATTTGTAGCCACTTATTGGGAAAAAAGCTGCCCATTCGGCTTACAATATGTTTTCTTAGTGTAAGTACCTGATTGCTAATTAAGCTTTTTCCCATCTCGGTTTTTGGAGTGTGAATTTATTTCTGATTGCACCATTTCCTGATCATTGCCTACTTTGACCTTTTGAAGTCAAGTCATGTGGTTTTTCAAGACCATTGCTGTTTAGATGTCAGTTCTTGTGTGTTTAACTTTAGCGCCTCCTGTTTCATGCATGTTTCTTGAAAATGCGATTGTTTTGATTGAACTTCATTGAAAAAGCATGTGTAGTTAGTTGTTAACAATGAGTCTAGGGTTCGATCCCAGATTTCTTTGATTTATTGTAATACATTTTTGTTTTGCTATTATTTTCAGTTATCAATGAACTTATATGATATTTTGGATAATTATTATGGATATTATGGAGAACTATTAAAATTATTATCTTTTGGGAAAATAGCTGCTCATTTGGCTTACAAGGTGTTTTCATGGTATAAGTACCTATTGATAATTTAGTTTTTCCCACCTCAGTTTTTGGAGTGGGAATCTTTTTCTGATTGCGCCTTTTCCTGATCTTTGCCTACTTGTACCTTAATATGATATTATGGAGAAATTGAACTATATGTCTAACTGACCTTCTTTTGGAAAAGTACAGCTGCCCACTCGATTACCATGTGTTCATGTTTTTGTTGATGCTAGCCGAATGGCAGCCTTGGTAGAAAAGAGCCAGTTACCATGCTAACTATGATGCTTCTTGTGTTGTTATTTCTTTCCCACATGGTGTCTAGGCGGGAAAGATTATTTGTTTCAAATTCTATACTATTTATTCTATCTTAGATACATCTTCGATTTTATATATGCAAACATAACAAAACCGTTATGTATGTTTGGATACCAAGTGACACTAGCTGACCTGTGATTCTATAATGCGATGACAATGATTATGATGTGTATGGCTGATGACAGCAAATTATCAATTAATAATTGCTTAATCCCCAGTTCGGAATGAAGTAGTGACCTTCGACATTCATGTACGACATGAAATTAAGACGAACCAAACGCAGATGGATGTGTTATATTCATATGCATTTCAGATAAGAGTTAACAGTTGCCGACTGCCCGGGTTAAACTGTAAATATTGAAGGTGGTTAGACATGCGCCCTTGACTTCTGCTCTGGCCAATAAAATGCTTCCCGTGTTATGGCCGTGGATTAATTATTCATCCTGCACGGTTTATTTGCAATTTGTGATGTATAAGGAAGTATTTATCCAATTTACAATCGAGTTATAGTCTGGCAATACGATAAATTATGGATTAAGCTGAAGAATGGCTCTATGAAAGGCGACAGAAACTGGTGATGAAAGCAGTCAGTGAAATTATATATATACTATTCTGAGGCGTAATATGAATATTCTTAAACTTATTGTCTTTTATTGGTTCTAATCCTGAATGAATTTAATTTGCCAATAAACGTGTATACATATGGCCGGCATCTTGAAAGAGCCGAATATGACGTCACAGATTGTATAGCTAGCGTTTATATATATATTTTTGTATTTTATTTATTTTTTTTTTATTTTATTTTTTTTTTTTTCAATTTTCTCGGTAGGTCTTTGAGCTTGGAATTATGGATTTCACTGATTGCACAAGTTCCTGATCATTGCTTACTTTTACCTTAAGATGGACACCTATATATGTAAGATAAAACTTACGATACTATGTTCATTACTCAAAACATTTTCAAAATTGTAAAAATGTAGGTCCATTTTGACAACGTTTAATTTGCCGTATGGTGCATATATTTTGGTTAGCTTGCAAAAAATGTTAGCAGTAGTTTCTCGGTTTTTGGAGTGGGAATCTTTTTTCTGATTGCGCCTTGTCCTGATCTTTGCCTACTTGTACCTGTTTCTATGCCGCATCATGAGAACTACTTCAGAGTCCCTGTTTCTCGCATATGTGAAAACGTAGGCAGAAGACAGTAAAGGTAAAAGTAAGCAAAGGTCAGAAAATGACACAATAAGAAGAAATTCTCAAAACCGACTAAGTTCACAGCTGGGTGACGATTTGCTTAAGCAACACGAATACTATTTTTCTAACCCAGTAGTACTTTTTGCGGATATACTGCTAGGATTGTGGCTAGATGTAACACCCTAAATCCATGTTTTCCCTAAGAAATTGCTCGTTTCTTTTTTGTTTTTTGTTGTTGTTTTTTTCATAAAGTATTCCTATCTGTCCATCAATTCTAAGCGTGTGCACCTGCTCAGATATTGTTTTCCTTGCTACATATAGCTGCTGTCACTGAATATAACTAATATTCTATAGAAAAGTTATTACTTCATTTCAACACAATGTTGCTTCTGCAATATCAAATATTGAGTGCAAAATCGTAAACAGATAATTATTATTTTTCAAGGTTTTATAGCTACAAATGTATATGGCCTGTTATTTCTACAAATTACTAGTTTATCTTCTCTAAAAAGCAGAATATTTGCAAACAGATATACACAAAAAGCTATAAAGAAAATGAACGGATGCGTCCGCGAAAAAGGACGGAAAGCCGAAAACTATGTCCCTCCGCTTTTCTTCGGAAAGGCGGGGGATAATAAACAGACACCGACAAGATGCAACGTCTATATCCGTCTATCAGTCATACAAAATCACTTCTGTAAATTCCTTTTTCAAAGATGATTAAGCTAGTGCTTAGAATCCATAAATGGGAGTATTTAGTTTGAATCCATAAAAAGGGAGTGTTAGAAAAATTAAACTGTCCCATTCCAAACAAGACAGTTACATAATAAAATGGCGTGCAGACAAATGTCCCATTTTATGAGTCAGTCGGTTGTGTGTAAGGTAATTAAGAATCAATAAACGTTTGTAGGAAGCTTTTAAGCCTATCTGTGGAGATGAAGATTTCGATTCAGATAGTCACCAATTTGTGGCAATAAAAATCTGTATGAAGACAACTAATTGTAAATAGAACAAGAACGGTAGCATATAATGAACTGTTTAGAGAGACATGAAATTATTATTTAAGAGGGGAATAAAGGTCATAGAGAAAATAGGGAATTGAGGACACTTAAAAACTTTAAACGGAATATTATTATAAATCAGGTCACAGAAGAAACGTTATTCAATGACATTCAATTACTATTCAATTAGATGTTCATACATGCTTACAATCAGTTTGCATTTTCCTATTTCCAGTACCTAACTGTCAATTTAATTTTCTCACCTCGGTTTTTGGAGTGGGAATATCTTTCTGATCCTGATCATTTTCTACTCGAACCTTTCAATAAGGTCATAATCGCCTAGGGTAAGATTTTTTTTTCGAGATGGTACGTTCCGAAAAAAACACCGACATTATACCATCTTAACCAATATATTCCGTTTAAAATATATAAGATTGCAAAGCTACGATATGAATATTATTATTCATGCATTTTGTGTATGCAGAAACCTATAAAACAACAATGTGGTACCGTAATTTGTCCACAACATAAAAAAAAAATACTTTCAGAATGGCCAACATGCTAAACAGTAAATGCGAAAAGTACCAATGCGGTTCAAGGTGTAGTTCGTGAGCTGAGGTGGAGGGAATCTTAGTTTGTATATACATAGATCATGAAAATCCTTTCGATTCACCGCATTAACATTATGCAACTCAGAGGAAAATTTTAACACTACAGCTATAGATATAGCTTTGCTGATAGTGCAATTTCAAAGCTATATCTCTAGTGATTTTAGATAATTCATAGCACTAAAATATGATTAGTTTTCTTCGCATAAGCAGTAAAGCATTCTTAGTGGATGCTTAATCTTAATAAAGCTGTTGTATTCTCAACAATGCAATAAATTTTCGGTGTCCCCTATGAGCTATCCATCTGTATTACAGCCTACGTAGAAACGATTTTGCTAGCTAAATACAATTTTATAGAGGCCGCACTATTTGTAACACGTGGGATTCGATTTTTATTTTCAGATTTGCATTATTCCTTATGGTAATAAATGTTGCAGCGTCTATGAGCATTTTTAAAACATCGTAAAGTATTTTAGTCGGTGCATGGTTTTCAATAAGACGATCACCACTATCGAGTGCGTGTTTGTTTTTCATTTTCAGATAAAAAACTATTTTCATATTGAAAAGCGTTATGACTATATTTTTGTATTTATCTAATGAACTCAAAGACCTTTTTAGCCCATGATTTTATCATTGGTTCGTTTGGCTACACGCAAATGTTATAAGGTAAATGAATGATTTTCGCTTTCCGCATTGTTGTAATGCACCATTTTCAAAAATGTTCCTAATTTAACCCCTGTCCGACTGTTAATCCTGACTGGACCAGTTTTGGAAAAAGACATATTTCTCTCCCTTGTTCGCATCATCATAAATCTTGTCAAATTTGGAATATCTAGAAATTGGCTGCAAGCAAGGCTTTCAGTATACCCCCCGCAAAATTATCTGACGCTGGCGGATATCTTCCTAAATCAAACATGCAGAAAATTTGTCAAAAATATCTTTTCAGCATTATAATTCTTTACTATACATCCTCAGTATGCCAGCCACATCTATAAGATATTAAAAGAATATATTGAAAGTTTGAGGTTGATTTCACTGTATGCATTATGATCATTATTGTTTATCTTGAGAAATGGTAAAAAATTGGCTAAGTTAAATAAAAGCTGAAAATTTGTCAAAAAATAACTCTTCAGCATGAAAATTATTCATGCACATCTAAAGTATCTGGAACAAATCTACAAAAAAATTAAAAGTAACATTGAAAGCCCTAAGAGGAGTTTATTTCACAAAGTATGCACTACCAACCATTATTGTATATATGCAATGGACAAGAAATGGCAATGTTGAAAAAATGATGTAAATTTGTCAAAAGTTATTTTTTCATTATTATAATTCATCATGTACATCTTCAATATGTGTGGAACATGTCTGCAAAGTATTGAACAGAAATACTGAAAGCCTCACGAGGAGTTGATTTCACAAAATATGCACTACCAACCATTATTGTAAAAGCAATGGTCAAAAAATGGCTATGTTAAAATTTGCTGTAAATTTGTCAAATTTTTTTTCAGCATTATAATTCTTCATGCACATCTTCAATATATGTGGAACATGTATGCGAAGTATTGAAAAGAAATACTGAAAGCCCTAGGAGAAGTTGATTTCACAAACTATGAACTACCAACCATTATTGTATATAAGCAATGGTCAAAAAATGGCTATGTTAAAAATTGCTGTAAATTTGTCAAGATTTATTTTTTTAATCATTATATTTCTTCATGCATATCTTCAATATGTGTCAAACATGTCTACAAAGTATTAAAAAGAAATACTGAAAGCCCTAAGAGGAGTTGATTTCACAAACTATACACTACCAAACATTGTTGAATATGGCAATTATCGAAAATTGGCTAAGTTCAAAATGCTGTAAATTTGTCAAAAATCATTTTTTCAGCATAATATTTCTTCATGCATATCTTCAATATCTCTGGCACATATCTGCAAAGTATCAAAAGAGAGTATTGAAAGCTGTAGGAGGAGTTGATTTCACAAAGTATGCACTATTAGCACTATGGCAAACATTCTATGTATAGGTTTAAAAAGTCCCATAACTCTTGCAAAACTAACCCTTTGGCCCCTAAATTCATATCACACATGTGTTGTCTAATGGTGCAGGTGTGTTGAAAATTTAAAGAACATAGAACAAAAAGGTACAAGTAGGCAAAGATCAGGAAAAGGCGCAACCAGAAAAAGATTCCCACTCCAAAAACCGAGGTGGGAAAAAACCAAACCAACAATCAGGTACTTATACCATGAAACATATAGTAAGCCGAATGAGCAACTATTTTCCCAATAGGTGGCCACTCAGTTACCTTAACTTAACTAAAAATATGAAAACATACATAAGGCGCCAACAGCACAAAAAATGTTTTTAAACACCAAGACATAAAACAAAAAGAACCACCACAGAAGTATCGACTTGGAACGATCAGTAACACAAAGTTACTGGCGGGCTTAAACCGGTTTTACATGGCCATAACCTCACCCTCAGCTTCTGCAGTGGTTCATAACATTTAGTTAGTTATTCGGTCCTCGTGGTGAATCTCTAACTAGTCAATGAATCATCAAGAACAAACAAATAAATCATGATAAACATCCTGATGAATCAAAAACCAGGACTCACAGACTGAGTAAGCTGCCCGACGATGGAGATCCCTGGGCGCCGAATAACCTACTAACTCCGGAGCAAAAGAAAAACACCAGTTGGACCCCGGTGGGCCAAGCAACAGACAAGAAGCTCCGGCCCCAACCGAAAAACTACTTAAGTAATTCAGCAAAGATGTCAAAATGTTGACGGAATGACGGAATGACGGAATCACGAAATGACGGAATGACGGACAGACTGAAAACAGTATACCCCCCTAAAACTTCGTTTTGCGGGGGGGGGGTATTAAAAGTAAAACCGAGCTCCTTTAAAAGCAGGGATAACATTAATGAGAAAGGGGATGGGCCGTACCGCGGATTCGGCTACTTAAGCCTCATCAATGACCCTAAACATCTGGCAACATCAAGCCAGAGACAGTTCCTGCAATTTTTCAAATTTTATTAACTGAGATGTCAATACATAGACAAGCAAATCTAAATACAGCCAAACGATTAAAATTGTTCAGATGAATGTATCTAAACTTAGAATAAATTTTTGATTTCTCAGAATATCACCGCTGATCTCAAAGGACCAAAAGGAAAATATAATCTGCACTATAGACTTTTTAGAGCCGCCAAACGGCACAACCCCAGCTGCAGTAATAGCAAATTAGAAGTAAAACTGAGCTCCTTTAAGAGCAGGGATAACATTAATGAGAAAGGGGATGAGCTGTACCGCGGTTTCGGCTACTCAAGCCTCATCAGTGACCCTATACATCTGGCAACATGGAGTCAGAGACAGTTACTGCAATTTTTCAAATTTTAACTGAGAAGCAGATGGAAACTTTTAATCGAAGTTTGGAAAGCCTCTGGGAGATGACGCAATATCTGTGTTGCTCTGTAGGTGTTGTGAGGAACATTTACTTAACTATACCTGACAGTGCTGTAGCCCAATCATGAAAAACTGTTGCATGACGGTAGTCTGTCGAGAATAGCTAATTGATAAATAGTCTTATTCAAGGAAGTGTTTGTCTGTTGGCGGTACACAGCTGTCTACTTGTCGTCTTTAACACGCAAACAACAACTATGAGCAACGTTTAAGGACAAATTAAATGTACTATTTAAAGTTCTCATAGTGTTGCCTAGATAGATGATATTCCAGTGACGAAAAGAAAAAGAAATGAAATTAAAATTCTTTTTCCCTGCAATCCAATAATGGTATGACTTTGAACTAAATGAGGCTTGTTAGTAAGTTATTCCGCGCCCAAGAATCTCCATCGTCGGGCAGCTTACTAAATCTGTGAGTCCTCGTTTTTGATTCAACAGGATGTTTATCATGATTAATGTGTTTGTTATTGATGATTCATTGACTAGTTAGAGATTCACCACGAAGATCGAAGAACTAACTAAATGTTATGAACCACTGCAGAAGCTGAGGGTGAGGTTATGGCCATGTAAAATCGATTGAAGCCCGCCAGTATTTTATATTACTGATCGTTCCAAGACGATACTTCTGTGATGATTCTTTTTGTTTTATGTCTTGGTGTTAAAACTTTTCAATTGCTGGAACCTTATGTATGTTCTTATATATTAGTTAAGTTCAGGTAACTGAGTGGCCACCTATTGGGAAAACAGCTGCTCATTCGGCTTACGAAATGTTTTCTTGGTATCAGTACCTGATTGGTTTTCTTGGTATCAGTACCTGATTGTAAGTTTTTTTCCCCACCTCGATTTTTGGAGAGGATCTTTTTCTGATTGCACCTTTTCCTGATCTTTGACTACTTGTACCTTTTCATTCGGCTTACGATATGTTTTCATGGTATAAGTACCTGATTATTAATTTAGTTTTTTCTCCACTTCGGTTTTTGAAGTGGGAATCTCTTTCTGATTGTGCCTTTTCCTGATCTTTGCCTACTTTACCTTTGTGTTACTATGTTACATGCTGTAACAAAAGGTCATGTCCTGCGATTGCATTCAAGCGCATGTAGCACATGTGTCCTCTTGGAAGGGTACTTACAAAACCAAAGGTCATCAGGTTCAGTATCATATTGATAACAGCATACGAATTTCTATTAACTGATAGAATTGATGGAATATTATGTTTCACTTCAATAATTCATAAAAAAGAAATAATTGTTTCTTTTTTTCTTCTCCTTTATTGCTAATTCTCGACGTTTTGCAGTTATTATGATTTGAAACCTGATCGGAATGGTTGTAGATTAGATAAAACGTTTCCTGAATTAAGTAGAGATTTTATAATGCTCTAATATTGCTTAGTCAGTTGAAAAAAAAGTTTTCTTTGCAGATTTTTAATATGTGAGTCTATGTGTACTGAAGATAACACACTTTATTTCTATGAGCAAAGGCTACCACCCGTGTCGGTCTCTAAGTAACCGCCGCATGTCTGTAGCCGCTGGTTTCAAGTTAGCTAACCGTCAAACTGACACGTTTCTGTATCCAAGTAAAAGCACGTGTCTCCATACGATCAGACAGGAGACCCAACTATCCTCACCGACAACATTTGATTAGAAAATTTAAATGTTAAGTTTTGGTGCCCGTTTCATAGACGAAAAGAAGTACTAAAACATATTGCAGCTAATAAAAATTGTCATTCAACAATCAGGTACTTATACCATGAAAACATATCGTAAGCCGAATGAGCAGCTATTCTCCCAATAGGTGGTTACTCAGTTACCTAGTAAACTTACTTAAAGATATGAAAACATCATACATAAGGCGCCAACAGCAAAAACATTTTAAACACTAAGACATAAAACAAAAAGAACCACCACAGAAGTATCGCATTGGAACGATCAGACAAACAAAACACACTTTTGAACAATCAGATAATAAAATATAAAGGTAAAATATAAAGGTATGATCCTTTTGAAGCAGCAAAAACATTCAAAGGGAGATAGTATGGACTGTATTTGCAATTTCGGGTAATGAACCCTCATCAGTAGCTAAGCTCACCGGGGTTCAACTAAAGTTTTTCTTTTGCTCCGGATTTTAATTTTAGCCCGCCAGTAAATTTTGTATTACTGATCGTTCCAATGCGATACTTCTGTGGTGGTTCTTATTTTTTTTATATCTTGGTGTTGAATCTTTGTGCTGTTTACACCTTATGTATGTTTTCATATTTATAGCTGCCCATTCGGCTTACAATATTGTTTCTTAGTGTAAGTACCTGATTGCTAATTTATTTTTTCGCACCTCGGTTTTTGTAGTGTGAATTACTTTCTGATTGCACCATTTCCTGATCATTGCCTACTTTCACCTTTTAAAGTCATGCCATGTGGCTTTTAAATACCATTTCTGCTTAATGTCAGTTCTTGTGTGTTTAACTTTAGCGCCTCCTGTTTCATGCATGTTCCTTGGAGATGCGATTGTTTAGATTGAACTTCATGGAAAAATCATGTACAGTTGATTGTGTACAATGGGTCTAGGGTTCGATCCCAGATTTCTTTGGTTTATGGCACTACATTTTTGTTTTGCTATCATTTTCAGTTATCAATGAATGTTTATGATATTATGGAGAAATTGAACTATATGTCTAAATGACCTTCGTTTGGGAAAGTACAGCTGCCCACTCGATTTTCATCTGTTCATGTTTTTGTTGATGCTAGCCGAATGGCAGCTTTGGTGGGAAAGAGCCAGTTACCTTGCTAACTATAACTATGATGCTTCTTGTGTTGTTATTTGTGTCCCGCATGGTGTCTAGGCGGAAAAGATTATTTCTAAATTGAATTGTATCAAATCCTGTACTATGTATTCTATCAAATCCTGTACTATTTATTCTATCTTAGATACATCTTCGATTTTATATATGCAAACATAACAAAAACGTTCTGTATGTTTGAATACCAAGTGACACTGGCTGACCTGTGATTCTATAATGCGATGACATCGATTATGATGTGTATGGCTGCTGACAGCAAATTATCTTTTAATAATTGCTCAATTCCCAGTTCGGAATAAAGTAGTGACCTTCGACATTCATGTTCGACATGAAACTAAGACGAACCAAACGCAGATGGATGTGTTATATTCATATGCATTTCAGTTAAGAGTTAAGAGTTGCCGACTGCACAGGTTAAACTAAATATTGAGGGTGGTTAGACAAGCCCCCTTGACTTCTGCTCTGGCCAATGAAATACTTCCCGTGTTATGGTCGTGGATTAATTATTCATCCTGCACGGTTTATTCGCAATTTGTGATGTAAAAGGAAGTATTTATCCAATTTACAATCGAGTTATAGTCTGGCAATACGATACATTATGGATTAAGCTGAAGTATAGGTGAGGGTGAGGTTAGGATCCTGTAAAACCGGTTTAAGCCCGCCAGTAACTTTGTGTTACTGATCGTTCCAAGGCGATACTTCTGTGGTGGTTCTTTTTGTTTTATGTATTGGTGTTTAATTTTTTTTTGTGCTGTTGGCGCCTTATGTATGTTTTCATATTTTTAATTAAAGGTAATTGAGTGGCCACCTATTGGGAAAATAGCTGCTCTTTCGGCTTACGATATGTTTCATGGTATAAGTGCCTGATTGTTAGTTTGGTTTTTTCCCACCTCGGTTTTTTTTGGAGTGGGAATCTCTTTCTGATTGCGCCTTTTCCTGATCTTTGCCTACTTGTACCTTTCTTTAAATATGAAAGACGACAGAAGCTGTTGATGAAGGTTGGCAGTGATTTTCTTTGGCGTAGTATGATTATCCTAAAATTTATCCGTCTCTCATTGTGTCATTTTCCTGAACGAATAAGATTTGCAAATACATGTATTCACGTGGACGTCATTTCAAACTGAGAATCCCAAATATATTATGATGTCATAGAAAACTGGAAGCATTGTACCGTTAATTATTATCAACTACATAGTACCTAGGTAGATCCTCTGAGCCCTGAACTTAAACTTTAGGTTGGGAGATCAGGCATCTAATACTCGCAAAACCGTGTCCACATCTCAAAACAACCACAAAGTTATAAAATATAGGGCTTATTTGACAACATTCAGTTTGCCATATTTCGCATTTCTTTTTGTTTAGCTTGCAAAAAATTCTTTAAGCGGTAGTTTCTTGTTTCAAAATAATAAAATGCAAATAAGCCGTATTATGGGAATCCCTTGTCGCATATGTTAAACATAAGTCCAGACAAGGTATGCAGTAACGTTAACTGCGCGGCTGATAAGTGTGTTTGTATGCCTCTTGTACTTGTTGGCAATACCACATGTCTCTGGATTGTAACTGGCCGGTTTCTACCTCGAAGCCGTTTTCTTCAATAAATGGTTATTGTGTCTTTCATAAACGTTGTCCTATCCGTTCTTCAAATCTTCATGTGTGCACCTGCTCAGTTAATATTCTCAATTATACATATAGCTGATGCCATAGAATATAACTAATATATATTCTATAGGTTGTTTCTGCAATATCAAATATTGAGTGAAAATCGTAAACAGATATTTTTTAAGGTTGTATAGCAAAAAATGTACAGTGGCCTGTTGTTTCTCCAAATTACTAGTCTATCTTCTTTAAATATTGGAATATATACAAACCGATATACACAAAAAGCTATAAAGGAAACAAACGGATGCATGTACGAAGTCTCTCTCTCAAATTATAATATGTAGTGTAAGACAACTACCATTTTCCTAACATAGATAGCCATACGGTTATCAATCAACGAGAACGATAGAGAAACAGACAGAATAAACAGACATCAAAGAGTTGCAAAGTCTATGTCAGTATATCAGGCTATGTAAATTATTTTTCAAAGATAATTAAGCTAGTGCTCAGATTAACAATTTGAATCCATAAAAGGGAGTGTTACAAAAATCAAAATGTCTAGTTCCAAACAAGACAGTTACATAATAAAATGGCTTGCAGACAAATGTTGCATTTTATGAGTCAGTCAGTTGTCTGTAAGGTAATTAAGAATCAATAAACGTTTGTAGGAAGCTTTTAAGCCTATCTGTGGAGATGAAGATTTCGATTCAGATAGTTGCCAATTTGTGGCAATAAAAAGTGTAAAGAAACAACTAATTGTAAATGGAACAAGAATTGTGGCATATAATGAACTGTATAGAAAGACTTGAAATTATTATTAAGACAGGTAATGTCATAGAGAAACCAGGGAATTGGGGACACTTTAAAACTTTAAAAGACTCATTAACATAAATCAGGTCCCAGAAGAATTGTTAAGCAATGACTTTTTATTAGATGTCCATACATGGCCATATTGCTTGCAATTTGTTTTCATTTTTCTATCTCTAGAACCTCGGTTTTTGGAGTGGGAATTTCTTTCTGATTGCGCCTTTTCCTGATCATTGCCTACTTGTACCTTTCAAAAAGATCATAATTGCCTTGGGTAACAATTTGTTTCGAGATCATTCTTTACGAAAACAAATAAATAAAAATACCGACATTATACCATCTTAACCGGTATATCCCGTTATATAACACACATACGTGGTGTTATCAAAAATTACGTGGACTTTTCCCATTACTTGACAACGGTTCAGGCAAACATATTCAATTTTCAGCTGACGATAAACTTGCTTTAATCCACTAAATTCTGAAAGTTTGGTTGATCTAAAGTGTTTTATTAGCAGTTGGTGATGGTTTTACTTACCCCACTCTCCCCATCACAGAGCACGTCAGAAATGACGTTAAACTTGGCTCTGCAGTATCGCATTATTTTTGCGTTTTCTTCAAAACGGTTTTGCAGATCACAGCCAAACGTGCCATGTGTCTTAAAGAATCCATAACAAAACAATTTATGCGTGCTCAAAACATTACGGTGGACCGGTTTTGCACCTACGTTGTTTTGATTAGGCATACATGTTTGCTTTTTCGGAATTTTTAAGCGATGTTTGAATTTCATGCAACACAGATCAACCGGCAATTTTGTACAATTCCCATCTGAAACAAATCCTAATTTCATATTTGCCGGTAAAACATCAAGATCATTTGATAAAGCATTACAAATGAAACATTGCATGTACGTTTGAACAAATAGGACCCTAATAAATATCAAAAACTCATATCCGTCATTCAAAGTGTTCTAACATCTAAATCATAATGTTAAAAGTCAGCATCAATATGCCCAGTCCAAATTTATTCTCAAATCATGGCAATACATTAATAATTTTATACAGATTGGTAATTTAAACCATGCTCCACATACGTGGTGTTATCATTTCGGCTTACGAAATGTTTTCATGGTATAAGTACCTGATTGTTAGTTTGTTTTTTTCCCATCTTGGTTTTTGGAGTGGGAGTCGTTTTCTGATTGCGCCTTTTCCTGATCTTTGCCTACTTGTACTTTTTTTTTCCAATAGTGGACAAAGTTTTTAACATACTTTGAGCAGTTAAAATGTAAAAATAAGTAGCCCTAAAAAGCGCATTCTGTGGTTCAAAATCAGTGTTTTGCGTTGACGTCACTGACGTCATTGGTGTGCTCCATGATGGCCAAAGTGGGTGTTTTCATTTCACAATAATTTTGTAATGGATGGAGTGATTGTGATGAAACTTTGCACACTGCTGCATATTACATTGGCACATGTGGACTGAAAGTTTGAGTGGAGTCGAGTCATATAATCATAAGTTACAAGAAACGTCCACATAATGTTTGATAATCCCTCGTATATAAGATTGCAAAGTTATGAAATTTAACAATAATAAACATGATTATTGATGCATGTTTTGTATGCAGAAACCTGTAAAAAAAGTGAAGTACCGTAATTCGCCACTAACATAAAAATTTACTCGCAGAATGGCCAACATGGTAAACAGTAAAATGCGAAAAGTACCATTGCGGTTCAAGAGAAAGTTCGTGAGCTGAGGTGGAAGAGTCTTAGTTTGTATATACATAGAACATGAAAATCCTTTCGATTCACCGCGTTAACCTTATGCAACTCAGAAGAAAAGTTTAACAATACAGCTATAGATATATAACGAACAAAAAAAAAAAAAAGAAACGCAACAATTATATTCCACTAAATTTTGAGCAAACTATGATACAAACAGAAATCATTGAATTTTCTACTTCTGCATTAGATGTCAGGCTTCTGAATACAAGAAACCGATTTTCATTTTGATAAATATTTATGGAGTAATTCGATGCCGACCGTGGGCATGCTGAAAGTAGCAAACCTCACAGTGCGCATGCGCAATCATTAAAATAATGTTACGATTTAAATCCGCTATAAATTCCCATTCAAAATCACAATGTATCACTCAGCAGATTACTCACAATTTAATGAAATAAAAGGAATAAAATTGAAATTATCCCCCTTTCAATTTAACATATAGGGATTTTGATGGTTTTAATTACGAGCTTGTGTGTCGTGGAACTTTATTTCTTTTTCATGAAATTTAATTAGGGTACAGCTGAAATTGTTTCTTGATGATTTCGAGGTTCAAAAGTGTGCGCATGCGCAGAGCAATTTTCCCCGATTTGCATTATTTAAGACGACAAAAATTCTCATTCATTTTTTGTCGAAAATCAGTTTTTCTCATGATATACCCTAATGTCCCATGAATTGGAATAATACAGCAAAATTATCAATGTTTTACCCTTAAACTCGAAAATCCTCGGTGGCCTTTTGTTGCGTTTTTTTTTTTTTTTTTTTTTTTTTTTTTTTTTTTTTTTTTTTTTGTTCAGTATAGTTTTTGCTGATAGTGCAATTTCAAAGCTATATCTCTAGTGATTTTAGATAATTCATAGCACTAAAATATGATTCGTTTTCTTCATATAAGCAGTAAAGCATTATTAGTGGATGCTTAATCTTAATGTATTTTCAACAATGCAATAAATATTCGATGTCCCCTATGAGCTATCCATCTGTATTACAGCCTACGTAGAAACGATTTGCTGGTTAAATACAATTTTATAGAGGCCGCGCTATTTGTAACACGTGGGATTCGATTTTTATTTTCAGATCTGCATTATTCCTTATGGCAATAAATATTGCATCGTCTGTGAGCATTTTTAAAACATCGTAAAAAGGTACAAGTAGGCAAAGATCAGGAAAAAGCGCAATCAGAAAAAAGATTCCCACTCCAAAAACCGAGGTGGGAAAAAACCAAACTAACACAAGTAGGCAAAGATCAGGAAAAGGCGCAATCAGAAAAAGATATACCATGAAACATATCGTAAGCCGCATGAGCAGCTATTTTCCCAATAGGTGGCCACTCAGTTACCTTAACTTAACTAAAAATATGAAAACATACATAAGGCGCCAACAGCACAAAAAAAATTTAAACACCAAGACATAAAACAAAAAGAACCACCACAGACGTATCGACTTGGAACGATCAGTAACACAAAGTTACTGGCGGGCTTAAACCGGTTTTACAGGTACCTAACCTCAACCTCAGCTTCTGCAGTGGTTCATTACATTTAGTTAGTTCTTCGGTCCTCGTGGTGAATCTCTAACTAGTCAATGAATCATCAAGAACAAACAAATAAATCATGATAAACATCCTGATGAATCAAAAACCAGGACTCACAGATTGAGTAAGATGCCCGACGATGGAGATCCCTGGGCGCCGAATAACCTACTAACTCCGGAGCAAAAGAAAAACACCAGTTGGACCCCGGTGGACCAAGCAACAGACAAGAAGCTCCGGCCCCAACCAACTAAAATGAATAGCTTTATATCGGGGCCATCATAGATTCTTAGTATTTTAGTCGATGCATGGCTTTAAATAAGAGGATCACCACTATCAAGAGCGTGTTTGTTTTTCGTTTTCAAATAAAAACTATTCATATTGAAAAGCGTTATTGCTATTTTGTATTTATCTAATGAACACAAAGACCATTTTAGCCCACGATTTTATCATTGGTTCATTTGGCTACACGCAAATGTTATAACGTCAAGGAATGATTTTCGCTTTTCGCATTATTGTATTGCACCATTTTCAAAAATGTTCCTACTTAAACCCCTGTCCGATTGTTAATCCTGACGGGACCAGTTTTGTAAAATAAAAAGGGGAGGGGCATATTTCTCTCCCTTTTCGCATCATCATAAATCTTGTCAAATTTGGAAGCAGATGGAAACTTTTAATCGAAGTTTGGAAAACCTCTGGGAGTTGACGCAATATCTGTGTTGCTCTGTAGGTGTTGTGAGGATCATTTACTTAACTATATCTGACAGTGCTGTAGCCAATCATGTGAAACTGTTGCATGCCGAGAGTCTGTTGAGGTTAGGTAATTGATAAATAGTCTATTTACAGGAAGTGTTTGTCTGTTGGAGGTACTCAGCTGTCTAACCGTCGACTTTTACGTACACGCAGAAACGACAACAGGTGAAGTTAAAAGTACCAATAGAATACTCTCTAAAGATCTGTCTTGGGTTAGATATATATGCACATTGGTGACTATAGTATTCAAATATGAAAAATAAAAGGTCCTCGGATTGCCACAATCAAATTACCGATGATTAGTGCTAAACAAAGTTGCCGACTAAACGTTTTCTTTGGAATCTATCATAGTCGGATAAAAACAAATCCTATGTTCTTGTATTATAACGTTGCACAGCTTGACATGAATACTGCTAGACCTGAACTGATGTTTCAAATCATTTGATACTAAAATATTTCGGAGTTTTGGAGCTATATACAAGCATACGTACTAAGCTCAAACCCTATATTACAAGTCCCAGGCGGGTATTCACAAAATCAAAGGTTCTCCGATTCAGTATCATATTGATAACAACATACGTATTTCTATCAACTGATAGAATTGGCGGAATATTATATTTCATTTCAATAATTCATAAAAAGACAATAATTGCTTCTTTTTCCTCTTCGTATCTTATTGCTGAGTCTCGATTTTTCGCAGTTATTATTATTTGAAACATAATCGCTATGGTTATAGATTAGCTGAAAAGTTTCCTGAAATGAGTAAAGATTTAATAAAGCGCTAATATTGCTAAGTCACTTGCAGAAGGATTTAACTGATTTAAACTATGTGAGTCTGTGTACGAAAGTTTCCACACTTTATTTGTCTGAGCAAAGGCTACCACCCGTGTCGGTCTCTGAGTAACCGCCGCGTGTCTGTAGCCGCGCGTTTCAAGTTAGCTAACCATGTTCCCATCAAATTGACACGCGTCTGTATCCAAGTACATGCACATGCCACCATACACTATTACAGGAGACTCACTGTCCTCACTGACAACATTTGATTAGAAAATTTAAATGTTAAGTTTTGGTGCCCGTTTCATAGACGAAAAGTAGTATTAAACATATATTGCAGCAAATAAACATGATACTACAATAAACAATTGTCAGTTTAGCAATTTAAAGTTACACAAACGCAATCGATGTTTCCTATAATAACTTGTAGATCGTAATGATGTTCCTATATTCGAGCTCTTGTTGATACATATTTTCTTTTGAAATCTTCTAAATAAATAACAAAGGAAGTTCAAAGACATGTTTACTTTGAAAGTTTGAAACAATTTGCAACGAAAGCTTAGTTGACACTATAAGACAAATAACACAGGCTTTAGAATAATCAGAGTTTAAGTTAAGTCATCTGAATTTCATTTCTGTTTAGATGTCAGTTCTTGTGTGTTAAACTTTAGTGCCTCCTGTTTCATGCATGTTTCTTGAAACATGCGATTGTTTAGATTGGATTACATAAAAAAGCATGTGTAGTTGGTTGTTAACGACGAGTTCGATCCCAGATTTCTTCGGTTTATTGCACTACATATTTGTTTTGTTATCATTTTCAGTTATCAGTGAATTAATATAATGTCATTAATAAATTGAACTATACTCATCAAAAGCAGTTTTGCACTATTTAGATTTTTTCATATTTTTAAGTGACAATTTAACTAACAAATTTTAAAGTTAGCCTTTTGAATTTGCACAGTCTGAAAGAGTTTGTTAATGTGTGTGATAAGACCAAAAATTGTTGCGGAAACGATTTTAGGAAAAATTGAAAATTCCAATTTTCTGTAAATGCTGAAAATTGGAAAATCGAAAAAATTCCACAAAAAATGCCACAGCATCAAGAACACATTTTTGTTTCCGAATTTACACACAAGAGCTCCAAAGCTAATGATTAAGCCTAAAAACAATTTAAAAAATCTCAAAATTTTAGTAAAAATTCATTTTTTGACAAAATTGCAAGTTTTGAGAAAAAATGATAAATATTGGAAAAAATGAGTAAAATTCATTTCAATTTTTGATCCATATGAGATGTTTTGACACCAAAAATTGCCGCCTGTTTTCTTTTTGTTAAAGGCAATCTCATGTCAAAGATGTTGCATGAGTACTTTTTTGACATGCAGCTTTTTAAAAATTCTTAATTTGGATGGGCTGAAAACCAGTACCTTCAGTTAAACATTAATGGGTGCTGCATGCTGTGTTTGAAAGAAAAAAAAAACATTTTATTGGAGAGATGAGTTACTAAGCTTTATCTGAGAATTTAAACAAAATCTCAAAAATCGTTATTTTTGGTCAAAAATAGTGTTTTTGTAAAAAAAATTCAATTTTTAGTTTTTTGCTTTAAATGATTGCTTTCAGTATCCCGAATGAGGATGTGAAACGAATTCGGGTTTGGAAGCCCAGAAATAAAGATGTGGGCTTTTTGCTGCATCCCAAAATTTGGCGTTTTCAAAAGTATGCATTTTTGCACATTTTTATTTAATCTTTTTAAGAAGAAATATTGATTTGTCATTCAGGAAGTCCAGCCCTTTAAGATGGTGTTGAGTTTTAAAAGTTTATTTGAAAAATATCTATACTAGTCATTATTTTAAAATGAGAAAAATATTAACTGGTGCAAAACTTCTTTTGATGAGTATATGTGTCAAAATGACTTCGTTTGGTAAAGTACAGCTGTCCACTCGATTACCACACGCTCATGTTTTGTTGATGCTAGCCGAATGCTGAGCTTTGTGGAAAAAAACTAGTTAAATTACAGTAATTCTTTTTGACTCCATGTTGCAAATCTATAGGATCACTGAAGAGGCTTAAGTAGCCGAAACCACGGTATGGCCAATCCCCTTTCTCACTAATATGTTCGCTGCTCTTAAAGGATCTCTGTTTTATTTTTATAACCTTGATATGGTGTTTCATATGTTGTCGTGTCTTACACGCCTGGTGTTTAAGTTGTAATTTTAAATTTAATTTTATCAAAGTCTGGTCTATCTATTCAAATCTTAGATATGCATGCAACCTTAGTATAAATGCGCTGCGATTCTGTAATGTGCTGACATTCCTACGTTGTGTATAGCTGCTGACAGCAAATTATCAATAAATAATTGCTTAATTCCCAGTTCGGAATCAAGTAGTGACTCCTTTAACATTCCCACACTACAAAGGCTCATCAAAAGCAGCCAAGGTGGCGTGTGTGTGTGTGTGTGTGTGTGTGTGTGTGTGTGTGTGTGTGTGTGTGTGTGTGTATTTCCGTGAAGTTATCATTTGAGACGGTGTACAGGTTAAACTGTTCTGTGTAGCTAGACATGCGCACTCAACTTCTGCTCTGGCCAATAAAATGCTTCACGTGTAATGGCCGTGGATTAATTATTCATCCTGCATGGTTTATTTGCAATTTGTGATGTATAAGGAAGTATTTATCCAATTTACAATCGAGTTATAGTCTGGCAATACGATAAATTATGGATTAAGCTGAAGAATGGCTCTATAGCTATGAAAGGCGACTGAAACTGGTGATGAAAGCAGTCAGTGAAATTAAATTAAAGCACAAGTGTCTCTTAATTGCGGCCTTTACCTGAATTGGATACTGCCAATAAATATGTATAAATGTGTCCGTCATAAATTTCTAGACGTGACGTAAAGCCAGACTGAGGCTACTACAGCTTTAGACTTTTGATCACACCCTCGGAAGATAAGCTGAAGTTAGACTGGGCACCTGTATCTGCAGATAAAACTGAACTGTGTATTCCGTCCCGTGCTCTTACTATTTGAGTCTGCGATAAAAATTATAAAATATTTTTCGAAGTTTACAATATCGATATCCTTGCTGGAGAAGTTTGGGAAATAGCTGCTTATTCGGCTTACGATATAATCTCCTGTAAGTTGGCAATTTAGTTTTTCCCAAAACGCGAAGGACATTGGTTTCGATTGTGCATATCCGATGAAAATAAACAACGCGAAGATGCAAAGAACAGAAAATACAACATATCAAAAATAATTGTACATGTCTACGTGGCCATCCGGCCATAGATGGCGAGTATAGGCATTACGAAAACATGTCCATGCAATAAAGAGAGATTTTTAAGGTGTAAAAAAAGGAAAATTTTCAGTTGAATTATTTTTTATTTTTGTCGAGGCGGTTTAACGAGTACCCACAATCTATGTTTTGGAGGAAAAATAAGAAATATAGGTATACCCCTGCAAACCCTAGATGTTCTATCTAAAAGTGGGGTTTCAGGGGGTTTCACGGACACGTTTTCCTGATGACAGAATAATCAGGCAACGAAAATTAAGTCTATACTAGTCTATCGAGCACTTTGTAACTTTTCTATAAATTCAGTTTTCATAGATGATTAAGCTCGTGCTTAGAATATCAGTTTGAATCCATAAACGGGAGTGTTAGAACAATCAAAATGTCCCGTTTCAAACAAGACAGCTACATAATAAAATGGTGTGCAGACAAATGTCCCATTTAATGAGTCAATCGGTTGTCTGTAAGGTAATTTTTTACAAGAATCAATAAACGTTTGTAGGAAGCTTTTAAGCTATTTTGTGGAGATGAAGATTTTGATTCAGATATTCACCAATTTGTGGAAATAAAAACTGTACGGTAACAGCTAATCGTAAATAGAACAAGAACGGTAGCATATAATGAACTGTTAAAGGGGAAAACGGCATCAGGGTAACACCCCACTTTTATATTAATAGTAAAGTGGGATATACAGGGGTATACATAAATTTTTCCGTATTTTTGATCCAAATCATAGATTGAGGGTACTTGCTACCCATAATCAATGTTTTGAACTAAATGATTAAAAAATGAAAAACGTCAGATTTTTTTTTTTTTTTTTTTTTTTTTTTTTTTTTTTTTTTTTCATTTCTACAGTTGAAAAAATATCTGTACACAATTACATAGACAGGTTTTTGTAATGCCTAGACTTAACCGGGACTTAAATCTTTAACCATAAACCAGTGGTAGAAAAAGATGTCCACACATGGCCTTATTGAATAAGGTCACAGTCCACAAGGGTAAGAATTGGTTTCGATTCGAGACGGTTCTTTCCGAATTGAAAAAAAAACGACATTAAGTTAGTATTCCACGCTTTATTCCGTTTAAATGTCTAAGAATGCAAAATTACGCATTATTTGTAACAACATGTACGTGCTCTATTTTGCATGCAGAAAGGTAAAGTAGGCAAAGATCAGGAAAAGGATCAGGAACAGTTAACCACCAGAACGGTGTCGTCATTTGCCAAAATCTTAACCGATAATCTCATAAAATGGCAAATAATACAGAATATACAGTAAAAGGCGAAAAGTGCCATGACGTAAAAGGCGTAAAGAGCTATTGCGCTTCAACGAAAAGTTCATGAGTTGGTGGGGGGAGTCATTTTTGCACAAAGGATATTGAGAAAACCTTTCGATTCACCGCATTATCATTATTCAACTCAGAGAAGACTTTTAACACTACAGCTTTAGATATAGCTTTGCTGATAGTGCAATTTTAAAGCTATATCTCTAGTGATTTTAGATAATTCATAGCACTAAAATATTATTAGTTTCTTCGCATAAGCAGTAAAGCATTATTAGTGGATGCTTAATCTTAATAAAGCTGTTGTATTCTCAACAATGCAATAAATTTTCGATGTCCCCTATGAGCTATCCATCTGTATTACAGCCTACATAGAAGCGATTTGCTGGTTAAATACAATTTTATAGAGGCCGCGCTATTTGTAACACGTGGGATTCGATTTTTATTTTCAGATCTGCAATTCTCCATATGGTAATAAATATAGCATTGTCTGGGAGCATTTCAGAGTATTTTAGCGGGTGTGATTTGAAAGCGAGTATCACCATATCGGATATCTATCCCTGGATTGAAATTTTACTCGAGTAGAAAACCTGTATATTTTTAATTCAGAACAGCCTCGACATTTGGTATTTTGAAAATAGTCGCATTTACCTTGGCGATCCCCTTTCTTGGTCACACGACATCCGCGCATTTCAAGTGTATTGCACCTGTTGCAATGCTATCTTGGTAAAACTCAGACAGACAGCTACGGGATTCTGCTACCATTAACTGAACCAGCTAATGACATTTACATGTTTTGTCTATATGTGATGCACAAATGAGTGTGCAATTTATGTATTTTTATTTTTCTCCCTTCTCCGCATCATCATAAATCTTTGTCAAATTTGGAAGCAGAATGAACGTTTAATCGAAGTTTTGAAAACCTCTGGGAGATGACGCAATATCTGTGTTGCTCTGTAGGTGTTGTGAGGATCATTTACCTAACTCTATCTGGCAGTGCTGTAACCAATCATGTGGAACTGCTGCATGACGGGAGTCTGCTGAGGTTAGGTAATTAATAAATAGTCTATTTAAAGAAGTGTTTGTCTGTTGGAGGTACTCAGCCGAATGACCGTTGACTTTTACACGCAAAAAATGACAACGGGTGAAGTTAAAAGGACAAATAAAATACTTTCTAAAGATTTGTCTTAGGTTAGATATGCACATGTGTGATTATGGTATCTAAATATGAAAAATAGAAGGTCCTCGGATTGTCACAATCAAATTATCTTTGGAAAGTGACCGATGATTAGTGCTAAACAAAGTTACCGACTAAACGTTTTCTTTGGAAACTATCATAGTAGGATAAAAACAGATCATATGTTCTTGTATTATAACGCTGTAAAGAAAACACAGCTTGTTCAAATGAATACTGATAAACCTGAATTGATGTTTCAAATCATTTGATACTGAAATACTTCAGACTTTTGGAGCTATAATATAAGCATACGTACTAAACCCTTACCCAATATACCAAGTCCCAGGCGGGTATTCACAGAATTAAAGGTCCCCCGATTTAGTATCATATTGATAACAGCATACGTATTTATTTCAACTGATAGAATTGGCGGAATATTAAATTTCACTTCAATAATTGATATATAGGCAATTATTGCTTCTTTTTCCTCTTTTAATTTATAGCTGAGTCTCGATTTTTCGCAGTTATTATTATTTGAAACATTAGATAGCTGAAGTTTCCTGAATCGAGTAAAGATTTAATAAAGCGCTAATATTGCTTAGTCATTTGCAAAAGGATTTAACTGATTTTAAACTATGTGAGTCTCTATGTGCGAAAGTTACCACACTTTATATGGCTAGTACCCGTGCCGGTCTCTAAGTAACCGCCGCGTGTCTGTAGCCGCGTGTTTCAAGTTAGCTAACCATGTTCCCATCAAACTGACACGCCACCATACAATATTACAGGAGACTCACTGTCCTCACTGACAACATCTGATTAGAAAATTTAAATGTTAAGTTTTGGTGCCCGTTTCATAAACGGAAAAAAAAATATTAGAGATATATTGCAGCAAATAAACATGATACAACGACAAACAATTGTCATTTTAGCAATTAAAAGTTAGACAAACGTAATCGATGTTTCCGATAATAACTTGTAGGAGATCTTAATGGTGTTCCTATATTCGAGCTCTAGTTGATTATAAGAATCTTACATGAGTGTCAGGTATGGATAGACAAATCTGTCCCGAGGGTCACAGTTTGGCATCACGAGGCTCGCCGAGTGATGCCAAACTGTGATCCGAGGGACAGAATTGTCTATCCATACCTTACACGCATGATAGATTCTTTTTCTTGCATGCCTTAATGAGGCGAAGTTTGATTTTCATACTATTTACCTAGAAAAATGCTACAATCACGGCGTCCGCCATTTTGAATTAAAACGTTTTGGCGTCATTGTGACGTGTGCGCTTAGCGACGAAATTACGCGACGTTCAATACAACCAATGTTAAAAGAGAACACTTGAACGCAGGGTGCAACCAGGGTGAGATAACGAGGGTGATATATAGAGGATATTTGCTTTTTTGAGGTGAATACCAAATATATTTCATCGAGTGAGTTGAAAATATCAGAATTTTCACGAGTGCGCAGCACGAGTGAAAATTTTGATGTTTTCAACTCACGAGATGAAATATATTTGGTATTCGCCGAAAAAAAGCAAATTTTCTTTTTATTTTATACAATACACGGGCATTTTCCTATTCACAAAGCAGGCGGTGAAAATGCGAAAACCAAAAATTTTTGAAAACACGAATAATTTTGGTACCACATTGTTCCTTACGTTCTAACTAAGAAAATGAATACCCACACTTTATGTTTTCGTTCATAGATAACGGAGTTATAGGCGTTTGAATTTGTGAAGTGAGACATATTTAATGACGTCAAGTAAATGGAAACGTC